>CM021106.1:408973139-409573139 GCA_007115665.2 Sequoiadendron giganteum
CTCTATTTTTATTCTTACAAAAAATTCATCATTACATCTCAAAAAATATTACAACAGTAGCTTCTTTTTTATATTTAAAAAAACAATAGAGGTAAAATTCAAAGTACCCACTTTCTATTGAGCAACATTGCGAGGTATTCTTGTGTCGATGAGAGATAATCTTTTCTTTTGACAAGAATAGAAAAGCAATATGCAAATATAGAAAGGAGACTGAAATTTTTCTTCACAAGTAGCCTACACAGACTATGCTCAATGAACCAACATCAAAACAATATATATTCCATTGACAATAGCCACTAAAACTGCTACAATAGTGAAGTAACTGAAAACACAATGCTCTGTAATTGAAACCTCATAAACATGCACCCTAGAACAGTTACCAACAACTCCAGGTGAGAAGCTGAGAAGATTCATAGGCTTCATGATTACCCACAACCCAAAAAAATACCATTCCTTAATGCAGGAGCAGATTTAATGTGATAAAGTAAATTGATATGCATTTTTGAGAATGTGAAATCGACATGCAACATTTCTAATTACAACCAAATGAACCCATTTTACATTCTTCCATATAGAGGTAAAAACATATCTCCTATTATATTTTCCAGTAGAAGTAACATTTCTGCACAGTAGTTAAAGAGATGAATACCTAAGAAGACTGGAAGAGATTCGACATGTAGCAATTTACCAGACCAATAGAGCAACTGAGCAACCCAAGCTACTTCCAATTTCGAGCTCTTATCCAGTGATAGGAGATTGACAAGAGAATTGACCATGGTGATGGTCTTTCATATTCCCCCATATGCTGTCTAAGAAAGTCTAAAAGCCAACTAACACAGTGAAATGACTAAGTGGAGATTTCCATGGTGGTAGCCAAAATAGGGTTTGAAACCCACGAACAATGAAACGGTAAAATGATTGCCCTAAACTTTCCAAGGCCAATACCACCAAAGTTGATAAGGTTTGAAGTCTAAAAGGATTGAAGTGATAATAAAAAAAACTCATAATGTATTTTGAAGTTTGTGGATTGACCAATATCTTGCATGCCGAGCATCTCATTACCTTCGAATGCATGCACATCATAGATCATAATTACCATTGTTCAAAGATTAAGCATGTGTAATTCCAACCAAATAATGCCTTGCATTATTACAAACCAAATGTCGATTGCCTTAGACTTTTTATTTCCAAGTAATCAAGTCCAAGTCACTTCCATGGTGAAATTTTAAACCATCATAACCTTATACCTATTGTCAGCCTTAAGGCCAAGTAATGTGTTAACCAAAATACCCAAATCACATGCAAATAATGATCAATTTGTTTACCTTTAACCAAAGTTGATTGCCACCATATAATGCCATATATACCCAAAGTCTTATGAGGAATAACAAAGGCTAATATTCATGCTAAAATCAATATGCCTTTCACCCATGCCAAATTTAGTATACCAAATGCTCAAGCCAATATCAAGTGTTTCAC
Source organism: Sequoiadendron giganteum (assembly GCA_007115665.2). Lineage (NCBI taxonomy): Eukaryota > Viridiplantae > Streptophyta > Pinopsida > Cupressales > Cupressaceae > Sequoiadendron > Sequoiadendron giganteum. The sequence goes on from CM021106.1 coordinate 408,974,619, forward strand.
ATATACCCATGCCAATATCACAATATCATATGCCCAAGCCATTAACAGATTTTTAAGGAAACTTGAGAGGGTTTTCTTAAGACAAAGAACTAACTAAAAGCATTACCTGACAGAGAAGCCCACCTCTAATATTGTTTAGAACAAATTGTATCAATGTCATGATGGTAGAAGAACTGAATAAGCCAACATCAAATAATCAAGTGTTTCATAGAAAACCGAATAAGTCAATATCAAGTGAATCACTGCAACACAAAATGTCAAATCAGAAACATGTCACCTGAACAAGAGAACATAAAACTATAACCAAGATTCCTTATGAATTGCACATGGAGTCAAGAGATCAGTGCCACCAAAGATAATATCATAATACCGAAGAGAGTATGCCAATGTCAAATGAATACCAAAAATCAAATGTGCCAATCAAATGCCATAATAAGACCAAACTGTGAAATGCCAAGGAACCAACCCAGGGTAGTTTTGACACGAAGAAAAAATTCCATAGAAGAAGCCAACACCCACAAAATCCAAAATTTTCCCAACATCGTCAGAATATTCTACAACATTTCCACAACCACCTGTAATTGAGAACACCATCAATCTGTGCAACCAAACATACTACCAAAGAACATAACTTATGAATCTAGACTTGTAGAACAATTGAACACCAAAAAAATCAAGTGGAGGTAGATACAAACAATATTAGCATGTTTCCAAATCCACAAGACAAGAAAAACAACACATAAATTCAGATCAATCCTATTTCTTCCAAATGATCTTCTACACTAGAAGACACACTTTCCAACACATCTTCCACTTTCACATGATCCAAAACCTAAAAATCTGATATAGAACCTATGAATACATCTAATCATTATATCAAAACCACACAAGCATATCTTCAACCATGAAAAAATGTGGAGCACAACACTAAACACACCTTTGTCACACTACACATTCTTCTAGTCAAATTTTCTCAAAATCACTTGGAAACCAAGAGAACTAGCTACATCAACAACACCTACTCTACACTAGAGATTGACATCAATACGACATCAAACAACAACACATCCACACTTGACACTAATGAAAACACAACCAACAATATCCAACAATCTCCCCAACTATGCTAGAGGTTGAAATCAATGACAACACCAAAAATATTCCAACAATCTCCCCATTTGTCATTGATGGAAATACCAGCTTTGAAAATCATCAACAAAAAAATCAACTATCATCAACAACGTCAACTTTGCATCAAGAAAAACTCCCCCTTACTGGGGCATCTCTTACACTTCTTTTCTTTGTCTTTTAGAAACTATTCTCTCCCTCTTTGTATTCTCTCGCCCTATCTTGAGAATTTTTTTTAGACATTGAATTCTCCCTCTATGTTTTTCAGATCATACTCTTCCCTTTGACATCAATGGAAAAGGGTAACATCTTTCCCTTTGACAACACCAACAAGCAACTGCTCTCTCTCACTAGTCCCTACATTGCACTACTCATTCCTCATCACTCTTACTTTTGAGCTCTCTCTCCCCCTTAGGGGCATAAGATATGCTGCCCCTAACTATACCAAACAAGAACACTACTACCTACTCCCCCTGAGAGGTAGCTTTAATCATTAGTCCAGGACCAAGAATGTATCCTAAAATGATTCCTAAATAGATGCACCAACTTATGCATCTATTTGAAAGGAGGAGGGTCAATAACCCATAACTTTTTCCAGAGATACTCGAAAGTATATTTAGGAAGATCCTATATAAAAATATCTACAAATTGATCCTTTGTAGATACATAGTCTAGATTTACCTCATTCTCTACAACTTTATCCCTTAGAAAGTGATATTAGATAGAGATATGATTTGTTCTTGAATGCATCACTAGGTTCTTTGAAATATTGATAGCACTTGTATTATCACACAAGATAGAAATAGGTTCATCATATGACACTCTGACATCCTCCAATGTCTGCTTCATCCATAACACCTGAGTATATCATGATGCTACTGTAATATATTCTACCTCTATAGTAGATAATGGAACTGAATCTTGCTTCTTACTCAACCAAGAAACCAATATTCTTGCAAGAAATAAATCACCTCCACTTGTACTTCTTTTGTCATCTATACAACCTACCCAATATACATTTATATATGTACTCAAATAGAAATTATTATTCCTAGGATACCATAAACCAAAGTTCAGAGTGCTACACCATGTGATTCTCTGGGATCTTCTTGAAATCTTTCCACAAGACAAACTACATGGATGATATTTGATCTAGTAGCAGTTAGGTATAATAGTCCACCAATCATTGATATGTAATTGCTCTGATTAACCTTAGGAGATTCATCATTTCATCTCAACTTACAACCAATAACCATAGGAGAACACATTGGTTTAGAATCCTCCATTCCAAACTTCTTCAACATTTCTTTGACATACTTCTACTGATGTCTTTTTTGATTGATTGATTTGTATTCCAAGGAAGAAATTCATCTCCCCACATATTGACATTTCAAACTCATTTTGCATCTCATCTACAAACCTCTTGCACATACCTTCATTTCCTTCAAAGATTCTATCATCAACATACACTACCACAATCAATGTGTTCTCCCCCAACCTTGAAGTAAAGTTTACTATCGTAGTACCCTTTTGAATCCTTGCTATAATAAGTATTTATCCAATCTTTCATACTAAGCTCTTGGAGCTTGTTTGAGTCCATACAATTCTTGCTTTAATTTGTAGTCCATATCAAAATCTTGTGAAAAATTGAAAACCTTCTGGTTGTTCAATGTATACCTCTTCTTCTAACTCACCATTCAAGAATACAGACTTCAGATCCATCTAATATACCTTGAAGTCTTTATTTGCTGTAAAAGCTAAAAAAATTCTAATAGCTTCCATCCTTTCCACCAAAGAAAAAGTCTCTTCAAAATATATTCCTTCCACTTGTGAGTAGCCCTTACACAAAAGTCTAGGCTTATTTTTGAAAACTTTTCCATCATTCAACTTATTCCCGAAAACCCATTTAGTTCCTATCACATTCTTGTTTGCTGGTCTTGGGACCAATTCCCAATTTTTTTGTCTTCTCAATCTATTCCAAATCGTCTTTAATAGCTTTGATCCAATTCTCATCTTTGCATGCTTCAATTACTATTTTAGGTTCTACCTCTAATTTTTTTAATTTTTTTTACATATTCCTCTATCAAAAAAACTTTTCTCCTTGTCAACACACCTTTGCTCTTATCTCCAATGATTTTATCTTCAGAATAATTCTTCTGCACATACTTGGGAGTCTTGGGGATATTTTTTTGAAGATTCTTCCTATTCAATTATCATCTCTTTTTCCTCCTCTTCATCCTTTTATTCTTCACTGCAAGGGGGTTCATCATATTCATATCCTTCTATCAGCTTAGAACTCTGATATGGTTCTTTATCCACTTGGAAACTTGCACTTTAAACAATCTTCTTCAACCTTTTATTATATCACTAATAAGATTTTCTCTTTGTAGAGTATCCAAGGAAGATTCCTTATTCAGATCTTGCATCAAAATTTTCTAAGTTTTCTTCATCTCTCTTGATATAGAATTTGCTTCCAAACACTCTGAAATATTTCACAATAGGAGGTTTTCCATACCATAACTCATTAGGAGTCTTTGAACCATTTACTCTTGCTTTTCATTTATTAAGTATGTATACTATAGTGTGAATAGCCTCTCTCAAATAGACATCCATTAGGTTTGCTTCATTCATCATAGTCCTTGCTGCCTCTTGAACTATCCTATTCTTCCTCTCCACAACTCCATTATGCTGAGGAGTTCTAGGGGCCAAAAACTATCTCTTTATTCCATGATCTTCACAAAAACTATTCAACTCACTGGAGGTGAAATCACCACCTCTATCAGACCTTAAGTGCTTGATTTTCAAATTCATTTCATGCTCAACCATAGATTTAAAAGCTTTAAACTTGTCTAGAGATTTTGATTTTGATTTGAGAAATGTCACCCAAGTCATTCTAGAATAATCATCAATCAACAACATAAAATACCTGAAACCATGAGAGATTATTATTTTGGTAGGTCCACATAGGTCTATATGAAACAACTCCAAAGGTCCTCCAATAGAATATTCTTGTCTTGAAACTCTTCTTTATTTTCTTTCCAAAATGACATTCCTTACAAATCGTATTGATAGGCTTAGTAATTCTTGGCAGATCTCGCATAGCACCATTATAACTGATCTTTTCTAGGCTACCAAAATTGATGTGACCAATTCTTCTATTCCATAGCCAATTTTAATTTATTTGAGACATAAATCACTTAGAACCACTACCTTTGAGTAGATAAACATTGCCTTTTATCCTTGTCCCTACAACAACCAAATTTTTGAATCTTCCTTTTCTGATTTCATAACCACCATCATGAAAAACTAACACCATCCAAATATATATCAAGTGGTTAAGATTTCTCCAAGGAACTTGAATCTAATACCAATTGTTAGATTCACAAGACAACTAAGAGGGGGGTGAATCAGTTGTACATTAAAACATTTCATCATTAACTTTCAAACCCTTATCAACTTTTAAACCATCATTAAGCATTAGTAGAATGTAAACATATGAAACAACAATGAAAACATAACCAAACATAATGGAACACCATAATTACATAGAAAGCCCTAATTAGGGATAAACCACAGTGAAGATTCACTCACATATATATGAATAGAAATACCAAATACAATTAGGCTCACTACCAAGGGCTTACTTCCCAAAAAAGAAGACAGGCTCACTACCCAAAGCAATCACTATCTAGAAGAAAGAAGAAAGAAGAATATTGTTATAGAGAGATTCAATATCTCAGAGTAATAGGAAAAAAATCTACCACCACAACTTTGCACCATCCGCAACCTTTGGCTTATTGCCTCCAGCAACTTTAGGCACACTCGAAAATGTAGACACCTTATTCTCACTGCATCTAGAGTCAAAGGCATTAATATCACACTCAGATCACCACACTTGATCACATTTTTATCTTACACTTGCTACAAACAACTTAACATAAAATCCACTTTGCATTTATACCATCTGCGACCTCAAACAACTCCTTAAGGTTGATCTCAATGAAATATATGCACCTCAAATATGCATCCACTAAATAGGTCAGCACAAAACCATTCCATAGTGGAAAGAAGTGAAGGTAGACCATTCCAAGGGTTAAATAGGACCCAAATATATACTAACACACTTCACAATGCTTCTACAAACAACAAACAACCTCTGTAATTAGCACTAGCACCCAGGTGAGACAAACCTTCATTAACACCAACAAGCAACCACATACACACTTCTCCAAGTCTGAAAAAGCATGTGGACCACAAAGAAACACTTCACAACATCCCCATAACATCCCATAATATTCCAACATCGTCAAAATATTTTGAAACACTATCACAACCACCTACAATTGAGAACACCATAATTATGTGCAACCATAGATACTACCATAAAACACAACTTATGTATCTAGACTTGTGGAACAAATGAACACAAAAATATTCAAGGGAAGGTAGATAGAAACTATATTAGCACATTCACAAATTTACAAGACAAGAAACAATAACGTGGAGAAATGCGGATCAATATCATTTCTCTTAGATGATCTTCTATAAGGTAGACACACTGTCAAACACATTTTCCACTTTTGTATGATCCAAAATCTATAACTCTAGATATAAAACCTATAAACACCTCTAATCATCATATCCAAACCGCATAAGCATATCTTCAACCATGAAGAAATGTGGAGCATAACACTGAACACACCTTTATCACACTACACACTCTTTTATTCAAATTTTCTCAAAAGCACTTTGAAACCAAGTGAAACAACTACATCAGAAAAACCTACTCAACGCTACAAGACCTTCTCATCATGACTAAACTAGAGGTTGACATCAATATGATATCAAACCAAAACAAATCCACACTTGACACTGATGACGATAAAATCAACAATCTCCAACAATTTTCCCAACTATATTAGAGGTTGACATCTATGATAACACCAACAATATTCAAATAGAGAATTCATCATTTCTTCATAATTTTGAGAACTTGAGCCATCATTGTGAGTCAAGATCTTCATCAAAAAGCTTTTTCAACATGGGTTATGCACAATTGAGCAATCCACATATTGAGTTATCATAATTCAACAATGTAACTTACTAGGTTTACATGTATCTTTTGAGTAATTTATTCTTTATAGAATTGTGTTCTTGATTTGTGTTTTATTTATTTAAAGCATTAAATTCAAATTAATTGGTTCATGGGTTTAATTGATCTCTTAATTCTAGGTGTTTGATGGTTTCTAATCCTAATTGCAATAATCTATCATTTTAATCATTTCCTATTATTCTCGTTAGATAAAACCTATGATTCAAATGAGATAACTTAGTGAAAAGTGTCAAGAATTAGGGTTTGGGGATACCTCATACCTTGTACCATATTAGAAGTATTGTTACATTTCCAACTCTGGAAAAGCACATAGAAGAAAAAGTCTTAAGTTAATGATTGAGGATATCAAGGAAAAGGTGCCCAAGTAAGAGATAGTCAAAACTTTGACTCTTACTTTTTTCTCCTCTATATTTTAGGCTCTGCAAGACCTAGGAGGGTATTCCTATGCAATATCTACTAGGATTTTATATGGTTAAGAGAAAATATTGCTTCAAACTGATGTGTTCTCTCTATATGACCAATAATTACAAATGAACATACTTAATGAGCATGATTCTTATATTTCTTATGCATTTTGTGCTAGAGAACATGAGAATAATATTATATAATAAATACAATTAAAAGGGAAATTTATTTTAAGATTTATGACTATGTAAGCATAACTAGAACCTTTATTCAAACTTGTGCCTTAGACCTAGGAAACAAAGTCAAGGGAAATGCAATTTGAAAACCCATACAACAACATCAACCTAATTATGTGAAATCCTGATAACAATGCACTACATTTCTACTCTTAGAATTTAAAATCAAATCTACTTAGCAATCCCTATATACATTCTGAATATTCAACATTCCTCATATAGCAGATTAATCTACTCCTTGAATAGAAGCCATAAAAGAAACATTCACATGCATAAAATTTGCACATATGAATATAAGTTGATGTAGGAGCATCCAATGGTGTAAGGGAAATCTTGCATCACCCAAAAATATTTTATTTTCATTTTGTTTGTAGTTTCCTTAGTTGTTTTGGGGCCCATGGTGACTCATGCAGTCTTTGGGATAGTTAGAAGTTTGAAAAAACCAAAAATAGCCACATGCTATTTTTAGTAAGTTGACCTATTCGAGTTCCTATGGACACAAAAATTGACCCCAAGGAGTGAAATTGGAAAATAAGAATATTGGTGAAAGGATAATCTCAAAATCATGTATCATTTGGAAGATATTAAATTTTTATCCCGAGGAATTTCTCCAATTAAGTTTAAAACTAAAACTTGAGGCCCTTCGAAGCCTTGGAACAGGGTGCAAAATCTTCGATCTTTTAGATTTGGAAAAATATGGTTGTATATCTCTTCACAAAATTTAAAACTATATATTACAATTGAAAATTTGATGGTTGGATCTAAAGTTATGACCTTGAGAAGTTGTAAATTATAAATAAAAAATAAAAATAAATAAAAATATTCTAGAGCGAGAAATAGATGGTGGAATTTTTGACGTCAAAATGGGGTTACACCTTCCAAAATATCCTAAGGCAGTTACATTTTTTGGATAAAGAGGGAGAACAAGGGTTACATAAGGGAGCTTTGGTAGTGCAAATCATGGTTTTTGGCTTGTGAATTTTTTTAATGAGAAGGTCCATGTGGCTGTAGTATGTTATTTTTTTTAGTATTATAATTTCACTTCATTAAGATAATAGAAAGTAAGTGTTTCTTTCTACATTTTTTGTTTATCTCTCTTATTTAGTTGTGTGTGTGGTTTTGTAAGGGGAGTACCCTCATCAAGTGGTATCAAAGTAGGAGTTCTTGAGTGTGTAGATATATCATCAAACATGAGGCAGTTTACACTAGGAATTGTGGTTGTGGGTTTGTGAGAAAATATGCCTCCATTAAGAAACCGTGGCGGGAGAAATGTTGGGGTAAGAAAAGAGGGTTTTAGAGCCCTCTAGAGATAATTTCAATCACTACAAGAGGATTTGTAGAGAGGATATGATGTCAAAATAAGAGATGAAAGTGAATATGAGGTTGAAAGTGAAGAGCCATTCGAAGAAGAAGCACATGATGTAATAGATTCTAGAGAAGTCAAACTACGTAGGGCCATTTCCAAGATTGGAAAGGGGATGAAGATAGAAGCTTCTAATTTTTATGGAAACCTAAATCCAAAGGAGTTGATCGATTGGGTCAATGAAATGAAAAAGCATTTTGAGTATGAGGAAATAGAGGATATGGAGAGGGTCAAATTTGCAAAGGCCAAGCTGAAAGGCCATGCTAGTATATGGTGGAAAGAAGTCTAGTTGGAGAGACACTCAAGAGGTAAAGAGAAGATAACCCGATGGAATCAGATGGTGGAGAAACTAAAGAGGTCGGTCATTCCTATAGATTATGAATTGGATTTGCTAAAGAATATGCAAGGATTGAAGCAAGCAAGGTGGTCTATCAAAGAGTACACAAAATAATTCTACAAGGTTTAGATCAGAATAGGCCATTCTGATGCCAACAAGGAGATGGTTTCTTGTTACATTAATTGGTTGAAACCAAGAATCCAAGAGGAGTTGAGTTTGGTAAGGATGTATACCATTGAAGATGCATACCAATTTTCTTTGAAGGTATAAGAAAAGTTGAATACAAGGTTTGAAAGCAAGAAAAGGGGTGGAGGTCATGGTGGAAAGGCTAGTGGATGGTCAAATGGAGTTCAAAGTGAAGATCAAAAGAAGATTAAAGGATCTAGTAGTAGTCAAATCCAGAAGGAAAACAATACCTAGCATCCTTAAGATCAAAATAATGGAGACCAAAGAGGAAGAGGAAGATTTGGATGAGGATTGAGAAGAGGAAGATTTCATGGAACCTATTTTCAATGTGAAGAAGGACATAGAGTCGATGAGTGTCATCAACATCAAGGGAGGACAAATAAAATAATTCAAGGAAATGTTTGAGTTGTGCATGTAGATGAAGGTGTTGAGTCTTCACATTCTAAAGACTCTGAAAGAGGAGAGGCCCCTATTGTCAGAAGAGTCTTGCTAGATGAGGAGAAGGAGCTAGATCAAACAAAGAACCTATTCCACATGTTGGAGCTTTTACCATTTTCTATACTTGCTCATTCTGGTCTTGGGGTTTTAGGCTTTAAGCCAAAGTTGGTCTTCGGTCCTCTGATTGCCCTGAACATTCTAGTTCTATGTTTATTGTTTATCCTAGTTGCTAGTCTCATTAGTCACCTCTAAGCCATCATGATACATTCATTACCAACCCCCTTTTACCTGCCCTATCAGTTTTTATTTGTGAATCGGGTTGATAAATGTCTAAATTTTTTGCCCTGAGGGTCATTTCCCATCCGCCTAGTCAGTCCCCTTTTGTTATGAATAGATTTGCTTCATGTGTAGGTTAGGCATGTTACAGATCACAGAAGTTGATCTAGACCATTCCCCTCCATATCGTGAACGAAAGATGAGCACACTTTATGGATCGTGTACACTTTGTGGCTACAAAATGAAGGATCTTCATTAGGGAGACATATGCTATCAGAGTGAGATCTTCAAGTCAGCACGAACATATTGGTCATGCTAATGGAATTTTATCGGCAATACATCCAATTTGTCCCATAGATGGATCAAAAGGAAACACATCAGGGAGACATGAGCTATCGAAATGAGTTCCAAATGTCTTTCTGACTTCATATGTCACACTGATCAGTAGAAGTAGTTTGATGTCTCGGTGATACAATCTTCCTACAACAATTTTCATTGGAGAGACTCTCTGATATCGATGTGAGATCAAATATGTCTTCCCGACACTTTGTGTCACCTCGATACGCAAGTGCATATGGTCAAGGTGCAAAACAAAGGATTTAACTAAAGGAGATTGGACAAGATCAAAGGGATCACAAGTAAAGTTGAACACTCAGCTCGATCCCCACCCTTGCTCGTTGGTTCATACCCCCAAAGTTCTCACCAGTTAAAACTCGCAAGTTGCATCTCCTACATTGTTATCAAATGACGCGACCATTGATCTAAGGTGGGTGGCCTCTCATGAGAATATGAGAGGACACAGATCAAGAGGTGCGGGAGATTTTCAAGGAAAAATATTAAAAGCAGAGGTGTGATAACTGTTAAAAAAGAGGTTTTTTTAGAAGGGGTAGACCAACATGAATGTATAAACTTTGATGAGAACAATGGAGATAATTGATTGTGCTGCCTAATTTTGGTATCGACTGTTTATTGTAATTATTCAGTTGTATGGTTGTCTCCATTTTAATGCTTCTCTGTTATTCAAATTGAAATATCAATTATATTTTTAGTTTGTTGATGCACATTTGTTATATTTATGTGATGTGATTAATTGGTTCTTTCAAGTAAAGATTAAATCCTTCTAGTCAATCACAATAATTTAAAAGTGTTAATTGGATAAGTAAGAGGAACCATATAATTAGGGTTGGCAATTAGTCTGAGGTAGAGTTTGCCAGCTATCAAATTCACACGTTTATACAAGTTATAAACCCTTATCAGTGTGCCAAGTAGTTTGAATTACTGCCATTATGGGTTGCATTTTTTGGATCTTCATTAGAATCCATTTACCCAACAAGGCACTGGTCTTCCCCATTTCATCATTTAGTTTTATCAAAATTGTTTCAAAACCTTACATCTGTAAACTGAACATATTAAATTTCACCTTGATATTGCTTATACAATTTATACCAAATTAGGATTTCATCTTTCCACTCCCAATTGCCATTGTGGATAGATTGATCAAGTAGGAATCATAGTTCAAATTTGAATCATTTACATAGGTACACCCACCTAGGTTTAGCAAATCCTAAAGAGTAGAAGGTCTAGTCACATTGATTAGCCTTGTACATTATCTGAAAATGTTGTGAGAGCTTGACAACCTCTCATGGTTCAAACCTGCATTTTTGAGACCTAACAGTTTGGCGACTTCATTGGGGACAAACTCCAGAAAAATTTCTAGCCTATCCATTTATAGAGTCAATACCTTGAAGAAGACTCCATTGGGAACAAGGAATTACAAAATTTTCTCACTTTTGGAAAGTGAGTGGCGACTTTGAATGAAAAAGTACATTAAAACTGATAAAGTGAAGTATACATCAGAAAGGAACCACCCTAGAGTCCAGACTATCAAAATAACTCACAACGTGCATGGCAGAAGGTCTTTGCATCAAGGAGGTTTGAATGACAAAAGTAAATAGACACATAATAATGACAAGGGCAAGAGGGTGTTTGATGATATGTTTCTAACAAATAAAGACAAAGCGTCGAAACAACATCTTGAGACATATAATCACTATGGTACATTGATAAATGAAAATAGCTCATCTGGAGAGCCTCAAACTCTAGAAGAGAAAATGAATCCTTTTTGTCAACATGATCCAAAGAGAGTGGAAAAATTTAATGCTGGATTAGAGGCTGAAAGAGTCTGGAGACAACTTGAATATGATTAGAAGATGGCATTAATCGAGGGGAACCAAAATGGTGATGATGCAATAGTCATAGAGAACTATGAACACATGACTTGAGATGAAATAAATGGACAATTGAAATATGGAAGACAAGAGGTGGAAAGAGAAAGAGCAAAATATGAACAAAAAATCCAAGCAATAAAAGAGCTTCAAGAATTGAAGTTACATAAAGTTCAAATCAATGCTTAGATGGCTAATTTACCTAAATATGTGCCACCTCACAAGTAGGGAAATAATAATGCAGGACCTTCAAATCCCCAAAAAGCACAACAAAGTCAGTTAGGGAATCAATATAGACCTCATAATGCTCAACCGCCCCCTCACTAGCAATACATGCCTCCACAAGGTTAGCAATATGTGCCACCACCTCACAACAATCCATTGTACCAACATTCTCAAAACCCACCTGTTGATGGTTAAAATGACACAAACAACATTAAAACAAAATATTTCTACTCTATTTCTCCTGAAAGAGAAAGACAACATGTAGTAGCCTAACTCCCAAGGTCCTAGTAGTTGGTTCTCAACTGTTTGATGTCACTCAATTGGTTCATGCAATTGTAATATTCAAGGGGCCTATGCTGGTAACAAAGGATTCAAGCTATGACTCTCTTTATCGAAATAGTTCCTGTAAATCAATGGGTTTTAAATAAAAGAAAAAGATAGAACAAAGGGGTAAACCAGTAAGTATGAACCGAACTTATCTAGCATCTAGAGATATACTTTCAATGATGAATGTTTCCTAATAGATCATAAAAACCATAAGATGATACAGTCTGTAGCATAATCTATACCACTGCATACATTTTAGTGCTAAATTAACTTCGCAATTACTCTTCACAAATATTTCAAGGATTTCAAAACAACACACATTCATTCATCATCAAAATTATAGATCAACAAATCTTTTAATAACTTCAACTCAATAACAATCTAATAAGATGATCCTTAAATCTGATTCCTTCAAATGACTTTCATCATTCAAGAAACTCTTATGTTTAGCACAATCACTACATACAGATAGATCATAACTTTATCAACCTTATCAAACAAACAATTCAATTCCAAACACCATCTTTCGAGTAAACCTGTAATTCTATTAACTGTAAAAGATTAAGTACAATGTATCTCTGCAAAAACTCTACAAAATTCTATCTCTTAGCATTAGGTAAACCAATCTAGTTCTCAATTAGCCGACCTTTACAATATGATACCCATATGGTATTTATAGATATACAAAAAGTTCGAACCTCACTTCTATTTTAGGCTTTCCACCTTTTTAGGAATTTAGACTCTCTTGGAAACTCAGATCAACTTGATCTTGAGTTCTTACATTAGACTTTCAGTCTTAACTAAAAATAGAAAATAGAAGAGAAAAGAAAGTCATGCACTTAAAAAGCTATTAGTGCTGTATGCATGCAACATGCAAAGAAGGAGAACATCATGCATGTAAGGATTCATGCATGCGAAGCTGGATCTGCTAGGAAATCATCATAACTGGTGAACACTTGCTGTAGAGTCTCCATATCAATCCAATCATCTTCAAATTTAATCCGATCCAGCTCAGCTGCAGTAAACTCTTTCATACTTTTCACTTTTATTAATTCTCTCCTTGCAACTTTTATCTCTTCTTTGACCTCTACAAGTTGATCTAACATCAACTCTTTGCCATGATCTCCCTTTTGCATTAGTCCCTGGAATCTTTCATCCCACTTTTCCTTTATTTGATTAAAAGGCATGCCTTCTTTTGTAAATGCATTTATATCTACAATAATTGCAATAGTTGCTTCTAATTCTTCCAATTGCTCAGTTAAATTATTTACAACTTCCTGAATCTCATCCTTATGCTTACTCAAAAAGCCAGTCCTAAACTTAAGTATGTGAGAAGTCTTCTCTACAAAGTCTTTATTGTCTTCCTCAAGTATAGACTATTCCAGAAAAGTTGTTAGAGAAAATGTATTTATCTTTTCTAACTTTTCACCATACCCCTTATACTCTTCTTCTTGTTTTTCTGATGCCTCAATATATTGATACATCTCTTTGATCACCCCTTCATTATCCTTGTAGGCTTCAAACCCTTTCACTAAAATCTCTCCTACCTCTTGGATCAGTTTATCTATCCACTTTTCTACCATCTTCACCTTTCCTCTAACCTGCACCAAATCATCAACCTCCTTTTTGCTTAGCAAAATAGGATTCTCAATAGCTGCAACTTGTTGTGACCTTGGAGAGGAGACACTCTTCAAGAATGAATGTAACTAATCCAATTGAGCCTTAAGCTCATCTTTCTTTTGTTTGTCCTTAATCATTCTTAATTTCGTTGTTGAAGTCACCACATCAATCAGATTCATTTGTTGATTCCTAGTGGGTCTTCCCAAATTAACCATACTCAATTGATAGTCCGTTAGCTGCATATCCCCTACCTCCTTTTCTGTCATAGGCATGGCACATTCAACAACTATCTCCCCTTTATCTGTGAGTCTAGTAGAATGTAATATTTTAGCCTTCTTCTTAGGCCTTTCTTGTTCAATTCCCTTTATCATGTCCTCCCAATTAAGAGGTTGAGGAGGTGTTCTGGCTCTCTTCTGCAGGTCTAACTTCAACCATATAGGAGCACTGGGAGCAGTCATCATCATGGAAGAGGAAGTGGCAATTGTAGAGGGTGGCTGAACATTTACCTCAGGTTGAGGATCAACCTTTGCTTTCTCTTGTTGTTCTTGCAACACATGCATCTGCACCAACTTTTCAGCCTCTTCTCTATCTCTTTGTTCTTGCATTTTCTTGTCTTCTTCTTCTTTCCTCATTCTCTCTTCTTCCAACTGATCCTTCTCCATTTTTTCCTTCTCTAACCTTTCTTTTTCCAATTTCTCTTTTTCTATTCTTTCTGCCTCCATAACCTTTTGTTTCTCAGCTTCTGCTTCTTCTTCCTGCTGCTTCCTAATTAACTCTTTGGCCTCTTTTTCCTTCCTTATCTTTTCTGATTCTTCCTTTTCTATCCTTTCTATTTCTAAGGCTTTGAGCTTCTCTGCCTTTTCCTTTTCCTCTTCAGCTGCTTGTTTCTTTATTAGCTCTTCAACATCTCTTTCCTTTAGAGCTTTATCTTCTTCTTCTTTTTGTCGAGCTTCCTCTGCAAGTTTCAGTTTAGCAACCATGATTTCCTTTTCCCTCTGGTTTCTTGCTTTCTCCTCCTCAAGATCATGGATCTTCTATATCAATTATGACTTATCATTTTCTACTTTGACCTTGAGATCATGCTCTCGTTGCCTCATTTGCTCCTTTGTTTTATCAGTCGTTGTCCTTGTTTCAATTTGTTTTTCCTTTAATTGCTGCTGTTGAAGTAGAGCAACAACTTGCACCTTAGCATCTATTTCCTTTGGCTTCTCCATTGCAGCCCTTGCATTAAACTCTTTTGTAGCATCTTCAAATAGTTTCCATTGCTCTTCTTGTGTTAGAATCTACTCAATAGTATGCCCTAAAGGTATGTTTTCTTGCAAATTCATTTCTGACAAAGTCTCATCTGAATCTGTCTCAACTTCCACAAATTCTTCCTCCACTTCTTTTCCTTTAGCAACTTCAGCCATGGCATGAAGTACTCCTTCTTGAACTTCTTTACTTTTCTTTCTTGTGAGTGGGGCTTGTGTAGATGACTCACCCAATGTGGGCATAGAAATAGCAGATCCAATTGGAACATCTCCCTCCGGTGTCTCTTCTTCTTCATCAACTACCTCAAGGTCTATTTCTTCAACATCTGGAGGAAATAATTCTAATGGCTCCTTAGAAGGTGTCTTTCTTTTAATTCTCTTTTATCCTTTACCCTTCTTAAGGACTGGTCCTTGAGGAGCTCGAGCTTTCATCATCAACCATTGCACACTTCTATCCAAAACTGCTCTTCCAATTTTCTTAATATCAATTGTTTCTTCCTCATTCCAATCTATTGGATCTAATTTTGGTGCCAATGTTTAAGGCTTCATATGAGGGATCCAATACAATTCCATCATCCACTAACATGTTAGGAATATTTTCTTTTACACCCAACTCT
The DNA here is from genome assembly GCA_007115665.2 of Sequoiadendron giganteum. Lineage (NCBI taxonomy): Eukaryota > Viridiplantae > Streptophyta > Pinopsida > Cupressales > Cupressaceae > Sequoiadendron > Sequoiadendron giganteum. The sequence goes on from CM021106.1 coordinate 408,990,365, forward strand.
ACCATAAGTGCAACCGATAATCTTTCATAGTTCTTCTTCCTTAAGTCATAATCATCCTGCCTATCACACCAAAAATCTTCTAACAAATTAAAGTGTCTAGTAAACACTGAAGGTAATAAAGCATGCATTTTCTTTCTTGGATCAAAATACTTACGAGTTGTATACAATCCCAATTTCAATTGTATCAACTCATTACAAACTACCTTTTCTCCCTTCAAATGTTGACATCCATATTCACCCAATTTCATGGGAAATTTATGGCATCCAGTCTTGTGTTTGATCCCAAACCTAGCATTAACTCCAATGGCCTGATACACAAACTCCATAAGCACCGTTCTGTTACTGCAACATCTTGGAAGTAAATGTGGATGGCCTTCAAAACCAAATAACTTGAAGTATGTAAATTTGGGGTATTGGATATACCAACTTCCCCATTCAGCAATAAAAGCCATAGCTTCTTGACTTAACCTGTATCCTGCACCTCCACTCAGCTGGTTGATAACCACATACAAAAATGCATCATTGACTCTTCTGAATTGAGTCTCAACAACCTGAAGAGATAATTGATCGTAGTGTTCCCATACTTTCTTTTGTCCATCCAAGACTCCCATTATACCTACTTTGTTTAATCCTGGGAAAATCCCCAATCTTGCTGCAACATAAACCACATAAGAAGACATGAAGAAAGATTTAGTCTGTCTAACCCTTGTGAGCTGATCATGTATGGCATCAGAAACAATCATTGACCAATCAAATTGGTAATCACCCTAAAATATTACTTGAATGAAATGAAACATCCATTCCCTGAAGTGGAAGGTATCCCTCTTCCCAAATACCTTGGACAACATTAATATCAAGTCAGATACCTCCTTCTTGAAATCTTCCCTCTTTGGCTGGTCTGCAAGCTTGCTTAAAGATTTCTTCTTTGTGCTTAACCATTTTTTGTTTAAATGAGACTTATTGGAGTCTTTATGCTTGCTACATTTCTCCAATGCCTCTGCTTCAGTTAGCTGCACCAAGTTCTTGGGATCAGGAACACTTAATATACTTTGGAACATTTGTGGAGTAAGATCTATAATCACATTATTTTGTGAATCCATGCATAATCTTGTAGCAAGATTGTAAGTACTAGCTACTGTCAATATCAACTCCGAACACTGGACTGATAAAGGAAACACAATGATATGTGCAAGACCGGAGTCAACAATTCTTTGTGTTCTCCCTGTCAAGTTTGCTCTTTCTGCAAAAGTCTCTTCATGTAATTCTTCAAAGCTATACTGGCCCATATTAGTATCCGTGATATTTGACCAGTCTGATTCCACCTTGCTCACTTTCACCACCAGATTCCTATGATCATACCTCAATGTATAAGGTAGCTGTTCTAGTTTCACCTTCTTTATTTTTGGTGCTGTCTTTGATGTTCCAGCCAGTTGATTCCTTCGAGCAGCCTCTCCTGACGTTCCTGACATCTTTCAATTTTCTTGCAAGCAAACCTCTAATTAGATTTTTAGATATCATCATAAAACATGCTTTTAAAACATACCTGTTACACCTACATTGGAGTCAGAACTAGACAGAAGCTCAAAACAATCTCTTTTACAAAATTGGCGGACTCGGAGAAAAAACCGATATAGAAACTTCACCTAATAACAAACGGGCTCGAAGTCGGAGTCGTAGAAGTTATCGAAACCTGGATCGGAATGAAAAAGGGATTTGGTTTTCTTCGAATTTTCATTTTTTTTATATTCTATTTCCACTCCGCCTCCGCCTCCGATTTGGTCATCGTTACTTCGAAGAAAGACTTTCCCATTATACGTGGAGCCGGAAACGGGATGAAAATGGAATCGATAACCTTCGCAAACAAAATTCTTAATTTCAAGATCGGTTCCGATCCCGCCTCCGCCAGTTATCATATACTTCAAGGAAACCTTTTAGAACTCAGAATCGGAAACGGGATAGAAATGGAATTGATGACTTTTGTAAAACAAAACTCTTAGGTCCATAATCTATTCTGATCCCACCTCTGCCTATGTTATCATGACGTTATCAAATACTTTATTCATTTTCAACAAAACTTCATGATTAAAACCTAGGTCGCTATAAAACGAAAAGGGGCTTAAAAAACACTACACTCATATGACCATGAGGAACAATTGCACTTTAGGATATCATTTTTTAATCATTTAAAGTAATTGCAGAGACCAATGAAACCCTAATTTAATAAACCCTATTAAAACTAGGGCACAGGTTTAAACCTTGCTATTTTACCAGATGATGAAACCCTAATTAAACAATAAATCTAATCTACCCTAACTCACTATAAAATCTCTAATCTACCTCACTGTAGATTTCTAATTTAACAAACGCCATTAAACCCTTAATCAAATCTAAACAAACATGATGCAATCACGATTAAGACGTGAAAGCGACGATGCCCTAGAAATAGAAAGAAAAGACCATAAAAACAAATAGAAACAAAGAAAACACCCGACCAACAATATAAAAGACCCATTCAAACTAGCATGCCAAGAAATCACAAACTATTTAAAATGAAATAGTGACAACGCGATTCAAACCACGGGGAAACATATATACAAAACACACAACAACAAATGAAACGAAGAACAACAAAGACAAGAAACCTACCTCAAACACAACAATGAAGTTAACCTTCTGAACTGATCCATTCACAACAATCCTCTGCTCTTTCAATCTTTTCGCTCGAATAAACTCTGCTACTGCTCTTTCGTGCTCTTAGATTTTTTAACAAAAACAATAATGACCAGTTTAACCCTTAATAAAGGTAAATATGTGAATTTCTACCTACACCAGCAAACTGTCATTAATGCATTAAAGCACAATAAAGGTGGAGTTGGAATTGAGAGTGAACCAACACTTCACAACAATGCGACTTCAGTCAAAAAGTCAACGACAAAAAGTGGCGAGGGTGGAATTAAAATGGAATCGGAATCTCAACTTTATAAAATTTCCAAATCCCATTCCCATTTCGCGTCCGACAACAAAAATAAAACAAAAGTAAATACAAAAAAGTTAAGTAAAAGACCAACCTAATAAAACAAAACATAAAGACCAAGACTAAGCCAAAAATAAAAATAACGGAGGCGGGATCGGAACAAATCGAGATTTTGCAAATTTTCATAACAACTATCCTAATTCCCACTTCGGCTCTGCTTCCGCTAAAGACCAAAACAAAGGGAAAGAAAAGACTATCGGGATAGAACCAAAAACAAGCCTCCAAAGAACTTTCAGAACCCGATTCTGTTCCAATCTCGATTCCGACAGAGAAACAAAAGGAAAACAAAGTATTGGCAAAACTAGACTCCAAACTTTGTTTCAAAAACAACTAAGTACAAAAACAACAAAGGGGGACCCATTTTGACCAAGGCAAAAGATGGGGTGGTTATGCAAGGCATAACACCACCTCCTCCACCATACACAACATTGATTAGACAATTTGATTTGGCTAGATTTCAAATTTATCCTTATCCCGTGGATAACAATTGGAGAAGCCTTGTTCCAAAATTCACAGGAAGTAGTGTTGTCACAACTAAGGAAAACTTAAGGTGTTTTGATGCATTTATTCAAGACTTGGATATACAATATGAGGATGTGGAAATGAGATTATTTATGATGTCCTTGATTGAAGATGCTAGAGATTGGTTTAATAGTCTACCAACAACTTCTATTGATTCCATTCAGGAGTTTTATGAACAATTCCTTGAATAGTATAGGAATCAATGTGCACCAGAATTTTCCTTGCATGAATTGGTAGCTATCCAGAAGAATCAGAATGAGTCAGCTTATGACTTCAACTAGAGGTTTTCTAAGTTACATAATAAGACACCTCCCAGATCGAAATTAGTTGATCCTACTGCATTAAGTATCTATTTAAAGGCTTTTGATCCTAAGACAAGATATGAGCTTAGGAACAGGTGTCCCAGGAGCTTAGCTGAAGCACATAAGCTAGTATTAACTATTGAAAATAATAGGAAAACTGTAGGAATGATTGGAAAGAGGGATAATCCTAGGGTCCCCCAATATAATCCTTAAAAACATGCAAGAAAATACATATAGAAATGAAAGGCCAAGGTTGCATGACATGCCGCATAATAAAAATTGGAAGAATGAAAAGTCAATAACGGATAGGCCTAAGAATAAGGAGACACCTGATCCTTTAAATAAAAGAGGAGTGTACATGGTAAATAAGAGTCATTGGTGTCTAGTTTGTGACTTGCCACATTCCCCTAATCATTGTATTGTAGCTCAGTTGATATCAGGAAAAGACATGCCAAAAGACAATAATGAAGAGGACCATAATGTCTATTTAACTTCCCATATTCTTCACCCTGTTGAGTAGGGATATTCATCTTCAGAAGAAGGAGGGTATGAATATGATGTGGATCATAAAAAATACAATGTTCATATGGCAGAACAACAAGTTTTTTTTTATCATGAAGAAAGTGATGATGAACAGTGTTCTCTTAGTACATCCTATCAGACAAATAAGTGCAGTATAAGGAGGCCAACCAAAGAAGAAATTCAAAGGCTAACCATTGTAGCAGTTGAGCAGGCCAAAAGTAGATACTGGTTGAGAAAGAAAACAATAAATGAAAGTGAAGGTGTTCCAAGAGGAATATTTTTGAAGGACAAGAAAATGCCTCAAGAAGCTTCAAAAAGGACAGATGATAAGCAACCTGATAAAAAAGAACAAAAGCATGTTCATGAGGAAAACAAAGAATTTCCCAAGGACAAACAAAATTTAGATTAGACAAACAAAAGGGAGAAAGAGGAGAACAAAGGAGAGTCAATGGAGCAAAAGAAGATGATCAGAACAAAAGTTTCCTCTTTTGATTTCATGCAAGATTTGTCTTAGGTAAAGATGTCTGTCCCATTACTTGAAATTATGAAGATTAAAGAGTATAGGGAAAGTGCTATTCAATTAATATCTAGTAGAAGTAATAAAAGTACAGACCTTGAAAATAAGGACATTCCTAAAATTAGTAATAAGAAGGAAAAGATAAAATTTCTAGAGGTTTGTCTAAGTAATGCATTGATGAATCCACCACAAATTGATCCATTCTTTACTACCTTACTCATAAGTAACAATCTGGTAAGAAATTGCATGATAGATTTAGGTGCTTCTATTAACATCATGCCAGTAGGGGTGATGAAGCAACTCGGTATGTGGGTGGATGTTGAAGGTGGTAAATATTATGACATGGATAGTAGACCTATCCCAGTGGTGGAAATCATGAAATATGTGGAAGTGAAATTGGCTACTTACCCACAAGCAACTTATAATATTGATATAACTGTGATTGACACATCGCCTTAGTTTGGAATGCTTTTGTCAAGACAATGGATTGCAATAGTTGGAGGCAATGTACTATTTGATTTATCATATGCCACAATACCAATCAATGGTGAAGAAGTCAAATTGTATAGAGAACCAAGGATGAATAAGATCGTTGATTTTGTTCCTCAAGAACAGATCAATTATTTCTGTGATGTGGATTTAGGGAGCTTCAGAGTGGAATCGTCTCACCCCGAATTAGCAAATACTAACCCAATTGAAAAACATGTATGCAAAGATCAGCAGGGTGTGTGGAAAATGTATTTCAATGGAGCATGCAGTCAAGAAGGCAATGGAGCTAGAGTGGTATTTATATCACCTGAAGGTGTTACATTCAAATATTCATTTTTGCTAACCTTTTAGTGTACAAACAATGTGGCAGAATATGAGGCCTTGTTGATTGGTTTAAATATGGTTGTCAAGCATAAGATCAAATTGATAACTGTCCTAGGAGACTCTGGACTAGTTGTCTCACAAATCAGATCAAGATATGTTGCAAAGAATAAAATATTGAAACAATATAGAAATTTTGTGTGGGATACGATTGAGTTATTTGATGCTTTCTTAATTGATTGGATAGACAGATCAAAAAACTTGATGGCAGATTTTCTAGCTAATGTAGCCCTGAAAAGAGATGATATCACCTTGGCTGGAATATCTCAAGTTGAATTCAAAACAAGACTTGCTATCCATGACAACATATACAGTTGGCAAGTTTTCAATGATGATACCGATCTTCTAAAGTTTCTTCATTGCATAGATCAATATGAAGCTCAAGAGATGGACTCCAATGCTTTTGTGGAAGAAGTGGATGGGAAACATATTGTATTTGGGAAGGAAGTCTTGTAGCTTAAAACCAACAAGCTCCCCATAGGGCTTGTGGAACTTGAAAGAGTGTACAATGGGAATGATCACTCTCTCATGAAGAAAACACTGGTCAAGAGAGAGGATATTGAAGAAATAAATCTAGGAACTGAGTTAGCACCAAAAAAGGTCTACATTGGAAAGAAAATAAGTCCAACCATCAAGGGAATGATAATTGCATTATTGAGAAAATACAAACATGTGTTTGCTTGGTCTTATGAGGATCTCAAGGCATACAAAGAAGATCTTTTCCAGCATGAGATTCCACTTAAACCAAATACAAAGCCATTTAGACAAAATAAAAGGCCTATTAACCCAACTTTGGAATCGAAGATGCAAGAGGAACTAGAAAAAATTAGAGAGGGAGGTATTATTAAACCCATGAGACATTCAACATGGGTTTGAAACCCGGTTCTAGTAAGAAAGAAAAATGGGGATATTAGATTGTGTGTAGATTTCAGAAATCTGAATGTGGCCTCCCTTAAAGATAATTATCCTCTCCCAAATATGGAGGCAATATAGCACAAAGTAACAAGATGTGAGTTACTATCAATGATGGATGGATTTTCTGGATATAACCAAGTTAAAGTCAAGAGTCTGAGCAATATAAGACAACATTTACTATACCGTGTGGGTCATATGTCTATGTGAGAATGCCATTCGGTCTCACAAATGCAAGAGCAAATTTTCAAAGGGCCATGGATGTGACATTTGTAGATTTGATTAATGCCATAATGGTGGTGTACCAAGATGATCTTACTGCTTATTTCAAAAATGCAGAAGAACATGTGGGGCACTTGGAGAAGATATTTATCAAAGCTTTGCAATATCGTATTAGTCTTAATCCTAAAAAATGTCACTTTTCTATTACAGAGGGTAAGCTTTTGGGACACATTGTATCAAAAGATGGGATTAGGATAGACCCTGAAAGAGTAGAAGCCATAGACAAAATCCCCATTCCAAAAACTGTCAAAGCAATCCAATCATTTTTTGGTCAAATTAACTTTGTAAGGAGATTTGTGTCAAATTTTGTTGAGATTGTTAAACCTATATCCAAGATGATGAAAAAAGGAGAAAAGATAGATTGGACTGTAGAAGCCACGAAAGCCTTTATATCTATCAAAAGAGCTATTAAAGAAGCCCCCATCCTCAAGTCCCCTAATTTTACCAAACCCTTTCAAATATTTTCTTTTGCCTCATTTTACACCATAGCGGCTGTTATGTTATAGAAGAATGATGAAGGTCATGAGCAACCTATATCTTTTTTCAGCAAGTCTTTGCAAGGGTCAGAACTGAAATATGATATCATGGAAAAATAAGCCTTTGCATTGGTCAAAGCAACAAAATCTTTTAGACCATATTTTTTTGGAGCTAAAGTAATTGCATATCTCCCACATGTAGTTGTGAAAGACATTCTGATACAGACAGAGGTGATAGGGAAAAGATGCAGATGGATCAGTAAAATCCAAGAATTCTATATGGAAATTTAGATTACGAAGCTAGTTAGAGGACATGGTTTAGCTAGGCTGATGGTAGAAATAAATATTGAAGCAAACCAAATTTGCAATATAGAAGGTGAGGAGAATGTAGTTGCAATTATCGAACATACTCCTTGGTACACAAACATAATACATTATCTCAAGCAAATGAAATTCCCTGAGGGGTTGAATGATAATAAAAAGAGAACTTTGAAGTTGCAAGCTTCTAAGTATGTATTTATAGAAGGGGACCTATTTTGGAAGAATAGGGATGGAATGCTATTGTTATGTCTAGATGAATCATAGGAAAAACATGTCTTGAGGGAGATACATGAAGGGGTGTGTGGAGGTCATTATTTTTCCAAAACCACTGCACATAAGATTCTTAGGGCTAGGTATTATTGGACTAAAGTTTTTAATGACTCTTTTGCACATGTAAGGAAATGTGAGGCTTTTCAGAAGTTTTTAGGAAAATTGAAATATCAAGGAGCCCTACTACTTAGACATTTGTAGGTGGAAACCCCCTTTCCATCAATGGGGAATTGACTTCATTGGATAAATATAGGAAAAATCAAGTGGAGGACATAAATAGATACTAGTAGCCACTGATTATTTTACTAAGTGGGTGGAGGCAATCCCAACTGAGCAAGCAACAAGCAAGGTGGTGATAAACTTTCTGATGGAAAACATCATGACTAGATTTGGCACACTAGTAAGAGTGATCATAGATAATGGGATGTATTTTAGATCTGATGAATTCAAAGACTCTGCAATACATATGGCATTACTATTTTCTATGCCGCCCCTTACCACCCGCAAGAAAATGGTTAGGCCGAATCTAGTAATAAAAGTCTTTTGAAGATAATAAGGAGATGTTAGACACAAATAAAAAGGCATGGGACTCAAAGTTGAGAATGGTTGTATGGGAAGATAGGATTATAGTGAAAAAAATAATTGGAAAGTATCCATTTGAATTGGTGTATGGAACACAAGCCAAGATGCCATTACATAATATTTTACCAGTTTATAATTTTATTCTGCAAGAGGATTTGGATATTTCTGAACCAATGGAGGAAAGAATGGAACAACTTGCAAAACTTGATGAAATAAGGAGAATGGCCCAAAAAAAAAATGTGAAGCTATAATCACAAATGAAATATCTTTTTGATAAAAAAGCCAAAGATCGAAAATTTGAGGAAAATGATCTAGTGTTAATGTGGAATGCTCGATGCCAGGAGAAGGGAAAGCATGGAAAATTTGAAGCTCTATGGTTGGGTCCTTTTGTGATCATTGGAAAAGGAGGGGAGGATTATTATTATTTTTAGAACATGTCTAGAGAGGAGTAGGAATTGTTGGTACATGGGTAGGTCCTAATTCATTTTTTCTCTTGAGGAGTACCAGAGGATTAAGGATTGCCAGTGCATGGACAATTCTTAATAGGCCTCTTAAAACATTCTTTTCCATGCACAGTAGTCTAGGAATTCAAAAGGGGCTGGGACTTGTGAGTACATGGACAATCCTAGAGTTCCCTTGTGAAAAATAATTTTCTCCATGTACAGTAGTATAGGGTCACTTCCATATCCTCCATTTTCCACCTCTGGTGTCCACTACTTCATTTTCATATCCTTTCTGGTCTTGGTCTGCTCTCCCAAAGGTCTGAATTCTTGCTATTCGCACAAGGGGAATACATCCCCAAATGGGGCCATTGTTGGAGCTTTTACCATTTTCCATACATGCTCATTCTGGTCTTGGAGTTTTGGGTTTTAAGCTAAAGTTTGTCTTGGGTCCTCCGATTGCCCTGAATATTCTAATTTTGTGTTGACTATTTGTCCCACTTGCCAGTCTCATTAGTCACCTTCTGAGCCATCATGATAGATTCATTACCGACCCCCTTTTACTTGCCCTATCAATTTTTATTTGTTGGGACTGTGTTTAAATTTTATTTGCGCATCGGGTTGATAAATGTCTAAATTTTTTGGCCCAAGGGTCATTTCCCGTCTGCCTAGTCAGTCCCCTTTTGTTATGAATAGCTTTGCTTCAGGTGTAGGTTAGACATCTTACAGATCACAGGAGTTGATCTGGACTGTTCCCCGCCATATCGTGAATGGAAGATGAGCACACTTTATGGATCATGTACACTCTATGGCTGCAGAACAAAGGATCTTCATTAGGGAGACATATGCTATCAGAGTGAGATCTTCAAGTCAGCCTGAACATATTGGTCATGCTGATGGAATTTTATCGACAAGACATCCACTTTGTCTCATTGATGGATAAAAAGGAAACATGTCGGGGAGACATGAGCTATCGAAATGAGTTCCAAATTTCTTTTCGACTTCATATGTCACACCGATCGGCAAGAGCGGTTTGATGTCTCGGCGATAAAATCTTCCTACAACAATTTGCATCAGAGAGACTCTTTGATATCAATGTGAGATCAAATATGTCTTCCTAACACTTTGTGTCACCCCGATACGCGAGTGCATATGATCAAGGTGCAGAACAAAGGATTTAACTAAAGGAGATTAGACAAGATCAAAGGGCTCACAAGTAAAGTTGAACATTCAACTCGATCCCCACCCTTGCTTGTTGGTTCGCACCCCCAAAGTGCTCACTAGTTAAAACCCGTGAGTTGCATCTCCTGCATTGTTATCAAATGATGTGACCATTGATCTGAGGTGGGCGACCTCTCATAAGAATATGAGAGGACACAAATCAAGAAGTGTGGGAGATTTTTTAGGAAAAAATATAAAAAGCAGAGGTGTGATAACTATAAAAAAAGATTTTTTTTTTAGAAGGGGTAGTCCAGCATGTATGTATAAACTTTGATGAGAACAATGGAGATAATTGATTGTGTTGCCTATCTTTGGTATCGACTGTTTGTTGTAATTATTCAATTGTGTGGTTGTCTCCATTTTAATGCTTCTCTATTATTCAAATTGAAATATCAAGTATATCTTTAGTTTGTTGATGCACATTTGCTATATTTATGTGATGTGATTAATTGGTTCTTTCAAGTAAATATTAAATCCTTCTAATCAATCACAGTAATTTAGAAGTGTTAATTGGATAAGTAAGAAGAACCATATAATTAGGGTTTGCAATTAGTCTTAGGTATAGTTTTCCAACTATCAAATTTGCATGTTTATACAAGTTATAAACCCTTATCAATGTGCCAAGTAGTTTGAATTAGTACCATTATGGGTTGCACTTTCTGGATCTTCATTAGACTCTATTTACCCAACAAGGCACTGGTCTTCTCCATTTCATCATTTAGTTTTATCAAAATTGTTTAAAAACCTTACATTTGTTAACCGAACATATTAAATTTCACCTTGATATTGCTTATACAATTTATACCAAATTAGGATTTCATCTTTCCACTCCCAATTGCCATTGTGGATAGATTGATCAAGTGGGAAACATAGTTCAAATCTGCATCATTTACATAGGTACACCCACCTAGGTTTAGCAAATCCTAAAGAGTAGAAGGTCTAGTCACATTGATTAGCCTTGTACATTAGCCAAAAACATTGTGAGAGCTTGGAAACCTCTCATGGTTCAAACCTGCATTTTTGAGACCTAACACCACACTTGATGTAGGTGTGAAGGTAAAGGTTGTAATGTTATTATTGATGGAGGTAGCACTGATAATCTTGTTTTAGAGGAAATGGGTACTAAGTTGTAGTTGGAGAGGAGAAGGCATCCATATCCATATCGAATCGCATGGTTGCAGAAGGACCAACAGGCTTTGGTCAATGAGCAATGTTTTTTAAATTTAAAGATTGGTAACTATCAGGATGAGGTTTTGTGTGATATTATTGTTGCAAGTTGGATGTGTTTAATGGTGTTGTCATTAATTATGTAATTGATGTCAACACAACTTAGGTTGAGTACAAATGGTACTTGTATAGTTGAGATACTCTAGAAGTGCTTAGAGTACATGGAGCTATATTTATAAAGTTGTAGTTGTGTTTTTTCCAAGTGCTTTTGAGAAAATTAGAGAAATAATGAAGTTATTGCTGAAGTGTGTGTTCTGAGTGTGCTATGATATTGTGCTGTACATTTCTTCTATTTTGATCCTATTCCTATGCGGATCTACAAGTGTGTTCATAAGTTTCAATGGATAGTATATCCTGAGTATTAGCTTCTAGTTCGATGGAGAGTAAAAGATGTGTTCACCGGTGTGTGAACTAGTTTGATAGAACTATCTATTTATGGACTAGGAGAAATGTTTTGGCTCTGCAGTCTTTGATGTTTGGTTTCAAATCTTGCAGATCTGGGAGATGGCTCTTTTTGATGGTTTTTTTGTGTTATCACAAATTTTCTTGTAGTTTGGTGCTTCGGAAAACCTACTCCTAAGCTCCCGTGTTTTGATGACTGGTCTAGTTGGAATGGTGAAGAGTTCTATATGAATAAAGTTTGTTGTAGTTTCTGCGGATGTATCTGAGGCATTCTTAGAGATGATAAAATGTTCGGTGAAGCGTGTTGAGTGATCCACGTGTGATTATCTTGCTGGAGATATGTGTACTTCAAAGATCATTGATTTTTTCATTAGGTTTGGCCGACCTGGTGTCTACATGTTACATTAAGTTTTTGCATCGACTTAAGGAAGTGTGCGATTGATCCAAGATGTTGTTTGGATCCTAAATTAAATATGTAATTGGTCCTCTCTCATTCTTATCCACTATGAGAATGTTGAGTAGCCGACCTAGTTTGAATTTGTAAATGAAATTGTATAAGCCGACCTTAGAGAATATTTCTAGGGTTGAAGTTGGTATAAAAACAAATCAAGTTGTAGTGAATTTGATATCCATCAAAAACAAATCGAGCAAGCAAGTGAAGTGTGTGAACAAGTGCGAAAAGAAAAGAGTGGAAGAGTGAATTGAGGCAACAATACTTTAAGGTGTTAGATTCCTAAAAGTAGTGAGCTGATGGTGTCTACAATCTTTTGATCAAGTTGCAAATGTGTGGAAACATAGTGGTGGATCTTCATTTACTTTTATTTTCTTTAGGTAGTGAGCCTCTTTTCTTGATAGTGAGTCTTTTGAAGGTAGTGAGTCCTTGAATCTGGGTAGTGAGCCTTTGTATCTGGGAAGTGAGCCCTTTGATAGTGAGCCTTTGTATCAAGTATTGCATTACTACTATATTGTGAGTTAATCCTCACCGTGGTTTTTCCCTCATTGGGTTTTCCAAGTAAATATGGTGTCTTTGGTGTTTAAATTCTATTATTTGCATATCATGTTCACACTTAATAATAGATTGAAATTAAAGTGAAAAGATTAAGTTTAGAAGTAAAGAATTTGATACAACTGATTCACCCCCCTCTTAGTTGTCTTGTGCATTTCAACAATTGGTATCAGAGCTCTAGTTCCTCGTTACAAAGCTTAACCTCTTGAGGTAGACCAAATGACGCACAAGTTGCAAAATCCTATTTTTGATGGAGCTGATTATAGTGACTAGAAATAAGAGATGAGAAGTTATCTAATTTCACTTAGTTTCAATACCTAGAAAGCTGTGGGGACAAATTATGTGATACCAAGAACTGGTCCTTCCTCTGCTGATGAGATTGCAGCTTATGAGGAGAATGGAATAGAAAGGTATTCTATCTTCAGTGCTTTATCTAAAACTGAAAGAATTTTTTTTATTTCTCTAGCTATTGATCAGGAAGTATGGACAAAATTGAAATACATTTATGAAGGGAATGATAGAGTAAAGTTGTTAAGGAAACTAATTGCTAAGCAAAAATTTGAGAAATTGAGAATGGAAGATGGAGAAGACATTGCAAGCTATTATCAAAGAGTTGAACTTATTGCAACTGAAATCAAGAATCAAGGTGGTACCATGTCAGATAAAGATATAATTGATAAGGTCTTGATGAGCTAACTAGACAATTACAGTGACAAAGTATCTGCTCTTGAAGAATCATATGATCCAAAGAAATTTACTAAGGAGCATCTATTTGGTGTCCTGAATACATTCGAGATGAGAAAATTTTCAAGAGAGAAGGAGAAGAATTAAACAACCTTTAAGGAAATGAAGATAGGAGATGACTCAGATGATGATGATTCAAAAGATTTGGAAGAAAATTTCACAAGGATATTGAAGAAAGGTACTGGTAAATAAAAAAGTAAGTTGCATTTTAAGTGTTTCAGTTATGGAAATATTGGTCATTATGCATCAAGATGTCCTAATAGAGATACACATAAGAAGAAAAAGGTCAATAACAATAAATATAAAGATAAAAAGGATAAGAAGTTCAAGAAATTGTATTATGTCAAAGAAGATGCAGGAATTTCTGATGATGAATCTAACTTTGAGGAAGGTAAAGATGAATGTTTGTTTCTAGCCCTAGAAAATAAAGCTATATCTACTAACAATGGAAGATATGCAAAATAATCTGATCTAGAGAGCAAGAAGGATGAAACATAAGATACTCCGGTAACTAGTTTTCATGCTAGATAGGATGAAGACTTTTGGGTAATTGACAACGAATGTTCAAATCATATGATTGGAGATAAGAGTAAGTTTAATAAACTTGAGAAGTATGATGGAGGAATAGTCATGTTTGGAGATGACTCTGGTGCTAAGATTGTTGGTAAAGGAACAATTAGTTTTGATGGAAAACATAATACTGACGATGTTTACTATGTCAAGGGTTTAAGGCATAATCTCTTAAGTGTTGGACAAATGTGCATAAAAGGTTTTAAGCTTATGTCTCAAGATAAAACTTGCGAGATTAGAAAAGGATCTGAAACTGTGGTAGTATATGGAAGAAGAACTCATGGAAACATATATCAACTTAAGGGTGGAGATGATCAGTCTTTTTTTTCTTAGATTAATGAGAGTTGGATCTGGCACCAGAGGATGGGACATGTGAATTTTGATAATCTGATTAGGATCAATTCTAGGGAAGTTGTCAGAGATCTGCTTAGAATCATAAAGCCTTCAAATTCAATTTGTAGAAGTTTCCAGTTGGGAAAACAAATAAGAAATAGTTTTAAAGGAAAGGATCAATCATCTATCGGAATTCTAGAATTTATCCATACAGACCTCTGTGGTCCTACAAGAATAGGAAGCCTAAATGGTGACATGTATTTTATGCTCTTGATTGATGACTACTCTAGGATGACATGGGTTACATTTCTTAGAGAAAAGGATTAGGCTCTTGATAGATTCAAAGTGTTTAAGGAAAGATTAGGAAATGTGGCAAACCTAAAAATCCAATGCTTAAGGTTTGATAGAGGTGGATAATTTACATCTTGTGAGTTCAATGAATTCTGTGAAGAGCATGGCATAAAAGGACATTCTTCTTCTTCTAGAATCCCTCAACAAAATGGAGTTGTGGAAAGAAAGAATTTTACTATTCAAGAGGCTTCTAGAACTATGATGAAAGAAGCAAAAATTCTTGATGTGTATTGGAGAGAAGCAATCCACACTGCTGTTTAAATTCTTAATAGAGTTCAAATCATAGGTAACAACACTAAGAACCCTTATGAGTTCTGGACTGGTAAGACTCCTATTGTTAAATAATTTAAGGTATTTGGAAGTAGATGTTACATTAGAAGAGATGATGCAAATCTTGGAAAGTTTGATGCTAGATGCGATGAAGGAATTTTCCTTGGATAGTCAAATAACGACAAATCTTATAGATGTTTTAATAAGAGACTGAGGAAAATAATTAAAAGTGATAATGTAAAGGTTGATGAAGCTATGTATAGACCAGTGGAAATAAATGAAGTTGAACCTGATGGCTCTATCTCTGTGCAAATACAAGAAGAAGAAAAGAAAGAGAAAGAACAAAGTGATGAAATAAGAGATCTCAAAACCTGCACCTAAGACTCCTAAATATGTTTAGAAAAATCATCCAGAGGAGCAAATAATTGGAGACATAAGTGAAGGAGTGAAGACAAGAAGCAAAGTGGTTGAGGTAAACTTGTGTTTACTTTCTAAGATAGAACGTAAGATTGTGAATGAAGCATGTAATGATGAAAGCTAGGCCAAAACAATGAAAGAGGAATTACAACATATAGAGAAGAATGAGACATGGGAGCTGGTCCCTAGACTTGCAAACAATAATGTAATTGGTTCAAAATGGTATTTAGAAACAAGCTGAATGAAGATGGTGAAGTGGTAAGAAATAAAGCAAGACTTGTATGTAAGGGATATTCATAGGTTGAAGGAATAGATTTTGAAGAAAATTTTCCACCTATAGCAAGAATGGAGGCCATTCAGATATTCTTGGCATTTTCAACTCATAAATACTTCAAAGTGTATCAAATGGATGTCAAGTCTGCATTTCTGAATGGATAACTAGAAGAAAAAGTATATATGGAGCAACTAGAAGGTTTTCAGCTATTTGAGAAACCGAACATGGTTTGTAACTTAAAAAAGGAACTATATGGACTTAAACAAGCTCCCAAAGCTTGGTATGCAAGACTAGATAAATACTTGACAAAGCAAGGATTCAGGAAAGGGTCCACAGACAACAATCTTTACTTTAAGGTTGAAAAAAACAAGATATTGATAGTTGTGGTATATGTTGATGACATCATCTTTGGTGGAAATGAAGGTATGTGTAAGAAATTTGTCGAAGAGATGCAAAAAGAATTTTAAATGTCTATGATTGTTGAATTGAATTTCTTCCTTGGACTTCAAGTAAATGAAACTGAAAAAGGGATATTCATTTCACAATCCAAGTATGTTAAAGAATTGTTAAAGAAGTTTGGAATGGATGACTCCAAACCGGTCTATACCCCTATGGTAACTAGATGTAAGCTGAGTAAGAATGATGAATTTGCTAGAGTTGATCAAAGCATGTACAAATCTATGATTGGTGAAATATTTTATCTCACTACTACTAGACTTGATATCATGCATGCATTATGTTTAGTTGCAAAATTTCAAGCAAAACCTAAAGAAGCACATGTGACAGCTGTGAAAAGGATATTTAGATATCTTAAAAGAACTCAAGATTATGGACTATGGTATCTGAAGGACAACAATTTCACATTGAATGCCTACACTGATTTAGATTGGTCTGGCTGTGTAGATGACCGAAAGAGTACAAATGGTGGTGCATTATTCCTTGGAGGAAGACTAGTTTCATGGTTGAGCAAGAAACAAGATTCAATTTCTTTATCCAATGTAGAAGTAGAGTATATTGAAGCAACATCCTGCTGTAAATAGGTACTTTGGATGAAGCAAACCTTGATGAAAATAGGTGTGGTGAGTGATGAACCCATCTCTATATTTTATGACAATACAAGTTCTATAAACATTTCAAAGAATCCAGTGATGCATTCTAGAACAAATCACACATATATTAATTTTCACTTCTTGAGGGAGAAGGTATTAAAGAATGAAGTTAGACTTGAATATGTACCTACCAGAGAACAAGTTGTAGACATATTAAATAAGGCCCTTCCAAAGGATACTTTTGAGTATCTCAAAGGGAAGCTAGGGGTTACTACCCCTCCTTTGCACTAATTGCACATGGAGGTGCATTAGTCCAGTGGATCCAAAAACTTCTTTTTGTTCCAAACTAATGATTGAGGTCTACTCCTCAAGGGGAGTAGAGACGTGCATTGTTGTAGTATGAGATGTGGGTGTACTCCTTAGGAGGAGTGAACAAAGCTTTATATGGAAAGAAATTCATTTTTCATTGATGTCAAAGGGGGAGAGAGAATCATGTGAATTTTTTATGCTTGGTAGGTTGTTGCTTCTAAAAATCATGTATGTTGTCTTTGATGGTTTTTCACATCATGTGTTGCCATCAATGACAAAGGGGGAGATTGTTGCAAGTATGGATGTGTTTAATGGTGTTGTCATTGATGTCAACACAGTTCAGGTTCAGTACGGATGGTACTTGTATAGTTGAGATACTGTAGAAGTGCTTAGAGTACATGGAGCTATATTTATAAAGTTGTAGTTATGTTTTTACCAAATTCTTTTGAGAAAATTAGACAAATAATGAAGGTAGCGCTGAAGTGTTTGTTCTGAGTGTGCTCTAGTATTGTGCTCTGCATTTCTTCTATGTTGATCCTATGCCTGTGCAGATCTGCAAGTGTGTTCATAAGTTTCAATGAATAGTATATCTTGAGTATTAGTCTCTAGTTTGATGGAGAGTAAAAGATGTGTTCACCAATGTGTGAACTGGTTTGATAGAACTATCTGTTTATGGACTGGGATAAATGTTTTGGCTCCACAGTCTTCTGATATTTGGTTTCAAATCTTGCAGATCTGGGAGATGGCTCTTTCTGATTGCTTTTTTGTGTTCTATTAAATTTTCTTATAGTTTGGCACTCCAGAAGACCTGCTCCAAAGCTCTTGTGTTTTGCTGACTGGTCTGGTTGGATTGGTGAAGAGTTATCTATAAATAAAGTTTGTTGTAATTATTGTGGATGTATCTGAGGAATTCTCAAAGATGATAAAATGTCTAGTGAAGCGTGTTGAGTGATCCACATGTGATTATCTGGTTGGAGATGCGTGTACTTCAAAAATAATTGGTGTTTTCATGAGGTTTGGCTGAACTGGTGTCTACATGTTACATTAAGTTTTTGCATCGAATTAAGGAAGCATGTGATTGATCCAAGATGTTGTTTGAGTGCTAAATTAAATATGTAATTGGTCCTCTCTCATTCTCATCCACCGTGGGAATGTTGAGTAGCCGACCTAGTTTGAATTTGTAAATGAAATTGTATAAGCCAACCTTAAGAGAATTTTTCTAGGGTTGAAGATGGTATAAAAGAAAATCAAGTTGTAGCAAATTTGATATCCATCATCCATGAATCAAGCAAGTGAAGTGTGAAAACAAGTGCAAAAATCAAAGAGTGGAAGAGCAAATTGAGGCAACAATACTTTAAGGTGTTAGATTCCTGAAAGTAGTGAGCTAATGGTGTCTACAATCTTCTGATCAAGTTGTGAATGTGTGGAACCCTAGTGGTGGATCTTCATTTCTCTTTTTATTTTCTGTAGGTAGTGAGCCTCTTTTTTGGACAGTGAGTCCTTTGAAGGTAGTGAGCCCTTGCATCTAGGTAGTGAGCCTTTATATCCGGTATTGCATTACTACTATATTGTGAGTTAATCCTCACCGTGGTTTTTCCCTCATTGGTTTTTCCATGTAAATATGGTATCTCTGGTGTTTGCATTATGTTATTTACATTTCATGTTCACACTTAATAAAAAATTCAAGTTAAAGTGAAAATATTAAGTTTAGAAGTAAAGAATTTGATACAACTGATTCACCCCCCCTCTTAGTTGTCTTGTGCATTTCAAATATTATACCTATGGATGTTTGTCACATGTTATTAGGCATAACATGGTATTTTTATTGGTGAGTGGTGCATGATGGACATGCCAACACCTATTCCTTGGAAAAGGATGACGTTCATCATAAGTTGAAACCCTTGAGGGAGGAAGAAGAAAAGGTATGCAATAATTCAAGGATTTGTTTGGTTGATTGATGAAAGTTCCTAGAAGGTATGAGACATGAGCATATGTGTTTCATATTGATCCCTAGATTTGATAAAGAAGATACTAATGAGGTACTTGTAGAAGTTTCAAATTTATTGAATGAGTTTCAAGATGTTTTTTTTTTATAATGTGCTTGAAGGTTTTCCTCTAGTAAGGAAGATTAGCCACCAAATGGACTTGATTCTTGGAGCCAGTTTTCCGAATAAGGTGGCTCATCATATGACTCTAGTGGAGAGTGAATAGATGAATAGAAAAGTGCAAGAGTTGTTGTAAAAGGGATTTAATAGAGAGAGTTCAAGTCCATGTGTAGTAATTGTAATACTAGCACCAAAGAAGGATGGGGAATGGTGGATGTGTACAAATTCAAGAGCCATCAACAAGATCACCATCAATTATAAATTACCCTTGCCAAGGATGGATGAAATTATGGATTGTTTGAGTGGAGATGAGTACTTCATGAAGATAGATCTGAAGAGTGGTTATCCCCAAATTCAGATTAGAGAAGGAGATGAATGGAATTCAACATTCAAGATGTGGCCATAGTTACAACAAGATGTGGAGAAGTTTGTGCAAAGTTGCAGAGTATGTCAGATGGAAAAAGGGACAAGTTAGAATAATGGATTATATCAATGATTACCTGTACTTGAGAAGCCATGGGAGGAAATTAGTATGTATTTTTTCCTTAGATTTTAGAGAACACAGAGAGGGCATGATTCCATATTTGTGGTGGTGGATATATTTTCAAAGATGGCACACTTCATTCTATGTCATAGGACTAGTGATGTTGTTCATGTTGTAG
Source organism: Sequoiadendron giganteum (assembly GCA_007115665.2). Taxonomy (NCBI): domain Eukaryota; kingdom Viridiplantae; phylum Streptophyta; class Pinopsida; order Cupressales; family Cupressaceae; genus Sequoiadendron; species Sequoiadendron giganteum. Next base: position 409,010,355 of record CM021106.1, read on the forward strand.
AGTTATTTTTTAAAGAGGTGGTGAGACTACATGGTGTACCCAAGAGCATAGTTTTAGACTGAGATACCAAGTTTGTTGGGTATTTTTGGAGGACACTATGGAAGAAGTCAAAGACTAATTTTGAGTTTAGTTCTAGACACCATCCACAAACTAATGGAAAAATGGAGGTGGTGAATTGTAGTTTGGGTAGCTTGCTAAGATGCTTAGTAGGAGATAAACATAAGGGATGGGATTTGATTTTACCATAGGAAGAATTTGATTATAATAATTCTATCAATAGGAGCATTGGTAAATCACCATTCCAAATTGTGTATGGGAGTAATCCAAGAATTTCTTTTGAGTAGAGAAAGATAGATAAGGGATAGAAGAGTAGTGCCAACGCTGAAAATTTTGATGAGCACCTAAAGAATTTGCATGAAGAGGTTTAGAAACATATCAATAAGATGAACTCTTAGTATAAGGCTAATGTAGATTAGAAAAGGAGGTATAAGGAGTTCCAAGTAGGAGATGAAGTCATGGTTAATTTGCAAAAGGAGAGGTTTCCAGTTGGTACATACAATAAGTTAAAGATGAAGAAGTTTGGGCCATGCAAGATCCTAAAGAAATATGATCCAAGAAATGCTTATGAGGTAGAGTTTCCAAGTGAGATTCATGTTGCACCTATGTTTAAAATTTTTCATTTGAGGAGAATGAATTGATAGAGGCATAGTGGAACATTCTAACATCTACGTCAAAAAAGGAAGAGATAGAAGAAATCCTAGATAGCTGTGTGGGTAGAAGCACAAGAAACAAGAAATATGCAGAGTACTTGGTGAAATGGAGAGGATGGTCTGTTGAAGATTCATCATGGTTATTTGAAGCTAAGTTTAACCATCTTGGTTTCCCTCAAACAACTAAGAAGTGATAGGGTCACTTTTCAAATTATCCTAGGTGTCTAATGCAGGAGCATCCAATGGTGTAAGGGAAATCTTGCATCACCCAAAAATATTGTATTTTCATTTGTTTGTAGTTTTCTTAGTTTTTTTGGGGCCCATGATAGCTCATGCAATCTTTGAGATAGTTAGAAGTTTGAAACAACTAAAAATATTCACCTACTATTTTTAGTAAGTCAACCTATTCAGGTTCCTATGAACATGAAAATTGACCTCAAGGAGTGAAATTGGAAAATAAGAATTTTGGTGAAAGAATCATCTCAGAATATTGTGCTGTTGGGAAGATATTAAATTTTCATCCCAAGGAATTTCTCCAATGAAGTTTAAAATTGAAAATTGAGGCCCTTTGGAACCTTGAAACAGGGTGCAAAATCTTTGATCTTTTAGATTTGGCAAAAGATGGTTGTAGATATCTTCGTAAGCTTTCCAACTATATATTACAATTGAAAATATGATGGTTGGATCGAAAGTTATGCGCTGAGAAGTTGTAAATATATAAATAAAAATAAATAAATAAATCTTCTAGAGTGGGAAATAGATGGTGGAACTTCTAGCACCAAAATGGGGTTACACCTTCCAGAATATTTTAAGTAAGTTACACTTCTTGGATAAAGAGGGAGAATAGAAGTTACAGATGGGAGCTCCGGTAGTGAAAATCATGGTTTTTGGCTTGTAAATTTTTGTAATGAGAAGGCCCATGTGGCTATAGTATGTTATTTTTTGAGTATTGTAATTTCACTTCATCAAGATAATAGAAAGAAAGTGTTTCTTTCTACATCTTTTGTTTATCTCTCTTGTTTAGTTGTGTTTGCATATGGTTTTGTAAGGGGAGTACCCTCATTAGAAGTGATCTTTGATGAATTTTTATTAATAAATGATAAGAAGTATACATTTTAGGAGACAAATAATTGCAAAATTCTCACTATATATTGATGTATAGAGTTGGTACAGTCATACAAAATTAACAATTACATTGGCATCCTTTCCTATGAAAACCTAGACTAGACATGTATAGACTAGAATACAAGTGCTTTGCTTACAAAGTTTTCCAAGATATTGAAAAATAGCCTTAAATTCCCTTTTATAGAAACAAGGGAGCAAACAAGCTTCAAGCCATGGATAAATGCCATATTTTCATTTGAAAATCTTGTCCTAGGATTATACAAAAGGAATGTTACAACCACATGGTGATAGAAAAAAGAATCTTCCACTTTAAGATAAAAAGGTTAGAGAAAGAGCAAAAAGATACTTCTTCTATTACCATGATGACAAAAAATGGGGAGTCCTGTGCACTTAACTAATTGTACTTCTTCACCCACTTGGAAAAAATCTCATTTGAAGGCTAAGGATATGCCAAAATTTTGCTAATGTAAAGTAGACGATTTGAATATCCGCCCTTAGTCTATTTCTTAATTTCCTTGGAAAATCTCTCCAAGTCCATCTCTAACTTTATCAATTTATCAATAACACCATTCATCTTTTCAGCATTTAAAATTCCATCTTTAGTAATAGGGATGATGATAGATGAAGTATATTGCTAAATTAATCTCTCCACTCCTTATTTTTTTTCACTTTACCCTCTCCATTCACTATGTTGGGCATGAGATTGAATCTAAGGTTCTTAAAATATTCAAGGAATTTCTCCATACCTAATTGGAAACTTTGATGAATAATCATGTTGTCTTCAAGATCTTCAAGGGAATTATAAATGATCTCTAACTCCTTTTGGGCATACATGAAAATTTGTTACTAGAAACATCTCCTTGATCATGTCCTTTTTGGATCCCCAAGTATCAACAATACTTTGCAACCTATTCTTCAAAATAATATGAGTTATATGGGCTAATCAAACATCCTTATATCTATTCCATGTCTCATCAAGAAGACTCAAAATACATTTTAGTCTATGGCCAAAAAGATTATCAACTATACTAAAGAGTTTTAAATGGTGGTCTCTTTTTTCCTTCATCTGTAACTCTACCTTCTTATGAATCTCTCTCTTCAATTGTCTGATCTCAACATTCAATGCTACCTTTTCCTCACCATCCTTATCAGTTGTTGTTGTAGGAGGTGGAAGTAGTCCAAACACAACATTTAGTTGCTCTTGCAACTTCAAATTTTCACAATTCATTTTTTCTTAAATTAGCTTCTAGTTTTTCAACCCTAGCCTCTGTGAACATTGTTGAATTTACTATCAAAGTGGCTGCTTGTAAGGCACTAGTATCTATCATTCTTTTGACAATAAATTTTCTAGTCAATTCGTTTGTATCATCAATGAATTTGGGCTTATTGGTCTCTGGGAATATGGACCACACAACAAGGGCTTCATGCCTTGGATTCAACCTTGAACCAACATATAGAGCATGTTCTTGTTCCTCTTATGTCAAAACAAGGTTGTTTCCATCCTACCTTCTGATGGTATCAAATACAATGATAGATGATATATCAAATCTTGGTAACAATAGGAAACCACCATTATTTATAATTTCTCTCCCTTTTATAGGGTCATATCTACAATTTCCTTATTGACCTATATCAGAATTCAGTAATGATTTTGTATGCACTTAAAAATGGCCCGAGCATGAATTAATTAAATACTTGTTATTTAATTAATAAAAATCTTAATTCCTTTACTTATAAATAAACTGCAAAATTTATTTATATAGTTCACTTTCTAATATTCTTCTTATCTAAAATCAATTCCTCTTTAATTAATTAAATGTACAAATCAACAAATTTGTCATTTAACTAGTTTTCCCTCTCTCACTTAAATTTGAATTTTTAAATTCAAATTGGCCTCCAAATTCATTTTCTTCTTAAATTGGTTAAATGCACAAATTTAATTAATTTTTCATTGTGCTAATTTCTCATCTCCATTTGAAATTGAATTTTTAATTCAATTTAAGCACATTTCTACATATTTTTCCTAACTACCTTCCACCTCACCTGTCCCTCACCATGTGTCACATGAAATTGAATTTTATAAATTGAAAATTGTGGATTTTCCATCAACAAAATTGTAACCAATTTCAAACCTCCTGGACACATGGCTTCTTCTTTCTCTTGATTCCCTTCAACACTTGGCAAATTGCTCTCAAGAAGGGAACCACCTCCATGATTCTCTCTAACTTCTTTGTGCTCAACCGTTGATGCAGCAGGATCACAATCCCAACCATCCATCACTGCCACGTCATTCTTAGCTTGGAAAATCCTATAAATAGGACTCATTGCTATAGCTTTTCAACAGGTAGAATTCAACAAGTTTATGCTACAGGAATTTCATTGAAGTTTGAAGGCATTTGAAGAGCATTGTAGTTTCATTTTAGTGTTTTTAGTTTGTTTTAATCATGGAATTTCAATTCTAGTATTTAGTTTATTGCATCCATTCTACAACATTGTCTTTATCTTTGCATCATTAGTTTAGCATCATATTAATAAAAATCTCTCATCATAAATCATTCAACAAATCATTTTCCAAAATACAAAAATATAGGCATTTAGGCATTATAGTTTGCATTGCTAAATAGCTACTCACTTCTTAGGTTGCCATTCCATACATTCATGTGCAACACAAGTTCTGAGAGCATGGATTAAGGAATCACTGAGAATAGAGGATGATGATATGAGTCGAATGCAGAACTGTGATAGTTTGTTTTATTACTTTTCCTTCATTAGATATAATACATTTCATCGCTTGTTGTGTTGTTTAGTTATGATTATTAATACTCACTAACACATTTAAAAACACCACACATAAATTGGCACCCAACTGTGGGGCCTAGCCCTAGATTTGATCTATTTTTTTTGTCGAGTTTTATTTTGCATGTTCCGTCAAATTTTTTGAAACGATGCATACAAATTTTTCTCCAGCGCATTTGGTTTCTGGTTTAACGCATTGAGATTCTATTTTGGCACATCTGGTTGTTCTTCCAGTGTATTTAGCTCCTGTTCTGATGCATTTTTCTATTCCTCCAGCGCATTCAGATTTTGTTTTGGAGCATTAGGGAGTTTAAATTTTATTCTGTCATTTTCCAGTTTAGTGCATTCAGTAGTTTAGCATATTCGGTCTGAGTTTTAGCGCATTCGATCTCTGTAATGACACATCTAGTTTTTACTGTAAATTTTCTAGATTCTCAAAACTAATCTATGTTTTTCTATGTTGCAAGAATCTTATACACAGTCAAAGACTTTTCAGAAACAATTTAAAGAACGTTGTCAAAGATTAAAAGCTGAAACTACTAATATTTGGTTGCAAGGATTTTATAGTGTATTTATTTTTGGGTTAAGATAGGAATCTAGCTTAATTAGAAGGAAGAATTTACACCATGTCTATTGTCCTTGGAGTGGTAGGCGAGTATGCTCTCCCCTTAACTGGGTGATCAGAAAGCTAGACCCATTCATTTATCTCTATTTTCACCTTTAGAGGGCCTGCCTTGGTGGGACAAGAGGTAATCACCCCAAGGGAACAACCCAAACTGGTAATAGGCTAAGGCCAAGCCCTTCCAACTGGTATATAAAATAGGGACTTGAGGAAAGTTCAAGGACCACAGATGGTTTTGCCGACAAGTGATTCCCTTAGTACCCGTTTGGTATGTAAAAATATGTAGAGCCTAACCTCTATAGGTTGGGATTCCTCCTATATTGTTGTATGCATAGCCCACTTGTAACAAAATTCCCTTACTAAAAACCCCTTTGTTGTAGTAAGCCAAATTACCTTTCTATTCTTTGGTGTAGCAATGGTCATTGCCAAGACATCCACATTCTCGCACTTTTTAGTAGAGGTGAAAAAATTTCCATGGGAGATTCATGGGAGTTTGAAGCTTGGTTAGCCTGAGAAGTGAGTGTACTATAAGGGGGAGCCTGTTCAACCAAGCTTCTAAATCACCCACTAAGAATAGGTGCAACTAGAGTAAAATCCGCGTGGAACCCAAAAGAATATTACCTTACACAACCTAGGATTGTGCTTGTTTGATGTGCCTTCACCTATGCATTTTAAATCAAAATTAAAGAAAACACTACACTCTGAAATATCCAATCATTGATTTAGAAGATAATCCAACCAAACAGTTCAAACTCACTATCAAAAACAAGAAAAATATATCAAACTGTCATAAACCAGAAAACATTTTCCAGTTCGGCGCATCTAGTGATTGCCCCAGCGCATCCCCGCTATATTTCAATGCATCCATTGACTATCTCAGTGCATTCATTACATATTCTAGTGCATTCATTTGTTGTTTCAGTGCATCCTGCTTATATTCCAGCATATGCTCTTTCAATGCATCTGTTGAATCCTACAGTGCATTCAAAACTTTCCCCAGTGCATACATACTCTGTTCTGGCACATCAAGACATTTTTGTAGTGCATCCAGACCTTTCCATAGCACATCTGAGTTTCAACGCATCTAGGCATTGTTTTAGCGCATCTGGTGAATTTTCAAACAAAAACTTAAATTTGACCTCCTTTCTATCGATGAACATCCAGTTCAGATATTCCCTCTCAAGCAACCTCTTTTCATTGTCCTAAATATTTATGTTTTAGGGAGATGCTTCTTGTATCAAAGTAGGAAGGTCTTGCTTGATTATCAAACCTTCATCCATAGATATCACGACTTTGATAGAGGATATATTGATGATTTTTATTTAGAGCCTTTATCTTCACAAGCTTATTATCAACGAAGAGCTCTTTCACAAAGGCATAATCATAGTCAGCCCATTCGTCATTCTTTCCTTCCTCAATCGACAATTCAATATTCCAATCATCCCAATCAATTTATACAATAGAGCTCAATCTTGTTGGAACCAACATTTTCAAGTGAAAATTCATCATCTAATCTTTGATCAAACATCCAAAAGTGCCTTTTTCATCACATCAATTTCTGATTTAGAAGCTACATTTCACCCTCAGGATTTATCATCCTCCATTAGGATTCATCATCTTTAATCCTGAAATAAAGCTTGCTTAATCAGATTTTAACCAATCCCCTTTGGCACTCCCAAAATTTGGTCAAATACTTAGAAAATCATCATCACTTGTATGCCTGTCCAAATAGGATACCAAAAGTTGAAACTTCAAGAAAAAGAAATTTAAACCCAAGATACCATGGCTAAACAAGAAGAAAACCCCTTTCATAATATTTGTTCAACCGAAACTGATGAGGTAAATGAAGAAGATGTCCAACAAGCCCAACAAGATCCAAATTTCCATAAATTCTTAGAAAAGGTTTTCAAAAATGATGGAGAAAGATACCTCTTGATGTTGGTAAACAAAGGAGTCAAGTTTCTTGATGATTTTGATGTTACAAGATTGAAAAAAATCCTAAGAAAATGGAAACCAAGACACAAATTGAATCGAGAAATGAAGTAAAAACCAATGATCCCATGGACATTTTGAAACAATAAATCCAAACTCTTCAATAACAAATGCAGAACATGCAAACTAGGACTACTAAGAGATACTCCATACAAAATATATGTCCCTATCCATTCGATCAAAGTGTCAACATGATACCATTTCCCAAACATTGTGAATTCTCCAAATATGACAAGTACAATGGGAAAACCGATCCGATAGATCATGTAAGGGAATTCTGAACAATGAGTCTTGAATTTGTCCATGAGGATACGTATTTGATGAGATTATTCCCATGTAGTTTGGGAGGCAAATGCATGCAGTGGCTCTCACAATTACCACCGGGGATCAAATCTTTTGAAGAATTGGTAAACAAGTTTATTACCCAATATTCATATAACATCCAACATGAGATAACAATGAAAGAACTTTGTAATGTGAAACAAAATAAAGGAGAATAATTCCTCATATTCTTACAAATATGGAGAAGATTATTCGCAAGGTATCCCCGACCCATACCAAAAAAAGAGAAGATAGAGGTGTTCATTGATAACTTGAATGATGACATGAGCTATAGGCTTGAATTACAATGCCCTCCAAGTTTTGAGAAATTGATCAAAAATAGAATCAAGATTGAGGAGGCTTTGGTCAAATGAAGAATACTGAAAATATATAATGAAAACAATTCACCTAATTCCCCCAACAATGATAAACCAGTTTTTTGGAAAAAGTACAAAAATAATGACAATGATACCTCTGCTGAAATGTGCAATGCTAAACCAGTCTTCAATTTTTTAGGAGGTTCCTCAGATACCAATTAAAAGACCACCCAAAACACCAATCAAAACAACAACCAAAATACCAACCCGGGTAATACTCAAACCAATCAAAGTAACACATCATCCTACCCTATCAAACATCAAACATTCATAGAAAGTTTATGCCTTTGGGTCAATCACATGAATCCACCTTGAGGGAACTTATTATGGAAAATATTATCACTCTACCTAATACCCGAGGTTTCAAACCCAAAGTAAAATCATCTTGGTGGAATGAAGCCCATTTTTGTGAATTTCACCGGTGCAAAGGTGACCTCAACAATAGTTGTATGCAATTGAAACATAAGATACAAGATTTAATTGATAATAAGATTATATAGATAAAAGAGCCTCAAACAAACACTGAACATGGAGTATTCAAAAACCCTTTGCCAAATTATGACAAAGGAGAATCTTCTAACAATAATGGAAAAGGAAAGAATGTAAACTATGTTTAGGATACCATCATCCTTAATATTTCAGCCGTTGAAGATCATGCAAATGCCATTGAAATCAGTAACACACTAGATCCTGTTGCAACCAATCATCCAATCAACAACACTAAAATCCTTTCTAATCAAGTCCTCGATATCCATCAAGACATGGTTGTAATGGATAATCAAATTAATGTCATCAAAATCAATGGAAAACAAGATAGTGTGCCCATAAATGTGACCACAAGGGCTCAAACCAAATATGTTTTGAAGGGTAGTGCTTCCAAAACATCTGTTGCTACATCTCATCAGTATAATATTGTTGATCAACTCTAGACAATTCTTGCACAAATATAAATATTGGATTTTCTTAAAATCTCTCCCGCTCACAAAGAGATCTTGGAAAAAGGCCTAGTCTATACAACAGTGCCAAATAATCTAGAATTCTATGCTTTCCAAGCCATGGTGGGACATCTAATTGTGCCTCATTGCCTATCCTTTTCATAAAATAATGGCATATCTCTCACCCATCCTCATAATGATGCCCTCCATATCAAGGTTCTAATCCATAAAAGTCATGTCAAGTGCGTCCTTATAGATGGAGGAGCCGAGCTTAATATATGTACTTTAATGCTTGTCCGTGCACTAGGGTTCTCTACAAATGCAATAGATGCAAGAAAGAAGATCACTATCAAAGCATATGATGATGAAGAAAGAGCTTCAAAATGACTAATTATATTACCAATTCAAGTAGGGCCAATTCAAAAAAATGTGGTTTGTCAAGTTTTGGATAAGGATTTGACATATAATATACTCTTGGGTCGTCCTTAGATCCATGAAATGCAGGCCATACCTTCAACATATCATCAGTGTCTAAAATTTCCTTGTAATGGTCAAGAAATCACTATTCCTATTGATTCAAATAGTCCTCAACATTGCAACACCCTTAAGGCCATCCAAGATGTATTTGTGCCTCATAACCATGTACCTCTTGATTCCACCTCTGATATCCCCAACAATTCCAGTCAGAATAATCCTTTGTCAAAATTGCTAGCCATATCCTCCCATGAGGGAAGTCAACCAAGTTCATCATCCTAACAACCAGAGAAAAAGGAAGAACCTATCCCCTTTGCATCTACCAATTCTGAAGCCTGGCTTAATACCCTGGCCAAATAGTTTGAAAAGAAAGTCCAAGTCAAAGACAAAGGTGTCGGTGAATATTCCATTGAGCGGTCTCTCTTCCTCTCGCAGTTAATGCCACCAAAATCCTATGGTCAACCATCAACCTCATCCCAACCATCCTCACAACCAATCACACTTTTTGATGGTCGATTCATAAAAGCAGGCACCCAAGCAGAAGAATATGATGAAAAATATGTTTTGAATTGGCTCTACAATGATGAAATTGATTCTCAAGTAGCAACGACAAATGTCCAAACCACTCAATATGGAAAAGGATTCTCAATTATGGAGAAGATGGGATATGATAGACAAGGACCTATTGGGAAAAGAAAAGAAGGCATAATAAAACCTATACAACCCATCATAACAAATCCAAAAGACAAAATGGGGTTGGGTTATAAGGAACATCAAAAGAATGAAGAAACAAAGGAGGACCTAAAGCAAAAGTTTGTTGAACGGATCCTATAGCTCCAAGCTGGTGATCATTATGAAACAAATTCCAACAAATATGAATGTGAGTCACTGTTAGAAGAGTCATGTCATGATAAGGACATTGATGTCATACACAAGTACACTTCCACACTCGAGGAGGGACAAAGATCAGGATTACAACCACTTGAATTAGGATCGCAAAATATCGATGGTTCAAGTGAAGACAATCAAACTCCTAGAGAGATGGATCACTCGAAAGAGAGAAAAAAAATAGACCTCGACCTAGCCACAATATTATTTGATGAAAACATTTCCATTAGGAATCTTATGAAATCTGATCTGAACCCATCTGAGGACCCTCTACCATTATTGCACCTTGAACTCATAGATTGGGACCAAACCGAACCTATCAATATCCCCACCTTTTCAAATGATGAGGCCATCGTAAACTTCCTCTACGCTGGTAATCCTAAAACAATTCCCACCATTGAACATCATAGCGAAGCTTCACAATAGTGGAGTGCCAAATTTCCATGCTGCAAAATAAATGAAACAAAAGAAAGATTTGATGGTGAAAACCATTCCATGACAATATCAAATAAAGAAAGAGTAAAACTAAAGAGCGCATCCAGCAGTGAAACCTCTTTGAGGCACCAAAGGATGGGAAATTTGACACTCTCCCAGAGCACTTCTAGGAAAGATCCAAATTCCTGATCGAGCCAATGTAGTCCATCAATGTCGGCAATGCAGAAACAATAAACAATCTTCACCTACCAGAATCATTGAAATAATTGGAAAATCCTAGCTTTATCAGGTTATTTGAAGAGCGGAAATTCAACTTTGCGTGGTCATATGCTGGCATGCTAGGGATAGACCCGAATCTCATTATCCAACATTTATCCCTCCCTTCAGGAATCAAACCAGTTAAGAAAAAGTTGATAAAAATGCATCCGTACATTGCCTTATTGGTGAAGGAATAACTAAAGAAGTTATTGGATGTTGGATTCATCAGACCCATTGACTATGTAGAGTGGATATCAAATATTGTGCTATTTTGAAGCCTGATGGTAGCATAAGGATTTGCACTGACTTTAGAGATCTCAACAAGGTTTTCCCAAAAGATGATTTCCCCTTACCTAACATTGACATCATTGTGGACTTGACAGTAGGTCATGGCATGTTATCACTAATAGCCAACTTTTATGGCTATAACCAAATCAAGATAGCTCCTGAAGATCAAGATAAGACAACCTTCACTTGCCCATGGGGAACCTTCTATTGGAATGTCATGCCCTTTGGGTTGAAAAATTAAGGGGCTACATACCAAAGAGCTATGACAACCATCTTCCATGACATGATGCATACTTTCATGGAAGACTATGTGGATGATTTGTTGGAAAAATCCTACACTAGAGAAGGACATCTGGAGATATTAGACAAACTGTTCACTCACCTGGAGAAGTTCAATGTTTGCCTCAATCCAAAGAAATGTTTATTTGGGGTAACGTCAACAAAGCTACTTGGGTATATAGTGTCAGAGAAAGGTATTGAGGTAGACCCTACAAAGGTGAAAGCTATAATGGAGATGCCACCCCTGAAAAATATTAGTTAGCTAAGGTCCCTTCAAGGTAGATTCCAATCAATCAGAAGGTTCATCTCACAACTAGTTGACAAGACATCCTTTCACTCATATATTGCACAAAAGTATTTATTTTCAATGGGATGAGAAGTGTGAAGAAACTTTCAACCAACTAAAAAAATATTTGACAAGTCCACCTATTCTATCACCTCCAAAAGAAGGAAAGCCTCTTTTATTGTACATCACCACTACTAACTGATCATTGGGAGCCTTGTTGGCAGATGAAGATTCAACAAGGAAGGAGAGAAATTTATTACATTAGTAGAACTTTGAACAATTATGAGATCAATTATACATCCATCAAGAAAGCTTGTTTAGCGATAGTGTTTGCTACCCAACAATTGCAACACTATATGCTGACTCATATAGTCAAGCTCATAACCAAGATTGATCCATTGAAGTATCTCCTAAGAAAAGCAAATCTTATAGGAAGACTAGCCAAATGGGTAATGATACTTAGTGAATTCAACATCCAATATGTCGATAGAAAATAAATCAAAGGACAAGCCATTATCGATCAACTAGCTGAGGCACCAATTCATGATAATCATCCCCTCTATATTGAATTTCTAGATGTAGATATCCTAACAGTAACAAAAAAACAATGGGTGTTGTAATTTGATGGTTCCTATACTAAACACGGATCAGAAGCATGAATCTTATTCATTACTCCCCTAGGGTACACCATTCTAAAGTCCTATTGCTTGATATTTACTTGCACCAACAACACAACTGAATATGAAGCACTCATTATCAGAATCAATATAGCTATGGAATGGAAAATTATAGAGCTGCAAGTTTATGGGGATTCTCAACTAGTCACCAATTAGGTTAACAATGATTATCAAACCAAGCTTGATAAACTAATGCCCTACAAAAGAATGATTGATGACTTCAAGAAGTATTTTTCTGACATAAAGTTTGGTTAGATTCCATGAAGCGACAACAAGGGTGTCGATGCTATGGATACTATTGCTTCTCTACTATAGATTCTAGAAAAATGCAGCCACTATGAGTTCATGGTGGAGCAACTGTTTACCCCCACTTACGATGACTTTAAGTCCCAACTTATTTTCCACCTAGATGATGCTGATACCTTCATCTACGGAAGGATCTACGCTTACCTAAAAGATAATACCCTACCTACCGATCTTTCATGTAACCAAAAATGAAACTTCATCCGCCAATCTGCTCGTCATACCCTTATAGCATATGTACTTTACCATTGAGGTCTCAATGGAACTCTCTTGTGATGTCTAGAAAGCAATGAGTCTGAAACACCTTTGCAAGAAGCCCATGAGGGTATTTTCATAACTCATTCAAGTGGTGTAACCCTCACCAAGAAAATCCTTCATCTGGGATATTATTGGCTGACTATGGAGAGGGAAGCCTTCCAATTTGTCAAGACATGTCAGAAATGCCAAATCCACGGTAATCTCATCCATGCACCAGCACAAGAATTACAACCCTTTGCATCAACATGGCCATTTTTTCAGTGGGGGTTGGATCTAGTAGGAAAAATTCACCCATCTTCATCCAATGGACACAAGTTTATCATCACAGCCACAAATTACTTCACGAAGTGGGTTGAAGCCGTGCCTCTAATTGCCATCATAGGGAAGTAGATCTCATCATTCATCTTGAACTACATCATCTGTCGATATGTTATCCCCCAATCCATTGTCACTGATAATGGAAGACCTTTCAAGAATCAAGATGTGCAAGAACTCTGTGAAAAGTTTCATATCTAGCTTCGGTTTTCTACACCCTACTACCCTCAAAGGAATGACCAAGCTGAGGCCTCAAACAAAACAATCTTGAAAATCTTAAAGAAAACCATCAATGATGCTGAACATGATTAGCATGTTCAACTGAACCTTGCTTTGTGGGCCTATCGTACAAGTATTCGAACACCCACATAAGCCACACCATATGCACTTGTCTATGGATCTGAGGTAGTATTGCCTATTGAGGTTGAGATACCGTCACTCCATGTGTCCTTGAAATATCTCATTTCAGTTGTTGGATGACTGTCGTCAGTTGGCAGTAGATCACTTGAAAGTATATCAGCAGAGAATGTCCAAAAGCTACAATCACAAAGTCAAACCTAGGAAATTTCAAGTAGGTGATCTAGTATTGAAAGAGAATCCCCATAATCAGCATGATCGAGAAAAGAAAGGAAAAGTTGAGACCAATTGGCTAGCCCAGTTGGTTAGGTCTGTTTGTTGGTGTTTCAGTCTTTGGATAGGGATCATATCAACTATCTAAACTAGAAGGGGATCTATTTAAAGAAACTATGAACAAACTTCACTTGAATAAGTTCTATACATGATGCATCCAATGCATGTCAAAAGTCTTGAAAAAATCATAAAAAATGGAAAAAGTCCTGAAAAAATCATAAAAAATGGAAAGAGTCCTAAAAAAATCATAAAAAATGGAAAAAGTCTTGAAAAAATTCTAAAAAGCAGAAAAGGTCTTGAAAAAAAAAATTAGAAAAGAGAAAAATACAAAAAAAAAAGTGAAAAAAAAATCGTTACCTGGGTGAAAACCTAGCAAATAGGCATCTTGGTAACAACAAAAAAATCATAAAATTTGAAAAAGTGCAATAAAAACAAATGGTGAAAACCTGGTAAATAGGTGCTATTTGTGATAAGTTGGCTCCTCCATCTATTTGAGTGTGTGTTGACCATCCGCTTCTGCCATCACTGCACATTCATGTCTATCCTGAAATGAGCTTAATGTCCATATCTGGTTACTGCGGCCATCCCACCTTGGCTTGGTTTTCATTGTACATATCCATAATAAAATTTGGTTTGTTCTCACTGGGGGAAAAATCCTAATCTCACTGGGGGAAAATTACTGTTAAGCTTAAATCAACAGACAAGCAAACAACAAACACAACCTTGGCAAAAACAACAATCATGATAACCATCAAAATCTAAATAGTGAACATCAATCAATCTAATCAATCATCCAAATCAAATCAAACATCAATGAAGGACCATCTTCCGAATCATGGTTGGATTACTTTAACAAAAATGTTCAATTGATGTATCTTGATTGTTGTTATCATTTCTCGGGAGTACCTTGATGATGTTACAAACTAGAGGGACTATGATTGAGAAAGGTATTTTTATTTTTTTGCTATCTGTGAGTCAATCATTACTACTGTGCAAATTATTGCGGGACATGCTCTACAAAGTATCATTGATGACATTCTAAATTTGCATAGGAACATGATTAACTCTTGTCTGTTTACACAAGTGATAATGAGGTCATCTTGGTCTAATTATACCTAGATGCTTGTGTTATCTTGCATTATCAAATCTCAACGAAAGTTGTATGGAAGTTGTACTCAGGTCATCATGGTCTAATTATACCATCAATGTTTGTACCAACTTTCAACATAATAAAATGCTCAATGATGAAAATAAGCGCAATGAATTAAATGGAAATATTGCATAGGTAGACTAGTATTCATTTTAGTTTTGCATTTGTATTATAGATTTTCCGAGCTGGTAACTCTCAACATGATATTATTTCTCACTACAAGATTGAGTATACTTGAAATAACAAAAATAATAATTCATTTGCATTAAAATTTCCATTCTATGTCATTAGAAAGCATTATCATACATGCACTATCACAAATCATTCATGCATTCATTATAATATTTTCATCATGAAAAGCTCCAAAAATAAAGCATTTTTCAAAATATCATCATCATTCATAATCCATATCATACATCAAAGTCATAATAATTGCAGTCTTTCATCCATCCATATATCCATTCATCATTAAATAATAAAATAAAAATCCATTCATTATCATAATTAATTCATGATCATAATCCATTTTGCATTCATCCATTCCACATATTTGCATGGAAAATACCAAAAATATAGAAAAGAGCATTACATTTCATTTGCATCATAACATTCATCACATAGGGGCATACCATAAAATCATACATGCATTTGCATCATCATCCATCCATAACACAAGCATCATTCATGCTCATAAGTCATTTACATAATCATCCATACATCTAGGTCATTTATTTTTATCATACAAAATTCAAAAAGAAAGCATTATCATAAATCCATCCATCTGCATGTATCACATTAGCATCCATAAACCATACATCCATACATTGCATAATCCATATCCATCCATTTATCATATATCTGCATTCCATAATGAAATGCATCCATTCATCCATACACTGATATACACATGTGAAAAATTATAAAAATATAATGCATCATTCATAAACATCTCATATCAATTGCATTGCATCATCATCCATACATGCACCCATAACATAATCATATAGAACATGGCATAATCATATAGAACATAAATTAAATGCATTCATCCATAATAAAAACATCAACACATAAATCAAAAGAAAACCACTGCATATTATATAACCTCATAATAATATGTCAAGTATACAATGATATCAATAAAACTGAGAAATGGTACATAAAAAATGTGGTAAATGCCAAGTTTCCGAATCAAAGTATAAATCAAACATGCCCATGGGATCCTGTGGTGCTGCCCCCTGAGGTTGCAGGCTTCTTCCCAACTTCGCTTGCCCCTAATGGTCCAACACCTAATGGCCTTGGCCCTGGTGGAGGTCCACCTGTTGGTCCCCCAGGTAGTGGCTGTGTAACCCCTTTGCTAGTGGTGTGAGACTGGGAGCGACCAGATCTAGATCTGGCATAACTGAAAATTTGCTCTGGTGGTACAACCTCATGATACCAGCCTCTGTAATACTTCACCTCCTTGGCAGACTCTTTGAGGTCCCTAACGAGGTTACTAGTAGTAGTACCTTGAGCCACGGTCTATATTTGGTCTGCCATTGCCATGGCCTGCTCCCCCTGTCTCCACATGACATCTCTCTCGGTAGTAAGAGTGGCTACCTGGGCCTGTAATTGCACCATCTGCCCCTGTATCTATATGTGTTCTAAAGCTTGAGCTTGTATATGTGCATGGGCCTAGGTGAGCTGTGCCTATAGCATTTGGATCTAGCCCTGGAGTGTCTACACTTGCACCTATAATCCAGCTATCTGAGTCTGCTACCTCTAGGAAGACATCCTGAGAATCACTGGTCTCTTTCCACCTGGTGTTGATCTCCTCCTCTTGGGGATGACCCCAAAGTCTGGAGCATCTCTCCGTCGGCCCCCACCATCTCCACCCCCTCCATCCCCTCCATCATCACCCCCATCATCCCATGCCTCCTCCTCTGCCTCCTCACCTCCATCTCCTCCTCTCGGTTGCACTGCTGGCCCAACCCTCCTCCCAACCTCCAAAATCGGTGTAGGATCATCTGGACTAGAAATGCATGGAAATGGGTGCATGTTAAAGTAATTGGAATAATTCAGTGTCATCTACCCATCCACGATGTCTCTAAGATACTACCAGTAAATTGGCTGTAAGCCATAATACTCCGTGTAGGATGCATCATAATCAAGGGTTGACCCCCACTCTAGAATATCCTGCCTGTGTCACACATAGTGCGCTACCCTTTGTGGCATCCCCTGAATGCAGCTGTAATATGTGTATATTCTCCCAAAAATAAACTACTCAATGATGTAGGGTGTCCTGCCTATCAAATATCTGCTACAAAATGCATAAGACAACTCTGAATTATCCTCTTGCCAGGTCTCATAGTCAAGATAGGGTCGCCATACCACAGTGTTAAGGTCATCTAGGGTACGCCTCCAATACTCCAACTTGCCCAGCTTATGCTGGACAAGTGGCACTATGTATCCAAAAACATATGGTTGTTCTACTGGTCGAGCCTTGCCTCCTACTGGTCATGTAATAGCTATGTGCTCCGAGGCCTAGAACTGTAAAAGTGTGCAACCTATTGCGAGACTACTCACTCGAAGATAGACCGCTTGGTGCACGTCATGATATAAATGTGCTAACATGCATTACCCCCAAGCATACCTCATGCCATGAGCAATCAAGCTATCCAAAAACCATCCCCAACCCACTAAGAAGCCCTTCGACCTATGGTCGGGGCAGAGAAATCCTCCAATAAATCTAGCTAATACACATGGTAAAGGCCGCCTAGAAGCAATCAACTCCCGCCATGGAATCTCATATCTAATAAACTAATCATCATGAAATATATGGCATATGGCATCTGTGCCCACTTGCTCCTCATGATCGTAGACCACTAACTCCCCAACAACTAATATCCTCAATATTCGATAAACATCCTCTGGGGTCACTGTCATCTCTCTAGTCGACAAATGGAAAGTGTTATGGTCGCTGTGCCACCACTCTACAAGTGCTATCAGTAGCCCCTGGTTAATCTAGTTTTGGGACATGTCAATCAATTAAGTCAAACCACACTGGTCAATGATGGCAAGATCTGCCAGAGTCAGCTATTGGATCATATCCCATGTCCTCAGAAAGTGCTCGCGAACCTAAAGGTTCCCTAAGCCACCCTCCTAGAATCAAAATTAAACATCAAGTTAGAAAATCAATCAAATTAGCCAATCAATTGACACATCATTTAATCAAATCAACTCACGTGAGATTTTGATCAAATCTCAAGGAGAACCTATCCTATCACTCGACTCTCATTTGTCATAAGATCGATCATCAATCAACCTATCATCGTTCCTCACCTATCATGAGGACGATCATCAATCAATCAATCAATCTATCCTAATCATTGTTCCTCACCTATCATGAGGACGATCACTAACCTATCAATCAACATCATCCAATTATTGGCTAACATGATCATCAATCATCAAAATCTAGGAGGAATCTATCAAAATAATCAATTTTGGCTGAATGTGCTAAAATAGAGTTTATATGCGCTAATTTACCAGATGCACATGAAAAACTATTGGATGCACCTGAACAGAGTCCTGATGTGCCATTTCATGGATGCACTTGAAAATGGATCGTATGTGCCAGAACAGAGTCTCGATGCGCCGTTTCCCATATGTGCTACTTAACCTACTCTATGCGCGACTCTATCCTATCGATGCTCTAAATGTCCTATGTGCTAATCTAATCACCTAATGCATTGAAGTAGGTTCCGAATGCACTAGCCTATTTTTGGATTCTAACCTAACCGGATGCACTACTATAGGGTTTCTATGCGCTGAAGTGAGTTTTGTATGCGCTAAATCTCTATCCTAATGCGCTAAAACATGTAACATTACCAAATTTTTAAATGCATTTTAAGCGGGAAAAACTCAAATTTCAAAATTGAAAAAGTGGTTTTCAGGGTATGTACCAGAGGTCTGTATGTGGTTGGATGCTGGTGGCGGAAAACTCGCTCGAATCTATGTGTCTGGTGCAAAATTTTTTCCTTCTTTTCTCTATAGGCTATTAGTTTTCAAAATTCTCAAGTTACAAATGAACCTATCTTTTACCCTTTTTGACCTTTTAAAGGTTAATTAAGGGGTAATTATAGTGGCATTTATTTATATATTCAAAATGGGCCTTTTAATCAACTAATCAACAATATGGCATAACTCTTATTATTTTCGAGAGATAAATCAGCTCATCCTTATCAAATCTATTGATCATCAACACATCATCGAAAAATCATTTAAATCATCAATTTTTTTCAAAAATCATGAAAATTCAAAAATCCTCAATTTATCTCCTGAGGGGGCATCCTTTCATTATCACGGCAAATCAGAGTCTGGGGCATGTCAAAAATTTTATCATCATGGTCAAGAAAAAATACTCTTTGAAGCAATGCATCTGCACACATCACTTCAAAGAGGGGCAAAATGTATGCACTTAAAAAGGGTATGAGCACGAATTAATTAAATACTTGTTATTTAATTAATAAAAATCTTAATTCCTCTACTTATAAATAAATTGCAAAATTTATTAATATAGTTCACTTTCTAATATTCTTCTTATCTAAAATCAATTCCTCTTTGATTAATTAAATGCACAAATCAACAAATTTGGCATTTAATTAGTTCTCCCTATCTCACTTAAATTTGAATTTTTAAATTCAAATTGGCCTCCAAATTCATTTTCTTCTTAAATTGGTTAAATGCAAAAATTTAATTAATTTGTCATTGTGCTAATTTCTCATCTCCATTTTGAATTGAATTTTTAATTCAATTTAAGCACATTTCTACATATTTTTCTTAACTACCTTCCACCTCACCTATCACCTCACCATGTGTCACATGAAATTGAATTTTACAGGATTTTCCATCAAAAAAATTGTAACCAATTTCAAACCTCCTGGACACATGGCTTCTTCTTTCTCTTGATTCCCTTCAACACTTGGAAAATTTCTCTCAAGAAGGGAACCACCTCCATGATTCTCTCTAACTTCTTTGTGCTCAACCGTTAATGCCGTAGGATCACAATCCCAACCATCCATCACTACCACATCATTATTAGTTTGGAAAATCCTATAAATAGGGACTCATTGCTACAAATTTTCAGTAGTTAAAATTCAACAATTTTATGCTGTAGGAATTTCATTGAAGTTTGAAGGCATTTGAAGAGCATTTTAGTTGCATTTCAGTTTGTTTTAATCATGGAATTTCAATTCTAGTATTTATTTTATTGCATCTATTCTACAACATTGTCTTTATCTTTTCATCATTAGTTTAGCATCATATTAACAACAATCTCTCATCATAAATCATTCAACAAATCATTTTCAAAAATACAAAAATATAGGCATGTAGGCATTATAGTTTGCATTGCTAAATAGCTACTCACTTCTTAGGTTTCCATTCCATACATTCATGTGCAATGCAAATTCTAAGAGCATGGATTAAGGAATCGCCGAGAATAAAGGACGATGATATGAGTTCGAATGCAGAACTGCGATAGTTTGTTTTATTAACTTTTCTTCATTAGATATAATACATTTCATCGCTTGTTGTGTTGTTTAGTTATGATTATTAATACTCACTAACACATTTGAAAACACCATACAAATTTTATTTCTCTTTTCTAGAGTGAGAGTCTAAGGCTTGGTTTAATTCTCAAACTTTTCTCTTCAGGATGTATTCTTTGAACTCCCTCATGGTGATAAATTTGTCATATCTCATAAAATCAGAGCATGCAAGTGCTCACACATCATCCACCACTTGATCACTTATGTAAAAAATAATTAGCATCTTACTTGAGGATGCTCTTTCTAGAACCATTATCTTGGGATGGTGCATGACTTGATGCAAATTATAATCCTCAAGTAATTCACTCAGATCAATTGGATAGTAAACCAATGACACGGTAGGAGGATCTATGTATTGTATAGGAACAACATTCTCTGCAATTGGTTTATTGTCTGCTTGGGATGAGGATGGGACATGCTCATCCTTTCTTGACAACCTTAATGGCTCATTTGATAGAAAGTTGGTTGTATCATCCAAAATCATCTTAATCCTCAAGAGAGGATCCTCAATATAAGAATAGGCTCCTTTGTAAGAAATATTTTCCCCTTTCTTCTATCCTCTGCAATTTGAATTTTTACCCATTGCTCCCTAATTTTCATAACTTCCAAAGTAGAGGGGAAATTTCTTATTAGATCCTCAATAGGATGAAACTCATAAAAAAATGCAACCAAATTCTATCTTGTTTTGGTTTCATGTATGGAATACTCAGGATCAAACTCAATGACCTTATCATGCTTCATCCTGTATGGAATTAATTTATTGAGAATCAACTCCAACCCTTCTCTAGATGTAACCATGGAATTTGAGAAAATGAGGGTGGAGGGAAGAATTGCATGCTTTTTATACTTTCTAAAATGAGTTTTGTTTTCCTCATTCTGTTTCCAAATGATCTCCATAAATTCAATTCTATCAAGAGCTAATTTTGGTAAGATATGTGGGGCCACTAGGGACCCATAGAATCTGATAATACTTGCATTAGAATGGAATAACTAGTCTCCCCAGTTGTGGTTAAAACTTGCTTTAGGTTGGAACTACTTTGTCCTTAGAAATATTTTCACTTCTTATGAGCCCCTAATCAATTGTATACGCCAAATTCTTTAGAAAAAATCTAACAAAATATTGCTTAAAAATTCAATAATTAGATGTTTAATAGTTACTATCCCACATATACAACCATTCTTGGATGGGGAGAGTGTGGCCTTGATCATTGAAAGCCCTAAATTTTAACTTTGAATCCCAGATCATCCTTCTAGCAAAAAATTATGACACAAGGAGTACCATTTAAAGTGAATGATGCTAGCTTCCTTGTGAAGAGGAGTAAGAGCCTTATAAAGCTTTTGAATAATAAACCCCACATAATCATATGGTCTGCTTACATCCCTGCTTTGAATATCAACAACCACAACCATTAAATTCACTAGAATTTGGGTCTTGCAATCAATTCCCAAAACTTGACATAAAGCAAAGTATGATTTTTGAAAATTGAAGGGCTCCAATTCTCCTTTGCCAAACCTCTAAAATTCCATGTTATTCCCTCTTGGTTTGAAACTTGGCAGCCAATTTACTCTACAATATCCTTAAATCTATGAAACTCTCTTATCAATACTCCCAAATCAATTGGAAAATGAGTATTCATATCAAGGCCAAAGGCTTCACAAATGAATTCCTTATTTATGGTCACTAGGGTTCTTCCATTTCCAATGATAATTCCCTTGGTGTTAGGCTTATATGCCCTATCCACAACCTTGATCAAGTCAAAATTAATGAATACATTTGGGCAATACCAATTTACCCAACCCTAATTTCCAAATGTTATAGACTAGTCTATAAATGAAACACTTCCTGAAGTAATGTTTGAATAGGGAATAACCATGGATTGGAATAATGACATCCTTGTATTGATCATTTTTGTTTGTAATTCTATCTAACAAAATTCCAAATCCTTTCCCTACCCTTGGTCATTTTGGAGACCCTGGCAACTAAGCCATAATCTCCTCATCTAAATTTCTTTTAGTTCCCTTTGAAGTTTCAACCATGATTTTGATTTAATTGGGAACTAAGGTTTTAGGGTTTTTGAAAAGAATTCATAAAAAATAGACTGGAAAAACCACAATTGAAAGCCACCTAAACCTTCAATTATTTCTCTGAATCTAAATACAAGCTTTTTGAAATTAAAATTACAAAGAAAAGCTTGAAATCAACTATTGGTTCAAAGATTGCTATAAACCCTAAAAATGGTATCGAAAACCCTAGCTTGTTTTGAAATTTGTAACAAAATTTATCTACACCTATTTACTTTATGCTCAAAATGAATTGAGAATGAAAAATTAAATCAATTCATATGATAAATTAGGTAGCTGAGGATCAAATCCACCATTAATGTTCACAGGTGTTTATACATGTGGTCTGTAGTGACTATTCTTGAATTTGAATGTTGGGATCTGATCTTAGAAAATCAATGGTGATCATGGGAATTAAAAACCCCCTTTATGAAAAAGAGAACCTTTATTATTTGCAAGACCTTTTGGACACATGTTGATATTTCAGGGCTTCACAAAAAGAAACTAAACAATTTTGATGTTTCTCTGATAATGCATTCTCTTATGAAATAGAAAAGGTGGGCCCTTCTAGACACATGTCACCATTTCATGAACTCAAGGAAAGAAAATCTCAAAAAAAACTATTTTGTGAAGGTTAAAGCTTGAGTGAAATGGAAAATAATATATATAAAATATGGAATGATTTCATTTCGCTTGTTCACAAAGAAAAAAATTGTAATTAAAGGCCTTTGAAAAGAACAAACCCAATGTGAAATAAAATAAAGAAATTACAATGAGACCCTTTGAATTAATCCCTTGATGACTTAAAATAAAATTATAGCACATGCGTTTAAAACAACTTAAGTCGCTAGGAAAAAGGGGGGCCTCTAAGCATGATATGATGGGGGCTTCACAAGGATCTTTTAAGACATTTCACTAAAAAGGAGGTTATGATATTTCATTGGCTGGACACCCCTATATGTCATTTCATTGAGGTTTTAAAAGGAGTATTTCACAAGCTCATGGGAGGAAAGAAATAACATTTATTGCTTCTATAAAGTGAAGGAGCTATGTGAAATACAATACCGATGCATGTCCTATGGGACCCAAGAAAGTGTAAGACATTTCAAATACTCATTAAAAAATTTAGGAAATAGGAATGCTTTGTAACCTAACTAAAGGGGGCCAGTAAAAGGATGAACAAAAGGCCTTAGGTTATAACTTAAGGGATCTCACATCAGAGTGTAGGAAGTCAACACAAAATCAAAAGAAAAGTGCAAAGACATTGCCTAGGCTTATGGTTTTTTTTATAGAAAACTATAGGTTCATTCACTAAAATCCTATAAATAAATAGATTGATTCACCATAAAAGTTGTAAAAGGGACCAAGGAACAATTTTTCAAAAATCTCCAATAGTGGCTCCAATTGGGGATGCTTGTTTTACAAAAGCAAGGCAAAAATCTAGGTTCTTCAGGAAAGTAGACCACAAAAAAAACTAGGAAAAGATCGAAACAAAGAAAGAACGAACCCAAGGAAAACTATACAATATGAACATATGATACTTTATGCATGGAAATGTCCTACTCATGAGAAGTGGGGTTTGAGGAATTTTCCATGCACTTGCAATTCCAAAATTTCATCACTCATGTTTTGTAAGAAATATGAGCTCTCTCCATGATTGTTGAGTATTGTTAGCTCTCAAAACTACATCCTTGCTAAGTTGAAAAACTTGACATTTTGGAGTAACATGGGAACACTCCTAGGCTATGGGTCACCTAAAATTAGAGTGAACCTCCAGATAAGGTTGGCTCCTAAATGGTAATCATCTAAACTAAACTAATGACTTGCAGAGGAAAAGGGTGGGAAAGAAACATAAACTGAAAATATTAACCCTAAGATGATGCACCAAATCATTAACTTGACTTGCAAACAACTTACATACACAATTCAAAAATAATGATAAAGTTTCACATACACAACTCAGTTTCATATGTTTCTTGCATACACATTTCATAAGAAGGTTTTAGAGCTTAACTCCTTGAAGGAAAGACACATTCACAACTAGAACGTTCTATCTTTCAACACAACCTATAACCTGCAACTCACATATTCTTTTGCGAAATGTACTAACCATGAGACAAAACCATAAGGAAAATATAATATCACGAGTAGTAGCATCAATCAAAAAATTGCACACAATAAAACATAAAACTAAGAAGGTAAAATACTTTACTTCATTGATTGTTCAAGGCATCCACTATCATCCATGTCAAAATCAGTTACAAAACATTGTATTTTCTCCAAAGTACTCCAAAAAAGTCACAAAGCAGAAAAAATAACAAGTAAGAACTGAGTACAATGAGTCAGAAAATTACTATAAACATATCCAAGCAGTTGCATCAAAATAGGAACTAGAAACTCCTTAGTCATATGTCTTAAAAAATCCAAAAATATAGTAATCGAATCTCCTTCAAAAGAGCTCCAATATGTTGAAAAGGTCAAGTTTGGCCAAGTCTATCATAAATGCATAAGAAACTAATGCCTAAATGCTCTCAATCTCTCCAAAAGGTGAGTAAAGGATCCCTATATTCTCTCCTTTGGTTGACCAATTGACTCAGCCAATTCCTATATGCTTGCAAGACATAAACTCTCAACTATATCTCCTTAATGCATTTACAAGGCATGACACTCCATTTGCATTTAAAATAAAAATTTGATTTAATGATTTAGAACATCTTTTAAATTAAGTGATTTACAATTTTGAATTGAATGCAAACATAATCAAGGCCCTAGTTCAACCATAAAAATGAGTCAAAGCAAAACTCAAGTCATAAGACTTATACATTTTCAACATAAGGGGATATGAAAATTTCCTAAGGCACAAAAAGGGAACGAAATAAATTAGTTGTTGCATATTTTTTTTTAAAAAGGTGAAAAATCACCTTATGTGGTCAGCATAAGATTGGGTAGGAATCCCTAACACAAAAGAAATGCCAAAGTTTGGAAATCATTTCATTTTACTCATCACGTTTTTTGGAACCTTCATGCTGTCGACCTAGGGTTTTGGTGAAGCTCTTTCATGGCGGATTTGAAAACATAGTGGGACCTTCCAACTCATTTTCTAGAAATATCATCACAAACAAGCTTGAGGTAAGATTTTTTCAAGTACTTTCAATCATTTTATTTTCATTTTCTGAAAAAATAATACAGTGTTAAGTGTGTGTTCTGAATGTGCTTTGACATTGTGCTCTGCATTTCTTCTATGTTGATCCTATACCTATACAAATTTATAGTTGTGTTCATGAGCTTCAATGGATAATATATCCTAAGTTTTAGTTTCTAGATTGATGGAGAGTGAAATATGTGTTCATTGGTATGTGAACTGGTTTGGCATAACTATTTGTCTGTGGACTGGGAGAAATGTTTTGGCTCTACAGTCTTCTGGCATTTGGTTTCAGATCTTGTGCATGTGGGAGATGATTCATTATTATGTTTTCTGTGTTTTGAAAAATGTGCTTATGATTTGGCGCTTCAAAAGACCTGCTCCAAAGCTCCCATGTGTTGCTAGTTGGTGTGGTTAGACTATTGAGGAATATTCTATGAATGAAGATTGTTGTAGTTGTTGCAGATGTACTTGAAGGTTTCTTAAAGATGGTAAAATATCTAATGAAGTGTGTTGAGTGATCCATGTGTGATCATCTTGCTAAAGATGCATGTACTTTAAAGATCATTGGTGTTTTCATTAGGTTTGGCTGACCTGGTGTCTACACGTTACATAAAGATCTTGTATCAAATTAAGGAAGTGTGTGATTGATCCAAGATGTTGTTTGGGTCCTAATTAAATGTGTAATTGGTACTCTCTCATTCTTATCCACCACGAGAATGTGGAGTAGCCGACCTAATTTGAATTTTTAAATTGAAGAATGTTTAGCCGACCTTGGAGAATGCTTCTAAGGTTCAAGATGGTATAAAAGCAAGTCAAGATGTTGCGAATTCAATATGAATCAATCAATCAATCAATCAAGGAAGTGAAGTGTGTGAAAAAGTGTGAAAATCAGAGTGTGCAAGAGTGAATCAAGGCAACAATACTTTGATGTGTTAGATTCCTAAAAGCAGTGAGATGATGGTGTCTACAATCTTTTGATCAAGCTATGATTGTGTGGAACCTTAGTGGTGGCTATTTCTCTATCTTTATTTTGTTTGTAGGCAGTGAGCCTCCTTCTGGATAGTGAGTCTTATTGTTGGCAGTGAACCTTTGTATTTGGGCAGTGAGCCTTTGTATCTGGTATTGCATTATTACTATATTATGAGCTAATCCTCACCATGGTTTTTCCCTCATTGGGTTTTCCACGTAAATCTAGTGTCTCTAGTGTTTGTTTTCTATTAGTTGCATTTAATGTTTACACTTAATAATAGACTAGGTTAAAATTGGAATTGATTAAGGTTAGAAGTAAAATGATTTGATCTAACTATCTCAGTTGTCTTGTGCATTTCAACAAAGTTCTCTCCAACCCATATTATCATTTCTTTTAGCATTTGATGGTTTCCTCTTTCACAAAGATAGTTATCTCTTATAGTCTGCTCACTTGAAGATTTTATGACTTTAGTTGGTCTGTTGTCATGAGACTCTTATCACAAAAAATTTCACACATCACTGACTTATGCCACTTAAATCTTATTCCTTCTATTTTCTGTGACTATCTTCTTAGACTTCAAAACCTTTTTGTTAATAGTGACCAATGCAGTGGAAATTTGAACTATCTCTTTATGTGAGCAAGTTGTTCTTTTATAGTTTTTAGTCCTTTGTTGTTCATAGTAACTGTCATTTTCCATAACTTCTACCTTTGATATTGCAACTTATCAATTGTTCTCTTCTTGAATGTTTGTTGTCCTTGTTCTTCAAGGGCATGTGAATGGTTTTAATCATATCCATATCTCTTCCTACTATCTCTCTTGACCCATTTTGTATTCTATTTTACTTAACTCCTTTTGATGGTAGTCATTATAATGAATACTTTAGATCTGCAAATGCAATATGCAACTTTTTTATGCATCTTCAATGAAATATCTTCAAAATACCTTGCCTTTGGACAATATTAATGCTTGGACCCACACTCTATCTTTGGAATTGATGCCATAGCACTATTATTGTAACACACATTTTTCTTTTATGATAGTCATGACTGCCTCTTGGTCTATGAATCTTTTCATTTGATTGGAATGTCTCAAGGTATTTACAAGCCTCTGTAATGAAATTTTTATGCATAAAATGTTCCTTGCATTGAAAAAATATATGAAAAATGATGATCAATATCATGTGATTTCTATGGTGAATACACACTTCATATTCCTTTCAAAAATCAAGAAGGAAACATGCTAGGTTCAACCCTCGTGGGAGACACATTTTACTCCACATGTTGTGATGTTAAATGTAGATAATTCAGTAATGAAAATTTCACCTATACCTACACAATGAGAAAACATGTTAGATAAAACAATGCATATGATAGATGTTTATGATAACCTTTTTGTTTCCCTGGACATCTGTGGTATGCAAATTATTTTGATGCTTATGAGGATCAGGCTATATGTTTATGGATGTTTTCATATGTATTGATTGGTGATCCTTCATTTCTCTAACCAAACTCCTCTCACACATGCAGAGAACCTATGCGCAACAGGAAGAGCATCAATTGGAGGCTGGATAAGTAGGAGGGGCTGAAGATGGTACACAACAAGACAATTGGGATTCATCATTTAGGAAATGATGGGTCCCCTCTCTCTATATGTGCATTCTTTCTCTTTTATATCTATAAATTTATAGTTTTATTCCAACATTTTCATTCAAATAGTTAGTCCCATGGCTTGTGTGGGACACTTTACATTTATATTATCAATAAAGACTACATTTTACAAAAAATGTTTTAATCTCTTCTCTATTGTATGCATTTGCTTAATGTAATTGTAGTAATGCAATATTTTGATAATTTATTTATGCACATGGATATAACATAGAAAAGTAGAATGTACCTTTTATTTCACTTTGAAAAGCATAAAAACCTCTACTTGTTCGAACTGGTAGCTAAAATAGGTAATATTTTTGGTGACATCTACTATATGTTTGCCTGCTAAACATCTTGACCATTTTCCAAAAGCTTATCCATTGGGCATAAAGTCAATAGAAACCTGAGAAGACCTAAGAAACAGTCTTGTACATTGCTGTAACTCATCATAACAATGCATGATACCTTGAAAAATTATTCCAACTACCAAAACTTCAGAACAACCCTACTTAACTATACACAAAAACACTTAGAGGAAATGAAAACTAAACTGAAACCTACTCTAACCTACCCTAACTAGTAAAGAAGCTGGTCAAAAAACCCATTAACTGATTGGGTGAAATAACTTCCTTTCTACATGAGCTCACAATCTTTTACATGTTTATGAGCAGCTAAGAAGAGGTAGAGAAATGATAAACTTTCAACTAGCTACTACCATACCTCTTTGAAAATGAAAATGTCTCCACTTACCTCCTCATCTTGGTCAAGAAAACTATTTTTTTGAAATAGATAGATAAGCTAAATGCTTTCATCTTCAGCTACATATTTTTTCTTGGGTGCAAGAAAAACTTGTGGAACTTTAGTGATCTCCAATCTTGCTAGGTGTCTAATAGGATAATCTCTTGAAATGACAAAGGTTGAACTGCCCTTGCTGGCTTGTTGTTCATGGACAACTACTACATCTTCTTGCTAATTCAAAATATTTGAATCTTGTGATTGATTGTGAATCATGAGTGCCTCACTTTCTTGTTGTTTCTTATGAATGTCCTCATTCTCAACAAAACAAGGCATTTGGTCAAACAAGTAGACCACATCTTCCTCCTCATTACTATTCACTTGTTTTACACACTATTGTCCAAACTAATCATACTCATCATCAACTTGCAACAAGTTTGGTTTTTATGATTTAATGTCACAAAAGGGGCTGAAAATACTTATTCCTTCATCATTTTCACTTGGAATATTCTCCTCTTCACCCACATAGCCTTTATTTTCTCTGCAAATGACAAGCCCTCCTTTGAAAAGGGAGATGGTGGGAGAGCAAAAAGGGTCAACTGATGGAATGAGGTTAACATGTTCATTACTAAGATGGAAATGAGGTGCCATGATATGCTCTTGTGGTACAAGCAGCTGATTTGGAACTTCATGGTTTTCATCCTTTTCTTTCAAGTTTGGCTTGACATCAAGGTTAGAACAAAAATCCTCCAGATCATCCCAAAAAAAAAATTCATCATGATCCTCTTGAGGAAAGTTAATCTCTTTTACATGTGTGATATCTTTGGTCTCCCCTTCAAGGTCCAAGGCTCCATTTTCATACTGATGGTCATCAATCAACAACTCACCACATTTTTTGATGTCTTCTTGCTATTCTGAAACCGGTGTTGGTGAGATCAGACCCAACCCTTCATCATTCTTGATGAAAGAAGGTAATTCACCCATCCAAACTATAGAATGATCCCATTGATCAACCTCTCTAACCTTTTCATCCAACTATCCTTGTTGAACCATTGAAACATTTTCATCATCATCTACCAAACACGAAATCTGATTGGTTAGAACATTCAAGAATTCATCTGAAAAAGGTTTTTCTTGTTCAATACTTTTTTGTTCTAATCTATATTGCACCATAGCTAAATGAACTAAATTTATATTTCTAGCCTCTTCCATGATCAATGAGCTATCCTCTTCCACTTGTTCAATGGATTTCCATGAAGAAGACCACACAATAGGATCTCCTTTGTAGAGACAAATAGTATCTGGACAAGATGGTATAGGCTATTTAATCTCCTCTTGTTCTACCTTTTGGATGCTAGATAATGGTTCCATTTGTATGGTTGGTGGAGGAACCTCACAAGGTAGAGCAGATGGCCCTTTCCAACTTGGAATCTTAGGGGTAGAAGGCTGCATAAAAATTAGAATTTGAAACATTGGAGAAGGCTCATTGGTAGGCTCAACTTGACTTATAGGATGAAATTGTATGAAATTAGGAAGAGGAGAAGGGTTTTGGATCTTAGGCTCTTGAAATTGAGCTATCAATTGCCTTATTTTCTCCTCCTTGTCAACAATCTTCCTATTCAAACATTCCTCTTCATACATTCTTTTCCTATCCACCTCCTACTGATGACAAAAAACTTGATACGATTGCTCCTCTTGCTACATTTTATACTCATTTTCTCTATCTATCTCCAAAATTTTACTTTAAAAATCCAAAAAAAAACTCTTAATGCTACCCAAATTAGTATCATTTTGGGATTGACTAGGGAGGTTGCTTGTTTGATTTAGAGCATATTGTGTTTCAAAAGGTTGACTATAGGCATGAACAGGCAGCAAGGAAGATTGAGCAAGAGTATTTTGATTGTAATGAGGAAAAGGATTGTTTGGAGGCCAAAATATTGAATTTTCATGGTGTGGAGGAGGGTAACCATAGTGATATGTAGACATTGCAAGGATAAAACATGAAGTATAGGCATAAGACAATAGACCTCATTTAGTTGCAAGTATTTGGACTACTGAAACCAGCTAATATATGATTGGATTCACCATAGTGTTATTTGTACTACCTCTGAAGGTTGATAATACTGAGAGAAACATCAAATATTTAAGTATTTTGATGAAAAGTTCATCGAACTGTCCCATCAGGCATGCTAAAATTGTTAGCTCTAAAAATTGCACCCTTGCTAAGTTACATAACTTAGAATTTTGGAGTAACATGGGAACACTCCTAGGTTGTGGGTCACCTAAACTTGGAGTGAACCTCCAGATAAGGCTGGCTCCTAAATGGTAATCACCTAACTAAACTAATACCTTGTAGAAGAAAAGGGTGGGAAAGAAACATAAACTGAAAAGATTAACCCTAAGGATGCACCAAATCATTAACTTGACCTGCAAACAACTTACATACACAATTCAAAAACAATGATAAATCTTCACATACACAACTCAATTCCAGATGTTGCTTGCACAAACATTTCATAAGAAGGTTATAGAGCTTAACTCCTAGAAGGAAAGATACTTTCACAGCTAGAATGCTTTATCTTTCAACATATCCTATAACCTACAACTCACATATTCTTCTACAAAAGGTGCTAATGATGAGACAAAACCACAAGGAAAATATAATTTCACAAGTAGTACCATCAATTAAAAACTTGCACACAATAAAGAAACAAACTAAGAAGGTAAAATACTTTACTTCATTGATTGTACAAGGCGTCTACTGTCATACATGTCAAAATGAGTTACAAAATAGTGTATTTTCTCCAAAGGACTCAAAAAAGTCAGAGTAGAAAAAATAACAAGAATTGAGTACAATGAATTAGAAAGTGACTATAAACATCTCCCAAGTAGTTGCATCAAAATAGGAACTAGAAACTCCTTGGTCATATGTCTCTAAAAATCCAAAAATATAGTAACCAAATCTCCTTTAAAAGAGCTCTAATATGTTGAAAAGGTCAAGTTTGACCAATTCTATCATAAAGGCATAAGAAACTGATGCCTAAATGCTCTCATTCTCTCCAAAAGGTGAGTAAAGGCTCCCTATATTCTCTCCTTTGGTTGACCAACTGATTCAACCAATTCCTATATGCTTGAAGGACATCAAATCTCAACTATATCTCCTTAATGTGTTTACAAGGCATGGTACTCCATTTGCGTTTAAAATAGCGATTTGATTTAATGATTTATAACATCATTTAAATCGAGTGATTTACAATTTTGAATTGAATGTAAACATAACCAAGGCCCTAGTTCGACCATACAAATGAGTCAAAATAAAACTCAAGTCATAAGACTTATACATTTGCAACATAAGGGGATATGAAAATTTCCTAAGGCACAAAGAGGGAACGACATACATTAGTTGCATATCTTTAAAAACAAAGGTGAAAAATCGCCTTATGTGGTTGAAATAAGATTAGGGTAGGAAACCCTAACACAAAAGCAATGCCAAAGTTTGGAAAGAATTTCGTTTTACCCATTGCATTTTCTAAAACCTTCATGCTACCGACCTAGGGTTTTGATGAAGCTCTTTCATGACAGATTTGAACACACAGTGGGCTCTTCCAACTCATTTTTTGGTAATATCACCACACACAAGCTTGAGGTAAGATTTTGGCAAGTACTTTTAGTCATTTGTGAAGATAAAAGGGGGCAAACTTGAGCCTTTTTGCAAAAAAGAATACAACCCTTCATTCTTGTTGTTCTCATGCATTTTCATTCATCTTCATAGCATTTATGCAAAATGCTCAATGTGTTTTGTAAATATCTTGCATTCCTTGATGACATTTTAATTTTCTACAAAATATATGGACATTTTCTTGATTTCTATGGTCGTGGCCATACTTATTGCAGGTACCTAGAAAAAATGCTCTCCATTCATGTCATTTTCTGTGTGGTAATTTCCATGTTTTCTAAGTGTGATTTTTTTGCAGAAAACATAAAATAAATCCCCTTCGATCATGATCATGGCTCTATCTTTTCAGTTGATAATTTTAAAAGAAACATGGGTACTTCCATTATGTTTGTGATACTGTGTAATGGCGGTCATTATTGTCATAGTCACCTTTACTATGATAAAACAACACAAGATTATAATATGAATGATACTTCATGAGAGGGTGGATGACTGAAACAAGAGCTATCTTAGTCAACTATTTCACAAGAAAAAATTCCTTGTGAAAGAAAAAATGGTTTAATATATGATTCAATGTCATTGCACAATACATGTATAATTTAAAGACTCCACATCTTTTTTCATTTCTTCCTAAACACTACCCTTCCACTAACTTGCAACTTTATTGTCCTAACGATTAGTTGTCTACACTTCATGGTCTATACTTTTCAAGATGGTTCTCACACAACACTCTTGTGCTTGAATGCATTGTCTTTTATTGGTGGATAATATATCCTCCTTTTCATAGTGGTGATTTTGAATACCTTGAGATCATTAGGGGCTGTCCTAAAATTCTGTTCATCTTCTTTGTCATAGTGGATTGTTTCTTTCCATTATTCGCAAGTTATCTCTAGCCCATATTATCATTTATTTTAGCATTTAATGGTTGCCTCTTTCACAAAGATAGTTGTCTCTTATGGTATTCTCACTTGATTATTTTATGACTTTAGTTGGTCTATTGTCATGAGACTCTCATCACAGACCATTTCACACATCACTGCCTTATGCCACTTAAATCTTATTCCTTCTCTTTGCTGTGACTAGATATTCTTAGACTTCAAAACCTTTGTGTTAATAGTGATAAATGTAGTGGAAATCTGAACTATCTCTTTATGTGAGAAATATGTTCTTTTATAGTTTCTAGTCCTTTGTTCATGGTAACTGTCACTTTCCATAACTTCTACCTTTGACATTGCAACTTATCAACTATTCTCTCCTTGAATGCTTGATTTCCTTGTTCTTCAAGGGAATGTGAATGGTTTTAAGCATGTCCATATCTCTTCATACTATCTCTCTTGATCCTTTTTGTATTTTCTCTTACTTAACTACTTTTGATGGTAGTCATTATAATGACTACTTTAGATATGCAAATGCAATGTGAAACTGTGTGATGCATCTTCAATGAACTTTGTTCAAAATACCTTTCCTTTGGACAATATTCATGCTTGGACCCACACTCTATCTTTGGAACTGATGCCATAGCACTATTATTGTAACATGCCTTTTTTTATTATAGTCATGACTATCTCTTGGTCTATGAATCTTGTCATTTGATTGGAATGTCTCAATGTGTTTTCAAGCCTCTGTAATGCCATTTTTATGCATAAAAATTCTCCTTGCATTGCAAAAATATTTGAAAAATGATGAGCAATATCATGTGATTGTGCTATGGTGAATACACACTTCATATTCCTTTCAAACATCAAGAGGGTAGCATGCTAGGCTCAAACCTCATGGGAGCCACATTTTACTCCACATGTTGTGATGTTAAATGTAGATAATTCAGTAATGAAAATTTCACCTGCACTTGCACAATGAGCAAACATGTTAGATAAAACATGGCATATGATAGATGTTTATGATAACCTTTTCATTTCCTTGGACATATGTGGTATGAAAATTATTTTGATGCTTATGAGGATCATGCTATTTGTTTATGGATGTTTGCATATGTATTGATTGGTGTTCCTTCATTGCACTAACCAAAGTCCTCTCACACATGCAGGGAACCTAGGAGTAGCAGGGAGAGCATCGATTGGAGGTTGGATAAGTAGGACGGGCTGAAGATGGTGCAAAAGAAGACAATTGGGATTTTTCATTTAGGCAATGATGGGTCCCCTCTCTCTATATGCGCATTCTTTCTTTTTTATATTTATAAAAGTATATTTTTTCTATCATTTGCATTCAAATAGTTAGTCCCATGTCTTGTGTGGGACAACATACATTTATATTATCAATAAAGAATACATTTTGCAAAAAATGTTTCACTCTTTTCTTTGTTGTATGCATTTGCATAATGTAATTGTAGTAATGCAATCTTTTGATAATTTCTTTATGCACATGGATATAACATAGCAGAGTAGAATGTACCTTTTTTTTCACTTTGAAAATCATAAACAACTCTACCTATTTGAGCTGGTAGCTAAAATAGGTAACAAGTATAATAAGGGATTGTCCAGATGATGCAAAACTTACCATGTTTTTCCTTTTCCTAGACTCTGACATTCCACATCAGGACCATCTCTCCTATCAAGAATTTTTTGTCGGTTGCCTTCTTGTCAAACAAGTACTTGACCTGCAATTGTTTCTTGATATTTTTACTTTGTGCTCTTATTCTAGACTCATATAACTCTATAAGTTGGTTGATATTGACCATTATGGCATCATTGATATCTTCCTCTTACTCCTAAATAAACTTATAAACTGGTAACAAATTGTTAATAGGAAACCTAGCATCCAAGCCATGTGCCAAATCATAAGAGGATTTCTTTGTGGATTTTTTAATTATTGTTCTATCAACTCATAGTGCAAAATTTAACTTTGAATCCCATGACCTTTTATTATTTCCAATCACTCTCTTCATGATCTTCATCAAAATTTTATTGCTAGACTCAACTTTTCCATTTCCTTGTGGGTGATAAGGAGAAGAATATGATATGGAAATCCTATAGTTGTATCAAAATTTTGAACACATTTGATCTAAAACACATAACACTGCCCATAATTAATTTTATAGGAGTTTCAAACTTGTTAATGTCATTTTCCATGAAAAAATTAATGACAACTTTATCGGTTGCATTTCTAGTTTGAACAACCTCCACCCATTTGGTGAAATAGTCTAGAGCCACCAAGGTCCATTTGTAATTGCTGAAAAGAAGAAAAATATGGCTCTCCTTTTGCTTCTAGGATTTTGGGCCTAAAAGGAGAGAGGTCAATTTTCACACTCTTCACTCAAGAACAAGCCCTTGAGATTTCAATGCAAAAGAGATTGAAATATGGCAAAGGAAATGTTCTAGGGGATGAATGATGTCAAATGAGGGGTTCACCACCAATTGTAAACTTGGAAAAGAAAATGTTGGAAAAAAATAGTGTGATATGAAAAATGACCTAGAAAGATGAACAAAATGCAATAAAAAGCTATGAAATTGGAAGTGTGCAACTAGAAGATTGAAGAAGGTAGAATGGAGGTTTGGATCACTGAAAAATCTATTGTTGAAATTGATTAGGAATTATTTGGAAAGTTGGGTGAAGCAGTCCAGTTTATGGGAAAATGCATTAGAACAGGTTTTAGCCAAAAAGGTATCCAGAGTTGTAAAAATCTTGATTAGGCCTGTACAATGGGACTCATTCACCAATAGTGGTGAATCAGTCCACTTTTGATTTTTTAGAAGTTCTAAATTGGATTCTATCTGTCGGTCTCATCTGCTCTTCTTGGTTGGTTTCTGGATCCGAATATGCAAAATAGCATCTATAGGCCTTCTCCAAGCTTCTCCAAGGTTGAATGACAACTTTGAAAACTTTAGAGACTTGATAAATTTTCTCAAACTTTTATCCTTGAAAAATCTGCAACCTAGACCTGTAAATCACACACAAGAAGAGGGGAAAATGTTGTGGGGTTAGGAAATAGGGGTTATCCTTGGTCAAACCCCTTCTTGGTAATTAAACCTTTAAAATAAAGAAAATATGAATGGAGAATGATGAATGAACAAATGATAATGTTTCAACTCACCAAACCCTAGGAATAAGGTGTTGTAAAAATATAAGTAATGGCTCCAATGGATGGGGTTCTTGATTCTTGCTTGAATGATGTTGATCTTGAAAGCAATGATTACTTGAATCAGAAACCCTACACCACAATTGTTAGCTCTAAAACAACATGATTCAATCCATCTTTGACATGATGAATGACACTTGAAGAATGCTTGATAATCTACCCTTGAATGCCTTGAATGCTCTTGCTCAAATGATCTTGTGAACTCAATTTTCTATAAGGATGCTCTCACAAAAGTCTTAGGTGAAAATGAGTGAAAGAACCTTGTATTGATACTCAATTATGCAAGAATTCTTGAAATTGAACCACTACAAGCCGACATCAGATCTAGGAGAATAAAATACCACCAAAAATTTGATTTAAATTTGAATTTTGGTCACACATGACTCATTCACCCAAAATGGTGAATGAGTCCCATTACACATAATGTATGGGACCAAAAATGAAAAGTGCCTAGAAATGTGTGAAACCTACATCGGGGCTAAAAAGACCTAGGTGGGACTCATTTTCCAAAGGTGGCGAATGAGTCCCAAACACTAAATCTAGGCCACACAAGTCAGGATCACTTGAATTATGATTATTTACTGATTGGTGTCAAGACTATCCTTGAAAAGGTGCAATAAATGAGGCTTTTGAATGAAAAATAGGGCCAATTAAAGCATAAGAAAGCCCAATTATTAATGGAAAGCCTAGAGGAATGTGAAAGTGTGTTACAACACTTTACAACACTCAAAATAAGGTAAGATTAATTTTAATTATGATTAAAATTATGTTCATTATGCTTAGTTAATTGATAAAACCCTAGAAAAGTGTGAAAGTGTGTTACAACACTTCACAACACCTTTGAAAGGTACCATTAAAATACATTAGCTCACAAGGGCCCAAGACCTAATGTGAATGTGTTATCCACATGACAACACTAAATCAAGGCAACATTAAGCCAAAATCTGTAAGGAGGACCCAAACGAGTGCAACTGTCTAAGGACCCATTTTTTGACAGTACATTTAGCCCCCACTTTAGTGAGAAGATGAACTTGCTTCAAACTCACACTAAAGTAGATAAACATGCATCAAGGGGGGTTCCAATGTACCAATGCTAGCAAGATGATATGAAAATGATCAAGAGGGATGATCAAGCCCCTAGGATAAAGATCCCATGGAAAACCAACATAAACACAAAGGAACACACATGAAAATGATATAAAGAACAACGACAAAGCCAATTATACACTGCCAAAGTTGAGAAGGAGAAAATAAGTAAAAGAGAATTAGATCAAGATTTGGCCATTTTTCCATCATGATGTGGATCAGATCTAGGTTGTTTGTCTAAAAAATGCACACTCACTCTAAGGTGACAAAACTTTTGGCTGTTTGCTGGGTGAAAAATCCTAAAAGGTGAGACACATACACTCATGGATGGTATGCACTCACACACATGCAAGTGGCTATAGGGAAATTCATGCCTTAGATTGGACTTCTCGCTCAACCATACCGAAGTTATACCTCCTGATAAATTTAATAAGGCGCCACACAAAAATAATTTTTGAGCTTCATGAGACAAGAAAAACTTCATATGCTTGGAGCTCATGAACAAATAAGATGGCTCTATAGGCATGCAAGTTGTGTTATGCAAGGTGGCCATATAACAAAAAATACAAAATGAAAAATAGAAAATGTTGAAAGGAGTCTTGCTTGGTGCATTTGAGGTCTTTAACTTAGGGAACATTGTGCCTAATGTCTCCAAGAGAGGACCAATCAAAGAATAGAAAATTCACAACTTAGGGGATGCAATGTGTCATATCAAGCCACTAAGAGGAATGTAATATGCTAAGAGAGACCACGCTAATGAAGGAAATGACACCCAATGTCATCCACAAAGCGACAAACACATCGTATGAAGCAAGAAGGCCGCACTAAGAACGATGAAAAGGAAAAAAATGTAAAAGAATAATGCCAATGTATGCCCCCACTTTAAAGAAATTGCTAAACACCATGGTGTGAGCAATTAATTGAAATTAGAAAATGAAAAATGCAAAAAGAAAGGCATGAGAACCAACTTGGAAAGCCTTGTGCCAAGTCATATGTTTTCGAGTAAAGTTGCATCATGCAAGAGAAAAAGAAGAGAGAGGGGTTGTTGCAAGTATGAATGTGTTTGGTGGTGTTGTCATTAATGTTTTCATCAATGTCAACATAGTTCAGGTTGAGTAAGTTGTGTTTTTACCAAGTGCTTTTGAGAAAATTTGAGAAATAATGAAAGCAGTGTTGAAATGTGTTCTGAATATGCTCCCGTATTGTGATCCACATTTTATCTGTGTTGATCCTATGTATACAAAGATCTGTAAGTGTGTTCATAAGCTTCAATGGATCGTATATCCTAAGTTTTATCTTTTGGGTCAACGGAGAGTAGAAGATATATTCATCGGTGCGTGAACTGGTTTTCTAGAACTATTTGTTTGTGGACTGGGAGAAATGTTTTGGCTTCACAGTCCTTTGATATTTGGTTTCAGATCTTGCAGATCTGAGAGATGACTCTGCCTGATGGTTTCTATGTTTTGAAAAACTTTCTTATGATTTGGCACTCCAGAAGACCTACTCTAGAGCTTATGTGTTTTTGTTGGTTGGTCTGATTGGACTAATGAAGTGTTCTCTATGAATGAAGTTTGTTGTAATTACTGTGGATGTACCTAAAGTTTTCTCAGAGTTGGTTAAATGGTGGGTGAAGTGTGTTGAGTGTTCCATGTATGATTATCTTATTAGAGATGTGTATACTTCAAATATCATTGGTGTTTTCATTAGGTTTGGCTGACCTGGTGTTTACACATTACATTAGGCCTTTGCATTGATTTGAGAAAACATGTGTTTGATCCAAGATGTTGTTTGGATCCTAAATAAATATGTAATTGTTCCTCTCTCATTCATATCCACTGTGGGAATGTTGAGTAGCAGACCTAGTTTGAATTTGTAATTTAAAATTGTATAATCGACCTTGGTGAATGTTTCTAAGGTTGAAGTTGGTATAAAATAAAATCAAGTTGTGGAAAATTTCAAATCCATCCATCAACAAATCGAGAAATTAAGTGAAGTGTGTGAAAAAGTGTGGAAATTAGAGAGTGGAAGAGTGAATTAAGGCAACAATACTTTAAGGTGTTAGATTCCTGAAATCAGTGAGCTGATGGCATCTACAATCTTGTAATTAGGTTGCAAAGTGTGGAGCCCTAGTGGTGGATCTTCATTTATCTCTTTTTATTTTTTTGTAGGTAATGAGCCTCCTTTCTAGATAGTGAGTCCTTCTCAAGGTAGTGAGCCCTTAATTTGGGCAGT
This sequence comes from Sequoiadendron giganteum, assembly GCA_007115665.2. Lineage (NCBI taxonomy): Eukaryota > Viridiplantae > Streptophyta > Pinopsida > Cupressales > Cupressaceae > Sequoiadendron > Sequoiadendron giganteum. The sequence continues at coordinate 409,050,710 of CM021106.1, forward strand.
GAGTCTTTGTATCTGAGCAGTGAGCCCTCTGGCAGTGAGACTTTGTATCCGATATTGCATTACTATTAAATTGTGAGTTAATCCTCACTGTGGTTTTTCCCTCATTGGGTTTTCCATGTAAATTTGGTGTCTATGGTGTTTTCTTTTTGTTATCTGCATTTCGTTTTTACACTTAATAACAAATTGAAGTTAAGGTGAAAATATTAAGTTTAAAATTAAAGTTATTTGATACAATTTATTCACCCCCCCTCTCATTTGTCTTGTGAATTTCAACAATTAGTATCAAATCTCTGGTTCCTCAGTGAAAAGCTTAACCACTTGAGGTAGATTAGATGGTGCACAAGTTGCAGATTCCTATCTTTGATGGAGGTGATTACAATGACCAAAAAGAGCAGATGAGAAGTTATCTGATTTCACTAAATTTTAATACTTGGAAAGTTGTAGAGACAAAATATGTGATACCAGCAGCTAGTCCTTCCTCTGTTGATGAGGTTGCAACCTTTGAAGAGAATGACAGAGCAAGGTATGCTATCTTTAGTTCTTTATATAAAACTGAAAGAACAAAATTTATTTCTCTACCTACTGCTTATGAAGTATGGACAAAGCTAAAAGACATTTATGAAGAGAATGATAGAGTGAAGTTGTCAAGGAAATTAACTACTAAGAAAAAAATTGAGAACTTGAGAATGAAAGAGGGAGAAGACATTGCAAGGTATTATTAGAGAGTTGAACTTATAGCAATAAAAATCAAGAATCAAGGTGGTACCATTTCAAATGAAGATATAATTGAGAAGATCTTGATGACCTTACCAGACAATTACAGTGACAAAGTATCAGCTCTTGAAGAACAATATGATCCGAAGACATTTACTAAGGAACATCTATTTGGTGTCTTGACTACATTCGAGATGAGAAAATTCTCAAGAGATAAGGAGAAGACTAAAACAACCTTTAAAGCAATGAAGATAGAAGATGACTTGGATGATGATGATTCAGAAGATTCGGAAGAAAATTTCACAACGAGATTAAAGAAAGGTACTGGTAAATACAAAGGTAAGTTACCCTTTAAGTGTTTTAGTTGTGGAAATAGTGGTCATTATGCATCAAGATGTCCTAATAGAGCTACACAAAAGAAGAATAAGGATAATAATAACAATTACAAAGATAAAAAGGATAGGAAGTTCAAGAAGTTGTACTATGTCAAAGAAGATGCAGGAATTTCTAATGATGAATCTGAATTTGAGGAAGATAAAGATGAATGCTTGTTTCTAGCCTTGGAAAATAAAGTTATATCTACTAATCATGGGAGATATGCAAAAGAATCTGGCTTGGAAAGCCAGAAGGATGAAACAAAAACCACTTTGGTAACTGCTTTTCATGCCAAATAGGATGAAGACTTTTGGGTAATTGACAGCGGATGTTCAAATCATATGACTGGAGATAAGAGTAAGTTTACTAAACTTGAGAAGTATGATAGAGGTATAGTCATGTTTGGAGATGACTCTAGTGCTAAGACTGTTGGTAAAGGAACAATTAGTTTTGATGGAAAACATAATACTGATGATGTTTACTATGTAAAGGGTTTAAGGCATAATATTTTAAGTGTTGGAAAAATGTGCAACAAAGGATTTAAGCTTGTGTTTTAGGTTAACATGTGTGTGATCAGGAAAGAATCCAAAACTGTGGTAGTAGGTGGAAGAAGAACTCATGGGAACATCTATTAGCTTAAAGGTGGAGATGGTCAGTGTTTTGTTTCTTAGATTAATGAGAGTTGGCTCTAGCATTGGAGGATGATACATGTGAATTTTGATAAGCTGATCAAAATCAATTCTAGGGAAGCTGTTAGAGATCTACCTAGAATCATAAAGCCTTCACATTCAATCTACAAAAGTTGTTAGATGGGAAAATATACAAGAAATAGTTTTAAAGGAAAGGATCAATCTTCTATTGGAATGCTAGAATTAATCCATATAGACCTCTGTGGTCCTATAAAAATATGAAGCCTAAATGGTGATAGGTACTTTATGCTCTTAATTGACGATTACTCTAGGATGACATGGGTTACATTTCTTAGAGAAAAGGCTCAGGCTCTTGATAGATTCAAATTATTTAAGGAAAGAATAGAAAATGAGGAAAATATAAAAATCAAATGCTTAAGGTCTGATAGAGGAGGAGAATTTACATTTGGTGAGTTCAATGCATTCTATGAAGAGCATGGAATAAAAAGACATTATTCTGCTCCTAGAAACCCTCAACAGAATGGAGTTGTGGAAAGAAAGAACCAGACTGTTCAAGAAGCTTCCAAAACTATGATGAAAGAAGCAAATGTTCCTGATGTGTATTGGAGAGAAGAAATTCACACTACTGTTTACATTCTTAACAGAGTTCAGATAAGAGGCAACAACACTAAGACCCCTTATGAGTAGTGGATTGGTAATAATCCTACTATTAAATACTTCAAGGTATTTGGAAGTAGATGTTACATTAGAAGGGATGAATACAATCTTGGAAAGTTTGATTGTAGATGTGATGAAGGAATTTTCCTTGGTAATTCAAACAACAACAAAGCTTACAAATGTTTTAATAAGAGATAGAGGAAAATAATTGAAAGTGCTAATGTAAAGGTTGATGGAGCTATGTATAGACTAGTGGAAATAAATGAGGTTGAACCTGATGATCCTATCTGTGTGCAAATACAAGAAGAAGAAAAGGAAGAGAAAGAACAAAGTGATGAAATAGAAGAGATTCCAAAACCTACACCTAAGACTCCTAAATATGTTTAGAGAAATCATCCAGAGGAACATATAGTCAAAGACAAAAGTGAAGGAGTGAAGATAAGAAGCAAAGTGGTTGAGGTAAACATATGTTTACTTTCTAAGATAGAACCTAAGACTGTGAATGAAGCATGTGATGATGAAAGTTGGGTTAGAGCAATGAAAGATGAACTACAACAGATAAAGAAGAATGAGACATGGGAACTAGTCCCTAGACCTGCAAACAAGAATGCAATTGGTTCAAAGTGGGTATTCAGAAACAAGCTGAATGAAGATGGTGAAGTGATAAGAAATAAAGAAAGTCTTGTTTTTTAAGGATATTCATAGTTGATGGAATAGATTTTGAAGAAAATTTTGCACCCGTAGAAAGAATGGAGGCCATTAAGATGTTCTTGGCATGTTCAGCTCATAAATTCTTTAAAGTATATTAGATGGATGTTAAATCTGCATTTCTGAATGGAGAACTAGAAGAAGTGTATATGGAGTAACCAGAAGGTTTTCAGCTATCTGAAAAAGCAGACATGGTTTGTAAATTAAAGAAGGCATCATATGGATTGAAGCAAGATCCCAGAGCTTGGTATGCTAGATTGGATAGATACTTGACAAATAATGGATTCAACAAAGGGTCCATAGACAATAATCTTTACTTCAAGGTTGAGAAAGACAAGAAACTGATAGTTGTGGTATATGTTGATGACATCATCTTTGGTGGAAATGAAGGTATGTGTAAGATATTTGCTGAAGAGATGCAAAAAGAATTTGAAATATCAATGATTGGTGAATTGAATTTCTTCCTTGGAATTCAAATAAATCAAACCGACAAAGGGATATTCATTTCACAATCCAAATATGTTAAAGATTTGTTAAAGAAGTTTGGAATGGATGACTCTAAACTAGTTTGTACCCCTATGGTAACTGGATGTAAGTTGAGTAAGAATGATGAATCTACTAAAGTTGATCAGAGCATGTACAAATCTATGATTGGTGGACTATTATATCTTATTGCCACTAGACCTGATATCATGCATGTGTAGTATGTTTAGTTGTAATAATTCAAGCAGAACCTAAGGAAGCACATGTAACAATAGTGAAGAGGATATTTAGATATCTTAAAGGAACTCCAAAATATGGGCTATGGTATCTGAAGGACAATGATTTCACTTTGAATGCTGACACTTATGCAGATTGGACTGATCGTGTAGATGACCAGAAAAGTACAAGTGGTGGTGTATTCTTCCTTGGAGGAAGATTAGTTTCATGGTTGAGCAGGAAATATGATTTAGTTTCTTTATCCATTGCAGAAGAAGAGTATATTACAGCAACATCCTGCTATACATAGGTACTTTGGATGAAGCAAACCTTGATGGACATAGGTGTGGTAAGTGATAAACCTACTATATTTTGTGAAAATACAAGTGCTAGAAAAATTTCAAAGAATCCAATGATGCATTCTAGAACAAAGGACATATCTATCAAGTATCACTTCTTGAGGGAGAAAGTATTGAAGAATGAAGTCAGACTTGAATATGTACCTACCAAGGAAAAATTTGCAAACATATTAACTAAGGCCCTTTCAAAGGATTATTTTGAGTATCTTAGAGGGAAATTAGGGGTTACTGCCCCTCCTTTGAACTAAGTGCACATGGAGTTGTATCAGTCCAGTGGATTCACATACCTTTTTTTTGTTCTAGACTAATGATTGAGGTCTACTCCTTAGGGGGAGTAGAGAAGTGCATTGTTGCAATATTTGATGTGGGTGTACTCCTAAGGGAGAGTGAACAAAGCTTTATATGGCAAGAATTTCCTTTTCCATTGATGTCAAAGGGGGAGAGAGAGAGAGAATCATGTGATAATTTTATGCTTGGTAGGTTGTCACTTCTGGAAATCATGTATGCTTCCTTTGATGGTATTTCACATCATGTGTTGCCATCAATGATAAAGAGGGAGATTGTTGCAAGTATGGATGCATTTGGTGTGGTGTTGTCATTAATGTTTTCATTGATGTCAACACAGTTCAGGTTGAGTAAGTTGTGTTTTTGCCAAGTGCTTTTGAGAAAATTTAAGAAATAATGAAAGAAGTGTTGAAATGTGTTTTGAATATGCTCCAGTAATGTGCTTTGCATTTTCTGTATGTTGATCCTTTTCCTGTGTGGATATTTAATTGTGTTCATAAGCTTCAATGGATCGTATATTTTGAGTTTTAGCTTCTGGGTCAATGGAGAGTAGAAGATATATTCACTAGTGTGTGAACTGGTTTGCCAGAACTATCTATTTGTGGACTAGGAGAAATGTTTTGGCTCTACAGTCCTCTGATATTTGGTTTCAGATCTTTCAGATTTGGGAGATGACTCTTTCTGATAGTTTTTGTGTTCTGAGAAACTTTCTTGTGATTTGGCACTCCAAAAGACCTGCTCCAGAGCTTTTGTGTTTTTGTTCGTTGGTCCGGTTGGAATGATGAAGTGCTCTCTATGAATGAATTGTTGTAATCATTGTGGATGTACCTGAAGTATTTGCAGAGTTGGTGAAATGGTAGGTGAAGCGTGTTGAGTGTTGCTCATATGATTATCTTGCTGAAGATGTGTGTACTTCAAAGATCATTGGTGTTTTCATTAGGTTTGGCCAACCTGGTGTTTACACATTACATTAGGCCTTTGCATCGATTTTAGAAAGCGTGTGTTTGATCCAAGATTTTGTTTGGATTCTAAATTAAATATGTAACTGGTCCTCTCTCATTCTTATCCACCACATGAATATTGAGTAGCCGACCTAGTTTGAATTTGTAATTTTAAATTATATAGATGACCTTGGTGAATGTTTCTAAGGTTGAAGTTTGTATAAAATCAAATCAAGTTGTGGAGAATTTAACATCCATCCTATTGATGGTGAAAATGACACAAACAACATTTAAACAAAATATTTCTACTCTATTTCTCCTGAAAAAGAAAGACAACATATAGTAGTCTAACTCCCAAGGTCCTGGTAGTTGGTTCTCAACTGGCTGGTGTCACTCAATTGGTCCATGCAACTATAATGTTCAAGGGGCCTTTGTTGGTAATAAGGAATGTAAGCAAAACAAATTCATCAATCTATACTTCACAACATGGGGGTTTAAATAAACAAAAAAAGATAGATCGGGGCATACATCAGTGAAACATGAATCAAAATGATCTAATATCCAGACATATATTTTCAACAATGAATGTTCCTTCAATAGATCAAGAAAACCATAACATGATGTAATTTATAGAACAATCCATACTATTGCATGCATCTATGGTGCTTAGTTTAACCATCACAATCACACATCATAATACTTTTAAGATTCAAAAAAGAAAAAATTCTCATTCGATGCTAAAATCATAGATCAACATACATTCAATAATTCAATCCATAGATAATTTAATGAAAAACCTTTGAAATCTAGTTCCTTCTATTGACTCTCATCAAATAAGAAGCACTTATGCTTTAGCAAACTCACTGGCTTACAGATAGATTATGATTCATTAACCTCATACAGTAAAACTCAATTTCAACATAATATTGTGTAAAAACTCATACTTGTATTCAACTATAATTAATAATAACAAAGTATCTTTGCAAAACTATGAAATTCTTAACTCCTACTATCAGGTGGCCAATTCTATTATCATTAGCCAACCCTTACAATATGGTACCCCACAAGTATAAAGACGTACAAAGCATAAAATCATCTCAATCAAAATTGAGATCCATAATTTTAGGAACCAAATCTTTCTTGGAAACTCAGACCGGTTAATCTACAGTTCCATCATTGATCATCTTGTAAAATACTAGAGAATAACAAGGAAAAAAAAAAGTCATGCACCCAAAAATACTGCCACTCATCCTTGCATAGTTTTCTCCAAAGTATATTCATCAAAACTGGAGAAAACCTGTTGAAGAATATCTATATCTGGCCCATCAATCCAGTTGTCCTCGAATTTAATTCTCTTTAACTCCACAGCAAAAAACTCTTTCATGTCCCTCAATTTTGTCAATTACCTTCTTGCAGCCTTTACTTCTTCCTTGATATCCATCAATCTATCTAATAGTAGATCTTCTCCATTATCTTCCTTTTGCATAACCTCTTGAAATCTACTATCCCATTTCTCTTTTAACTGACTTAGAGGTAGACCCTCCTTAATCTGTATATCAACCTTAACTAGAATAGCTACAATAGCTTCTAGCTCATCAAGTTGTCCATTCAAATCCTTACCAGCATCCTGAAATTCATTCCTATGCTTATATATAAAATCAGATCTAAGCCGGATTATACTAGAGGCCTTTTCCAAGAAATCTGCATTGTCTTCCTCAAGGATTGACTGCTCAAGAAGAGTGGACCTTGGCAATTTATTGTTATCTTTTATCTTCTGGACATATCCTCTATATTCTTCCTCTTGTTGTTCCAATGTTTCAACATGGTGCTTCATTTCCTCTATTAACTCTAATGCTTTCTCATGAATCTCAAAACCACTTCCTAACACCTGACCTACCTCCTGGTTAAGATTATCCATCCATCTGTCCATCATCCCAACTTTATTCTTTACTTGCATCAAATCATCCACCTCTCTTTTTCTGAGGAAAACTGATGTTTCTAAGGCAACAATTTTTTGTGATCTAGGAGTAGAAATATCCTTCAAAAAGGTGCACAGCTAATCCAATTGAGCTTTGAGCTCATCCTTTCTCTGCTTGTCCTTTATCATCCTTGACTTGGTGGATGATGCTACAACATCAATCAAGTTCATCTGCTGATTTCTTGTAGGCCTTCCCAATTTGACAGTGCCTAATTGGTAATTAGTGACCTGGATATCTCCCATATATTTATCCACTACTGGTATTGCACATTCTACAATAATTTCCCCTACCTTAGTTAGCCTTGTGGAATGAAGAATCCTAGCCTTCTTCTTGGGTCTCTATTTTTCAATTTATTTCATCATGTCATCCCAATTAAGAGGCTGTGGGGGAGCTATTAGTTTCTTTTGAAGATCAAGCTTCAACCAGGTAGGAGCACTCGAAGTAGTAGTCATTACAGTAGAAGAGGAGGTAGTAGTTGTAGAGGATAATGGATGTAGTATATTAATGCTAGGTTGAGAATCAACCTCTTGTACATTTTGTTGTTCTTCCTCTACATTCTCTTTCGCAAGTTTTTCAACTTCTTCCTTATCTTTTTTCTCTTGTATCCTCTTATCCTCTTGTTCCCTTTTCAATCGATCTTCCTCCAACCTCTTCTCCTCAAGTAATTTCTTTCTTTCTTCTTCCAAAACCTTAAGTCTATCTGAAGCTTCCTTCTCCTTTTATTGCTGCTTAGCCAACTCCTCAACATCTTTTTCCCTTTTGTAGGCGCTTTGCTTCCTCCCTTTTCTTGTAGGCCTCTTCAATTATTTTGAATTTGGCCTCAAGGGCCTCTCTTTCTCTTCTTTTCTTCACCTTTTCTTCCTCTAAATCAAATATCTTCTACACCATCTCCAGCTTGTCATTTTCTTATTTTTCCTTGAGCTCATGTTCCCTTTGCTACTACTGCTTGATTACTTCATCAACTCTCTGCTTGGAATCCAACTGCTATTGTTGAAGCACTGCATCAGCTTGTGCCTTAGCATCTATTTCCTTTTGCTTTGCTATAGCTTTAGCATGTGCCTTCGCATCTGAAGCTTTCTTTACTTCTTCAAACAATGCCCACTGGTATTCCTCTATTAACACATGCTCAGTTTTCTCTAGAGACATCTCTTCTTGTGTATCCTTTTCTGATAGAGTCTCATCAAAATCTATCTCAATATCATGAACCTCCATTTATACTTCCTTTCCCTTCAAGGTTTCAGCTATATTATGGAGAGTCCCCTTAGGCATCTCTTCACCTTGTTGCTTTGTAGGAGGGACTTGAGCAAATGATTCAACCATCACTAATGCTAAAGCCATAGGTCCTGTTGGAACATCCTCCTGATGTGTCCCAAGCAAATCTTGGGTCAAAGCTTCAAGCTCAAATTCCTCAACATCAGGAGGGAATAATTCCAAGGGCTCCTTGGGAGGCATTTTCCTCTTGGTTCTCTTATACCCTTTCCCTTTTTTTGAAGTTGGACCCCCTGGAGCTTTGGCTCTGAGCACAACCCATTGGATACTCCTATCCAAGACTGGTCTTCCTATCCATTTGATTTCAATTGTCTCCTCAACATCCCAATCCCCGAGTCCAAACACTTAGTACCTATGTTTAGTGCCTCATATGAAGGATCCAAAACTACCCCATCATCTGTTAATGTATCAAGAACATCAACCTTCACCCCAAATTCCACCATAAGTGGGATAGACAACCTTTCATAATTCCTCTTCTTGAGGTCATATTCATCTTGGAGATCAATTCGGAAGTCCTCCAGCAGGATGAAATGTCTATCAAAGACTGAAGCAAGCAAAGAATTCATCTTTTTCTTTGGATCAAAGTGCTTTCGGGCAGTATATAGTCCCAATTTCAAATGTATCAAGTCACTACAAACCACCATAGCTCTAACAAGGTATGGGCAGCTGTACTCACCCAATTGCATGGGGAACTTGTGACAACATGTTTTATGTTTTATTCCAAACCTAGAATCGACCCCCAAAGCTTGGTAAACAAACTCCATTAAGACTATTTTGTTGCTGCAGCACTTGGGGAGCAAGTGAGGATGACCCTCAAACCCAGCCAACCTGAAATAAGTAAATTTGGGGTACTCAATATACCAAAACTCCCATTCTGTAATGAAATCCATGGCCTCCTAGTTTAGTCTATACCCTGGATCTCCATTAATTTGGTTAATAACCACATACAAAAATGCATCATTATCTCTTCTAAAATGTAACTTCGAAATCTGTAGGGACAGCTGGTCATAATGGTTCCAAAATTTATTTTTCCCATCAGCTTCTCCCAATACTCCTACTCTATTTAATCCTAGAAAGATGCCTCCCCTTGCTGCTGCATAGACAACATAAGAGGTCATAAAGAAGCTCTTAGTTTCCCTTACTCTGATTAGCTGATTATGTATACTATCCGAGACAATCATAGGCCAATCAAACTATTGCTTGCCATCCAAGATTGTCTGAATGAATGGAAACATCCATTCCTTAAAATTTAAGGCATCCCTCTTTCCAAAGACTCTAGACAAAATCATTATAATATCTACTACCTCTTTGTAGAATTCTGCCCTTTTTGGTTGATCTGAGAGCTTTGTTAGGGACTTCTTCTTCATTCTTAACCATTTTTTGTTTGAGTGAGCCTTATTGGTCTCCTTGTGATTGCTATACATCTCTAAAGATTTTTCCTCATAAAGTTGTGCAAGATTCTTTGCATTAGGGACACTAAACATAAATTGAAACATTTGAGGAGTCAAGTCTATGATCACATTATCTTGTGAATCTACACGTTGTCTCGTGGTTGGATTGTAAGCTCCAATTGCTATCATTATTAGTTCAGGGCATTGAATTGATAGAGGAATCACAGTGATGTGAGCCAAACCAGACTCAACTATCCTTTTAGTTCTCCCTATCACTTCCTTAGCAAATGTCTTTGAGTACAACTCCTCATAATTGAATGGACCTAGATTTGTGTTAGTTATATCAGCCCAATTGGATTCCACCTTGCTAGCAGTGAATAGGACCCTAATGATTATACCTCAAGGTATAAGGAAGTTGTTCTGGCATAACCTTCTTAGGCTTAATTGTTTCCTTTGAAGTTTCTACAAGCTAACTCCTCTGAGAAGCCTCTCCTGATGCTCCTGACATCCTTTAGCTTCCTGCAATAAAACCTTAAATTAGATCTATAAGAAGTATAAAAAAAACATGATTAGAGATCTTACCCTTCCATACATATCGGAGGTGGAACCAAGCAGAAAAAATCCTTAAAAATATCTCCTAAAAACACTGTCAGGATTGGGACCAGAATAGGCATTGAGCTTGTAATAATAATATGGCAGGACTGGAGTCGGAGTTGGGATGGTATCTAGAATCAGAATCAGAATCAGAATGAGAACTGATTTGGTTCCATGAAGAATTTTCAATTTTATGTTCAGTTCTGGTTCTAGTTCTGGCTGAGTTGCCAATATTTTGAAAGCCTATTTCTTACTGCAAGCGAAGTCGGAGATAGGATGAAAATGGTAATTGATACTTATTTCAAAAGATCGAAATCGATCCCGATTCCACTCAAAATAATCATGACATCATAAGTAATTTTAACAGGATGACAAATAACATCATACTATAAAGACAAGGTCATATCAAAACAAAAGGGGCTTAAAATAATCTATACAAGATCATCCCCATATGACTGAGAGAAACTGTAATAATTAGGGCATTATGTTCAGCTTAAACAGAAATGCACCAAAAACCCTAATTTACAAACCCTCGACTTTAAACAATTAGGGCACAAATTTAACCCCATTCAAACTAATCAGATCGACTCATAACAAAACTCCTAAGAAAAACCATAAATCAGCAAACCCTACCAATGTAAAGCAACAAATATTACATCCTCCATAAAGCTAGGGCATCATGGTATGGTCATGATTAAAACGTGAAAACGACCGTGACAAAACAAATGAACGAGAAACCAAAACACAAGAAAGGAAAAACAAAAATGAGAAAATAGAACAAAAGAGAAGAAAAATGAACAACATGAACTTGCAAGAAAACCGAGGGTTACGAATTCATGAGAAACCAATGATCAAAAAAATGACACACAAAAACAAACGAAAGAGCATAACAAAAACCCTACCTCCAAATGAAAATAAATAGGTTAGCCCTCTGACGTTATTCTACATGTAATTATCTCCCTTCTGATCGAATCACATGCCCAAATGCTCCACTACAGCTCTGGTTCGCCCTTAATCTTTTAAATAATGTTGATAACATCAATTAATCTGTAATTAAGTTTAAAACTATAGCTTCATACGTGCATGGCACTTGTAATCAATGCCATAAATGTGGCAGATCAGAGTCGGAATGACAGAGGGAACTGACACATTACTACCATACAACTTCAGTAAAGTCAAACAACAAAATGGCAGGAGTGAAATCGGAATGGGAACTGATTTAGAAACTTTTTCCAATTTTGAATCTAGTTACCATTCCGGCTTTGGTTCTGACAACAAAGAAGAAAGCGAGAAAAAAAGTCAAAATAAAAACACAAAGACTAAGATGAGAAAACCCAACACTAAATCCTAAGTCTAAACAAATAAACCAAAAGGCGGAGGCAGAATGAACCTTTATTTTGAAACCATGAATAACTTCAGACTTAACTTCCACTCCGGATCCGACAAAGACAAAAACTAAAAGACCACAAAAAGACTGTTGGGATCAGGATCAGAATGAAATCTTTGAAACAAGTTTCAAAACCCGATTTAGTTCTGGTTCTGGTTCCGACAGAACAAACAAAATAAAAAAAAGTGTTGGAAAATAATAACTCCAAACTTTGTTTGAAAAACAAACAAGGATAAAAACAAAAAGGGGGACCCATTTTGACCAAGGAAAAATATGGGGTGATTATGCAAGGCATAACACATCCATCCATGAATTGAGCAAGTAAGTGAAGTGTGCAAACAAGTGCAAAAAGCAGAGAGTGGAAGATTGAATTAAGGCAACAATAATTTAAGGTGTTAGATTCCTGAAAGCAGTGAGCTGATGACATCTACAATCTTCTCATCAAGTTGTGAATGTGTGGAACCCCAGTGGTGGATCTTAATTTATCTCTTTTTGTTTTTTTGTAGGTAGTGAGCCTCCTTTCTGGACAATGAGTCCTTCTCAAGGCAGTGAGCCCTTAATCTAGGTAGTGAGCCCTATGGCAGTCTTCCTTTATATCCAGTATTGCATTACTATTAGATTGTGAGTTAATCCTCACTATGGTTTTTCCCTCATTGGGTTTTCCACATAGATCTGGTGTCTCTGGTGTTTTCTTTCTATTATTTGCATTTCATGTTTACACTTAATAACAGATTGAAGTTAAGGTGAAAAGACTAAGTTTAAAAGTAAAGTTATTTGATACAATTGATTCACCCCCCTCTTAGTTGTCTTGTGCACTTCAAGAGGGGTTTCCCCCAAAATGAAAACACCAAACACATAAGGGATATATGGATTTGGGGTTAGTATGTTCTTTTCTACAATTTTTTAGAGAGCTTGGAATTGTCATGATCCCCCAAATACACATAGAATTGGAAGAATGACACAAAGAGAGTAGAAACAAATAAAATCCTTTTGGTTCAACATGGAAGAGACATAGGATGTGTCGATTCCTTGCGTCATCCCCAAAAATAAAACATAAGACAAAGATAAAGATGAAATAAAAAGGCAAAGGAAAAAGAAAGCCTTTTGGGTCAACATGGAAGAGACAGAGGGTGTCTCAACACCTTGCATCATCCCAAAAAGGAAAACACAAGACAAAGATAAAGATAAAATGAAAAGGAAAAGGAAAAAGAAAGCCTTTTGGGTCAACATGAAGGAGACATGAATGTCTCGATGCCTTATGTCATCTCCAAAAGGAAAACACAAGACAAAGATAAAGATGAAATGCAAAGGCAATAGAAAAATAAATCCTTTTGGGTAAACATGAAGGAGACATTAATGTTTCAATTCCTTGTGTCATCCCCAAAAGGAAAAAACAAGAAAAATATAAATATGAAATGAAAAGGAAAAGGAAAAGGAAAAAGAAAACCTTTTGGGTCAACATGAAGGAGACATGAATGTCTCAATGCATTGCATCATCTCCAAAAGGAAAACACAAGAAAAATGTAACAAAAAAAGTGAAAGAGATGTACAGAATATAGAGTAATGAAGGTACAAATAGAGGAATGTCAAAAAGAGAGAAAATATAACGTCACGAGGGATCACATCACACCCATGATATCACACAAAAAAATAAAATGATGCAAAAACCTAGTAAAGCAAATGCAAGTCAGTCTATGAGCAAGTCATCTACCTCCCAATCATGTTTTGTGTATACCAAAGGTGGGCAACTAGCTAGGGGGACAAGATCAAGTGTCGAACTAGGAGAAACACCAGGTTCAACACTCTTTATAGAATATTTGTCACTTAAGCTCATGGAAGAGGAAAATAATGTATTTAGTTCATTATGCACCTCTTTGTCAATTTTGGCAACCTTCTCATAGCATCCAAATTAATCACAATGGGAGGTCAAAGGATAATGTTGATTGAAGAGTTCAACTCTTTTTGTGGAGGTTGCATTGAATTTTGTTGCTTCAGCTGGGGAGGAGGGTCATCATGTATTGCTTCAGTCAAGTTCAAATCTTGATTTTCTTTGTTTAATTCATCATGTAACTTGTGAGAAAGGGAACAACATCTATGTCTATGCTCCCTAGCACCTCTGTTTCTTTTGGTTTTGTTTTAAATTTGCATAGGAGTGGGTTGATCAACCATAGGTTTATTTTCTTCCCTATGGGGAGGAACAAAAGGAACCATGGAAGGTTGTTCAACCAATTTCTCTTTGACTTTGCAAACTTGTAGGGTGTGGTAGGGTTGGTTTCATTGTTTCTTGGTCACTTGTAAGAGGTAGGTGAAGTTTTTGTTTTAGGTTGGTCTTGGTTTTTTTGGTCTTGTTTAGGTTCAAGCATGGTTTTTTCAAGGATGGGAGGTTCAAAGGTGGACAGGGACATGTTTCAAAGAGATAGTTCTGCTATCTTCTTTGCCTTGAACTTTTGATAGGGCAAGACAAAAAAGTCTTCTCTTGGTTTGATAGGTTCCATGGGGTCAGGCCAAAAGGAATCTAGGGAAAATTTTCCTTTACATGATAAGGGGTAAATCCACTATGGTGAATAGTGAATATCTCATTATTAAAGAGAAACTTTAAGCATTTATCCACTATCAAAGGGACAACTTTCATGGAGCAAAGCCATGGGTGGCCTAGCTTCACATGAAATTGGTCTGACTGTGGGATGATGGAGAATATAACATCTAATTTTGTTGGTCCTAGTTGCAATGGTAAGGTGATAGATCAAATCATAGAGCATGCAAAACCATTGTGTGTCTTGATCCACATTTTTAGTTTATCATATTCATCTTGATAGAGTTCATGCAAAATTAGAAATTCCTTAGTGATCACATTCCCTCTAGAGTCGAGATCTATTAGTATCCCATTAATGGGCTTGTCATAGATATGACTGACGATGTTTAGAGGACATCAATTTTTTTGTAAGTATATCCTTAGAGGAGAAAGCAATATCAAGAGGATTCTTGGGTTGGCCCTTATGAGGGATGATGTCTATCACCCCTATCATTTCATCTATAGGATTGACATTGATAGCATTAGTTAGAACAAAATCATTGTTGTCATCATCTGTATCAACATTCATTGCATCATTATTTGGAGTTTCGCTAGCTTTGACAAATAAAATATTATGTTTTTGCATGAGATTGGTGAAAATTTTCAAATTTTGGTTTAGAGGGGTAACAAAATTATTGCCTTGATCACTAACACTTCCAATGGATAGATGGCTAGAATCAATGAGGTCTTGCACAAGATGTTTAAGATGCTTGCAATGTTCTGTGTCATGTCGATTTTGTCAATGATAGTGAAAATAAGCATTTGATTTAAAGCTCGGGGGTAAAGGATTATTAGGGTCATGTGTTTTGATGAGAGGTAAGTTAATCATTTGTTGGTTTAGAAGTTGGGACATAGTATTATGAAGGGTATTGAGTAAGGGAGTGAATTGTCTCTCTGGTTCTCCATAACTAAAGGGTATCGAGGCTTTGATAGCAACGACTTGGTTATTGATATTTTGAGTTGGGTGTTGAGGGGGGTTGAATTGAAGGAACCCTTTATTTTGTTTTCTAAAAGGTTGGGATTTGTTTTTGTGTGCGGGATCAGATCTCTTGATTTGGCTAGAAGTGGAATTTGTATCTCAACTACAAACCAAATTTTAATAATCATGGAGGGTAGTGCACAAGTGTATGAAGGATCAGAATTTCATCATGGTAAGTTTGTCTTGGATTTTACTTTGCAAATTTTCTATGAACATCTTTTGAATGTGTGGGTCGGGGATCTCGACATTGACTTGGGAATAATCAATTGGTAGTGTGAGATAAAGTTAGTTATCTTTTTGTCCTCCTTTGATTACATCTCATTAAGTCGGCCAAGGTCATCTTGGGAGTCATATGCACTTGGAAATGGTTTATAAATTCCTCAAAAAGTTCATTGAATGAATGAATCGAATTATTTGGTAAATAAGAGAACCACTCCAAGGTGGTATCTTTTAAGGTCCTAGGAAAGAGCTTTGCCAAAAGTTGATCATCAAGGAAAAAGTCACTACATAAGGTAGTGTAGGCATTAACATGGTTAGAATAATCTCCCTTACCTCCATATTTCTCAAATCTAGGCACCTCTACACATTGTGGCATTAGTGTTCGTAATATCTCCAAGGATAATGGATTGGTTTTGAGATAATATGTGTGTGGGCCATTTTGATTTTTGTTTATGGTGGAAATTTCCTTTTGAAGGGATGACATGGTTTGCAAAAGTTGTGTTATGAGAGTATCATTGCTTGTGTTATGAGATGGAATTGAAAGTGGTGATGGAGTGTATGTATTTGTGGGACAAGTGAATGGAATGCTTATAGGTGGTAATGCAGGAGATATAACTTGCATTGCCACATAGGAACTAGGGATGCAAGTAGTAATACCTAGGGAAGGAATCACATTACTAACTTGTTGTACTGTTGTTGTGACTTGAGGAGGGGTGTAAGTAGGGATTGAGGCTATTGTTGTGGAAGGAGGAATTTGTGTTCCTCCTTGGCTTGTAATATTGTTTGTGGGTAAAGGAAAACTAGTGGTTGAGGGAAAATTCTTTCCAAAGATTTGCATTATATTTTTCACAAGGTCAAGGCCATCTTCACTTTCAAGCATATAATGAATATTTTCTATAGTAGGAGTTGTAGTAGTTGAAATGTTTTCAAGGCTTATTTGATGTTATACGTTTACTAGATCCTCATGAATATGGATTATGTTTTCTTGTGGGATGCTATCATTCCTTGGTTCAACTTGCATGCTACTTGAAGACATAGAGTTACTAAGGATGTTATCCATGCCTACTATACTAGTGTCAATACTAGGAGTGGAAGCTCTAGATAACCCAAGACCCACAACGATTGTGCTATCATGGGATGACATGAGTCTCAAACTTCTTCTCACTATGGTATTAGCAATAGGACACCAAACACTAATGCAAAGGCTATTAAATACGAGGTGAGTGCACATGAAATATAAACTAATAAGAATGAAATGCTTATAACTGAAATTCTAGAAATTAAAACTGAAATTTAGAAGAAACAAAGATAAACCCATAAATTGAACTATAAATTCTAGAAAATGTATTGCGAAATATGCAAAGGGACTGATTCGCCCAAGGTGGCAAATGAGTCCAGGTACTGATTTTTTTGAAAATTTTCAAAAATTTTGAATTTAATTTGATTGTTTTTATGTTTTCTAATACAGATCTGAAATGCAAATGCAGAATTTGAATGATTTTCAATGAAATTAAGTGAAATAATGCAAGCTAAATGAGCTTTTCAATAATGCAAAAATTAAAATCCTAGAATGAAAATTAACCAATACAAAACCTAATTCAATGTTAATGCAAGGTAAATCTGGGATGTAAATGCACTCCAAATTAGAATTATGATGCTCTATATGCAGGTTCACCAAAATGAAAAGACGAAAAATTCTGGTTCTCTTTTTGCTTCTAGGGTTTTGGACCTAACTGGAGAGAGGTCAATTTTCACACTCTTCACTCAAGAAAAAGCCCTTGAGATTTCAATGCAAAGGAGATTAAAATTTGGAAAAGGGACCATTCTAGGGGATGAATGATGTCAAATGAGGGGTTCACCATCAAGTGTAAACTTGGAAAAGAAACTGTTGGAAAACATAGTGTGATATGAAAGATGACCTAGAAAATATACAAAATGCAATAAAAAGATATGAAACTGGAAGTGTGCACTCAGAAGATTGAAGAAGGAAAAATAGATGTTTGGATCACTAAAAATATACTATTGAAGCTAACTAGGACTCATTCACCAAGCTAGGCGAATTAGTCCAGTTTCTAGGAAAATGCACTAGAACAGATTCTAGCCAAAAGAGTATTTAGATCTATAAAAATATTGATTAGGCCTTTATAGTAGGACTCATTCGCCAATAGTGGTGAATTAGTCCACTTATTTTTCAAAAGTTCTAAATTGGGTTTTGTGTCTCTTGGTCTACTCTGCTCTTCTTGGTTGGTTTTCAGATCTGAATCTATAAAATACCACCTGAAGGTCTTCTCCAAGCTTCTCCTAGGTTGAATGACAAATTTGATAACTTTACAGACTTGACAACTTTTCTCCAACTTTTCTCCTTGAAAAATATGTAACCTAGAACTACAAATCACACACAAGAAGGGGGAAAAATGTTGTGGGGTTAGATAATAGGGGTTTTCCTTGGTCAAAACCCCTTGTTGGTAATTAAACCTTGAAATTAAAGCAAATATGAATGGATAATGATGAATGGACAAATGATAATGTTGCAACTCACCAAACCCTAACAAGAAGGTGCTGCAAACATGTAAGTAATTTCTCCAATGGATGTGGTTCTTGATTCTTACTTGAATGATGTTGATCTTGAATGCAATGATTAATTGAATCACAAAACCTACACCACAATTGTTAGCTATAAAACAACATGATGCAAGCCATCTTTGACATGATGTATGATACTTGAATAATGATCTAGAATTCTTGATAATCTTCCCTTGAATGCTCTTTCTCAAATTCTCTTGTGAACTCAATTTTCTATAAGGATTCTCTCACAAAAGTCTTAAGTGAAAATGAGTGAAAGAACCTTGTATTTATACTCGATTATGCAAGAATTCTCAAAATTGCAACACTACAAGCCGACATCAGATCTAGGAGAATAAAATTCCACCAGAAATTTGATTTAAATTTGAATTTTGGTCACACGGGACTCATTCGTCCAAGGTGGCGAATGAGTCCCATTACACATAATGTATGGGACCAAAAATGAAAAGTGCCTAGAAATGTGTGAAACCTACATTGGGGCCAAAAAGACCTAAGTGGGACTCATTCACCCAAGGTGGAGAATGAGTCCTAGACACTAAATCTAGGACACACAAGCCAAGAACACCTAAATTATGATTGGTTATTGATTGGTGTCAGGATTATCCTTGAAAAGGTGCAATAAATGAGGCTTGTGGATGAAAAATAGGGCTAATTAAAGCATAAGAAAGCCCAATTATTAATGGAAAGCCTAGAAAAATGTGAAAATGTGTTATGACACTCTACAACACTCCAAATAAGGTTAGATTAATTTTAATTATGATTAAAATTATGTTCATTATGCTTAGTTAATTGATAAAACCTTAGAAAAGTGTGAAAGTGTGTTACAACAATTCACAACACCTTTGCAAGGTACCATTAAAATACATCAGTTCACAAGGGACCAAGACCTAATGTGAATGTGTTATGCACATTACAACACCAAATCAAGGCAACATTAAACCAAAATCTACAAGGAGGACCCAAACAAGTGCGAAAATGTCCAAGGACCCATTTTTTGATACTAAATTGTCAATTGATATTTTATTAAATTCACCAATGAAGTTATACCCCATTGTTGAAAAGGGGTCTCAACATTCAATGTTCTTAATGGAAAAGCACCAAAAAATTTAGTTTTCCTAAAGACTTTTGGAAAGCATCACATTTCCTTATCATTTTGTGTGTATCAACAAACAAGGCTGATAGTATCCAAACCTTAGGATCTTATGAGTAGTGGTATTGGCCATGTAGTGTCTAGAATCTCCACTATGCATGTATTTGAGGATTCTTGCAACTTGCTCCTCATCAACACACCTGAGCAAAACACTAGCTTTGTCCCTCCAATATAGATGACCTTGAATCATGATATACTTTATTGCATGCAATTTTAAGGTTCTCTTTTGGTTTTTAGTCATATGGATTGGGAAAAACATATTTTATCAATAAAAATAATTCTTATACCAAGGAGAATACTTCATGTTACACTCAGAAGATGTGTTACTTGTTCCAACATTGTTGATATAATTAGGTTCTAAGTTTGACTTGGCCATGAGCCTAGCTAATCACCATCCTCTGAAAAGTTTAGTTATCTAGATATGAATATTAAATTCCTATATCTTATTAATTCATTTACACCTTCTCCCAATCACTTTTTGTTGAGTAAATATGTGCTTGATTACATCATTGGGAACATATGCAATGATTGTAGCTCCCACTAAATAAGTCCTATTTTTTTATTGCTTTGACTAGTGCATATGCTTGTTTTTCCACCATGTCATATTTGAGCTCAACAACTTGTAAAAAATTCCTAAAGAATGAAATAGGTTGTTCAAACCCTTCATTGTTCTTCTACAACAATACTGCAGTAATAATATGGAATGCAGTAAAAGAAAAGAGTTGGAAAGGCATTGATAAATCATGAGACTTCAAACATGAGCATTTTTTATTGCCTCTTTTATGCTCTAAAATTCCTTAGTTCGTTCTTCATTCCATTACATAGATTCCCCCTTATTCAACATCTTTGAGATGGATCTTGTGATTTCTGCAAAGTTTGTTAGAAACCTTCTCACAAAGTTCACCTGTCCAAAAAAGGATTGAATACCTTTAATATTTTTGGGCTAAGGAATTATTTCTATTGCTGCAACCCTCTCTGGATCAATTTTGATACCTTCCTTAGAAACAATATGACCTAGTAGTTTTCCTTCTTTCACCCTAAAAACACACTTCTTAGGGTTAAGTGATATACCATACTCCAAAGCTTTAGAAAATATTTTCTCTAAATGCATAAAATGATATTGTTCCTTTTTGGAGTATGCAATTAGATAATATTGATATACCACCATAAAAATGGTCGTGCAATGAAAAAATGAAACATCCATAGCTCTTTGGAATGTTACTCCTACATTAGTTAGGCCGAATGACATTTTGATATAGACATATGTGCCCTATGGTATGGTGAAACGAGTCTTATATTGCTCAAAATCCTTCACTTTGACTTGGTTATAGTCTGAAAATCCATCCATCATTGATAGTAGCTCACAACCAATCACTTTATGTAACATTTCCTCCATGTTAGTCAATGGGTAATTGTCTTTCAATGAAGATATATTTAGATTTATGAAGTCCTCACACAATCTTATATCTCCATTATTCTTTCTCACTAGCACCAAGTTTGAAACCCAAGTAAAATGTTTGATTGGATTGATTTCTCCACCGTCCCTTAGTTTCATGAGTCCTTGTTGCACCTTAGGTTCCAATGTAGGATTAAGAGGTCTCTAATTTTTCCAAAAGGGTTTTGCATATGAACTAGGAGGAATTTCATGCTAAAATAAATCCTCTCTATAGGAATCGAGGTCATCATATGACCAAGAAAATACATTATTGTATTTCCTAAGCAAGGAAATAAGTATTATTCTAATTTTTAGATTAAGTTTTTTACCAATGTAAAATTTCATAGGTGCACACTCAGTTCCCAAGTTAACTTCTTATAGATCTTGTTCATGTGAAGGAGTTAGCTTGACATTACTTTTATCAACATTATCAAAAAATATTTCCAAATCCACAAACCCCTTGGGAATTTTATTGGTCTTGAACTAAATTATCTCATTCCCAAAAATACTATCCTTCCCATCATTTATTTCCACAAAAATCTAGAAATAAATCTCTTGGTTGTGGTATTGATCTATACAATGTAAAAATATAAAAAATCTGAATCATCATTAAATACTTATTAGTTCTAAATATTATCTGGAATGGAAGGTCTTATCTAGACCTAAACCTTTGATATCCCAACAAAGGTGATGTCATTTGGTCTTAAAGCAAGATTAGTAAGCAAATTCTCCATTGCATTCTCTGTTCTTTCCACCTAGTCTATTGAAAATGCATCCAACATTTCAATGGTATCCCAAATAGTAGACTTGTATTGCTTTAATATTTTATGTTTTAACACATATTTTTCCCTAATTTGGGATACAACTATCTTGGATTCCTCAAAGAATTTTTAAGATTCTTAATTTTATGCTTGACTATCATGTTAAGTCTTAACAATAAAGCCTCATACTCTGCAACATTATTTGTACATTCAAATTTAAATGAGAATGAGTATTTGTAAGACTTACCTTTTGCTGATATAAGAATCACTCCTGCACCTAATCCTTCCTTTGAAAAATATCCATCAAAGTACATAGTCTAAAGGCCATCTTCTTAAGCTCATTCTTTCACTTCCTTAGTTATGGGCACAGTTCTATTTTCTATGGATTGTGACCATAACTATGAAATTATCCATGTCAACATCTATAAAGTTTACATGATCAATTGATTATAACTATTCAATGAGATTAAGGGATATTTTTTTCCATTAATAGGGATTATGGCATAAGAGAAATCCAACTGCATGCTTCCCCCAATTGTTTCTGACCACTTTCTTGAAAAAAGAATCCTATACTAAGGCAGGATGTCAACAATAGTTATATTCATCACAACATAATTTTCAGGGAATGTATCCATCTTGAAATGCATGTCTTTCATTATTCAAATCACTAGAAATTCTCTTGAATCCATTGCAAAATATTTCCCAACTATTTCATTCACTTACAAAATTTGAGTTATTTTGTAATGGCTAGAGGCATGTTATTGGTAGATTCCCTTGAGTCAATCATACAATTTCTTACCAATTCATTGTTAATTTATAGAATAACATAAAATTGATCAACCTAATTTGGGAATGTAGTTAGATGAGTGCCCAAAAATACTTCTATTATTTCATTATTTATACCATCAAGTTCAACTTTATTTGATTTTTCTTTACCCTTCTCAAGTGGGGTAATCACCTCCTTTCCATTAGAGGATATAGTTGCTCCATTGATAAGGGCACCGACCTTCTCCTTATGTTCCTCTAGTATCATCATTTCCAATAGAGGAATAGATACATTGACTTGTGACAATATTTGAATCATGTCAACAACATTGTATTTCAAAATATCACAAATTTTTACAACCCAGTCATCGGTCTTCTCTTCCTTATCACTTTATTTACCTTCTTAAATGCACATAGCATCCTTCTTTTCTTGTTTGAATTTCATCTTCTGATATCTATCCTTAATAAGAGGAGAAATGAATCGATTCATAGTCTTTTCAGAATTTTCCCCTTTGCTTGGTGTATCCTCTTTTATTTTAAGCTCCTCTTTCTACTTATGAGAGTGTCGATCTCTCTTATCATTGTTATTATCTTTAATGAAGATGCTTCCAACTTTACCTTGGTCATTGTTGACCATTTTGTTTTGCAATTTATAATTTCTCTTAACTTGAGCAATTGTAACAATAGTTAAATCTCTAATTTCTTCTTCTGAGGGTCTTCTCAATCTAACATCAAAATTTGATGTTTCCACATTGTGTATTTTCATATCCTCTTATTCATCTTTAGAAATACTCATTGGTGGTAGCTACTTGATTTACATATTTTTTCATCAAAATCTATCTCAAGATATCCTTCATTAGAAGAGTAATCATCAATAAAAAATTATTAGATATCATGCTCACATCATGGTCATCATTATTCGGGTTTTCATAATCATCACATGGATTTTTCTATTCTTCCAGGGATTGTGCTACCATGCATTGCTAGGGAAAATGAGGTAATTGAAAAATTTTACACTAGAGATTACCATCAACAAAATTGACATTATTTCTTTTCAAGGTGTCTAGAGTTTCTTTATTTTATACTCCCTTTGGTTGTTCTATATTGGCTTAACATTATGCCAATTTGTATTATAAGGCTGATTTTACAGTCTCAACATTCGTTCTTGTCTCTGCACATTAGGTCTATCTTGTGACAAGCCTTTCTCTTTCTTTGCCACTTTATAACTCAAGTCCTTCAATGCACTCATGAATTTTTCAAGCTTATCTTCAAAGGAATCCCTTAAGATTCTATAATTTTTTTACATCATCTCTCTTGCTGACCTTCCTAGAAGATTTTTGGTAATTTTTAATAAGCATAGAAATTTTAAAGGCATCCCTTAAATACTGAGGGTCTTTATCTCTCAATTCATACCCCATATTAGAATCATATGTGTTATAGTACAAAACCAAACAAATAGGTTCACTAGGTCTCATGTATTGAGGAATATTATTCATGACCTTCATAAACCTAGTGTTGAAATCAAAAACCATTTCATTATGACCCTTTGTGATTCTTGTGAATTAATTAATGAGAAACATAGGGTTATTATTTGCACCATATTGTTCTATGAACACTCTCTTGAAATTTTCCCATGACCCAATGCTATCTTCAAGAAAAATTATGTACTAATACCTAGCATCATCTATCATATATTGCATGAATAGTTTCATGACAACAACCTCATCTTGAATTTCAAAATAATAAAATAGGTTGAAAAAGGATCTATTGAATTATTTCCTGAGAACCTAAACAACACATTTCTAATATCATTTGGGATGGGATTGTGATATCTAGGGATACCAATGAAGTTCAATTTCTTGTACCTCTCCAATTATAGTGGTCTTCTTGCAGGGACATTTCCTATAGCAGGATTTTCTTGGGGATTATCTTGAGAATTTTTTGATTTGGAACATTTTGACCACCCGGTGGATTTGTATTTTTTCCACCAACTTGATTTCCTACACTTAGGTTATATTGTGGATAATTCCCTATTGTCCATACTCTCCTAAATTTTGTTGTGGATTACTGACTTGAGGCTATGGATTAGGATGAGGTAAACCTTGATTTATTTTGGGATTGACTTGGGCATATGACATATAAGTACTAATTTTCTCTTGAATATTACACTGGTATTGAAATTTTTTTGCACGATTCATCTGAGAACTATTCAACACACCAAAATTCATAGGTGCAAAGGTTGCATAATAAGTATTACTTGGTTGAGATCAAAGAGGTTGAGAAATTCCTTGAGATATATTACCTATAGCATTAACATGATACATTATGTGATGATACATTCAAATATGAACTAACTAGTAATGTAGGGTTATTCTAGGTGTTCACATGGGAATTGTTAAGAGTATTTAGGGTAATAATATTTATGGCAAGATTTTATGTTACTAATGCAGAAGAACCAATAGAATGATAAGAAGCTCTCATGTCCTCAATTATTTTCTTCATATCATCCCACAATTTCATAGCTTCCCTAATCTTTATTTCTTCAAGTTTGATTAATTAAAACTAAATATATCTTACTTCTCTTAACAAATCTTCCTCAGTCTGAAGCGCTTTTCCAGATTCTAAAGTTTTTGGAATAGATTGGGAGATATTTGTGGCAACATTAAATAGGGTAGGATTTGTATATGAGAAATGAGTATGCTCAAGAGGATTGAAGGGCTTGCAAATAAATTATCTGCCTTAGAATTTGGCAATTGCACATTAGGGTCAATAATTTGGTTATAGATAACCTGTATAATATCATATTATCTTAGATTATGTTCAATTTCTTACTCAACCCTTTCTAGGAAATCCTTTTGTGTCTCTAAATCCATCCATAATCTCTTATTTCTTATATTTTTCTCATTTAGCTTAGGGACTCTAGGTTCCACAAATATAATTAGTGAATTTTCCAAACTATCATCACTACTTTCATAAGCATAATGAGTACCAAGAGGAAGAGTTGAATTACTTGTATCTTTAGCCCTCCATGATTTTTTGTTAGGCAAAAATTCCACTTCAAGCTTCTTTTGAAGGATTATATTTGAACAAGGATATTCTTCCATCCATGATTTATTGATAGAATTTATTTTAAACTTGCATCAACAAGGAGACTTTCAAATTTATCAGCCACTAAGGGAGTTAAGATACGTAACTTTTCAACAATTATGAAAGTATATAAAACTATCAAGACTCTTAATCAATAGAAGGTACTTCACACAAATATAATTTAGATAACCTACGATCTTTGCAATGCAATTTGAGCTTGGTCCACAATAGAGTTTCCAATTTTTTGGTTTGTTTGTAGGATAATTTCCAACTGGTTCATACAAACATCTAGAGGAATAACCAATTCTTATTCTCAATTATTCTAGAAGGTTGACCAATGAAAAAGAGAAAGATCTTTTTTTCTCTCTGCACTTTAAGTTCTACAAGACCTAGGAGGGTAGTCCTATGCAATATCCACTAGGATTTTATATGGGTAAGATCAAATATTACTTCAAACAGATGTGTTATGTCTATATGACCAAGAATTATAAATGAACACACATAATGAGCTAGATTCTTGGAGTTCTTATGCATTTTGTGCAAGAGAACATGAGAATAATATTATAGAGTAAATACAACTAAAAGGGGAATTGATTTGAAGATTTATGACCATGAAAGCATAATCAAAACCTTTATCCAGACCAGTGCCTTAGACCTAGCCAATAGATTCAAGGGAAATAAAATTTGAAAACTCATACAACAACATTAACCTAATTTTATGAAAGCCTAATAACAATACATTACACTGCTACTCTTAAAATTTACAATCAACTCTACTTAGTAATCCCTGTATACACTCAAAAAATTCAACATTCCTCATATAGAAGATTAATCTACTTCTTGAATAGAATCCATAAAAGAAACATTCACCTGTATAAAATTTGCACAAATGAATAGAAGTGATCTTTGAACAATCTGTATTCATAATTGATAAGAAGTATACCTTTTAGGAGATAAATACTTGCAAAATTTTCACTTTATATTGATGTATAGAGTTGGTATTATCATACAAAATTAATAATTACATTGACATCCTTTCCTACAAAAACCTAGACTAGACATGTACATACTAGAATACAAGTGCTCTACTTATGAAATTTTCCAAGAGCCTAAAAATGGCCCTAAATTCCCTTTTATAGAAACAAGGGAGAAAACAAGCTTTACACCATGGACATATTCCAAATTTTCATTTAGAAATATTGTCCTAGGATTAGACAAAAATAATGTTACAACCACATGGTGATAGACAAAAGAATCTTCCACTTGAAGACAAAAAGTTCAGAGAAATCTCAAAAAGATACTTCTTCTATTGTCATGATGAAACAAAATGGGGAAGCCCGTGCACTTAACTAATTGTACTTCACCCACTTGGAAAAAATCTCCTCTGAAGGCCAAGGATATGCCAAAATTTCTCTAAAGTGAAATAGATGATTTTAATATCCACCCTCAATCCATTTCTTAATTTCCTTGGCAAATCTCTCCAAACCCATATCTAAATTTATCAATTTATCAATAGAATCATTCATCTTGTTAGAATTTAAAATTTTATATCTTCAATAATAGGGCCAATGATAGGAGGAAGTATATTCCTAAATTCAGCTCTCCAAGTTCCTTTTATTCTTTTCTTTACCCTATTCATTCACTATACTAGGTATGTGAATGAATCTGAGGTTCTCAAAATCTACAAGGAATTCCTCCATGCCTAATTGGAAACTTTGATGAATAATAATGTTGTATTCAAGATATTTGAGGGTATCAAGAATAATCTCTATCACATTTGGGGCATACACATAAATTTTTTTTACGAACATCTTCTTGGTCATGTCATTTTTGGATCCCCAAGTATCAACAATACTTTGCAACCTGTTCTTTAAAATAATATGAGTTACACAGGATGATGATACCTCCTTATATCCATTCAATTTATCATTAAGAAGACTTAAAATACATGATAATATATGGACAAAAATATTATCAGCCATATCAGAGAGTTTTAAATGATGGTCTCATTTTTCCTTCATCTCTAACTCTCCCTTCTTATTAAGCTCTCTCTTCTATTATCTAGTCTCAATATTCAATGCTACCTTCTCCGCCTCATCCTTTTCATTAGATGTTATTGTAGGACATGGAAGTAGTCTAGAAAAAACATTTAGGTTCTCTTGTAACTTCAAGTTTTCACTATTCACATTTTCCAAATCAACTTCCAATTTTTAACTCTAACCTATGTGAACATTGTTGAATTCATTATAAATGTGGTTGCTTGCAAGGCATTGGTATTTATCATTATTTTGATAATCAAGTTGCTAGTCAATTCATTTGCATCATCAATGACTTTTTTCCTATTGGTCTCTGGGAAGATAGACCAAATATCAAGGGTTTCATGCCTTGGATTAAACCTTGAACCAAAATATAGAGCATCTACATGCTCCTTTGATGTCAACACAGGGTTTTTTCCATCCTAGATTTTGATGGTATCAAATACAATAGAAAATGATATATCCCATCCTGGTAACAACAGGAAACCAACCTTCTTTATAATTTCTCTCCCCTTCTTTGGGGTCGCATATGACATTTCCTTATTGACCTTATCCCATAATTCAATAAGTGATTTCATTTCTCTTTTTTGGAGTGAGAGTATGATCTTCTAAGGTTTCATTTAACTCATCACCTTTTATCTTTAGGATGTAGTCACTAAAAGTATTGGTGGCGATAAATTTTTCATCTCCCATAAACTCAAAGCATGCAAGTACTCTAACATCATCCACCATTTGGGCACTTGTGTAAAAAATAATTAACATCCTTCTTGAGGATGATCTTTCTAGAACTACTCTCCTAGGAGGGTGTATGAATTTATGCTAATTAGAATCCTCAGGTAATTCACTTGGATCAATTGGATAGTCAACCAATGACATAGTAGAAGGAGCTATTTGTTGTAGAGGAATAAAATTCTCTACAATTGATTTATTATTTCATGGGATAAGGATGGGCCATGCTCATCCTTTCTTGGCACCCTTAATGGAACATTTGCTAATAATTTGGTTGTATCATCCAGCATCATCTTAATACTCAAGAGAGGATCCTCAATATTAGTGTAGGGTCCTTTATAAGAAATATTTTTCCCCTCCATTCTATCCTCTGCAATTTGAATTTTTAACCTTTGTTCCTTAACTTTTATAGCTTCAAAAGTAGAGGGGTAATTTATTATTAGATCCTCAACAAGATCAAACTCATTAACAAATGCAGCCAACTTATTTTGTTTCATGTATGAAATGCTCAGGATCAAACTTCCTGACCTTATCATGCTTCATATTGTTTGGAAATAGTTTGTTGAGAATCAACTCCAACCCTTATCTTCTAATAAAGTGAGGATGTAGGGAAGAATTGCAAGATAAGTGGGCTTAACCTTGGGGAGAACTACATGGTTAAGCACGCTTGAGTTGGAGTAGTACTGGGATGGGTGACCTCCCGAGAAGGCCCCATGCTTCACCTCTATGAGCATTACATAGATGCAATGAGTGCTAAGCAGACCATTCATTATCATGAGAGATGGGTTCTTTTGAACCACTACTCATGAAACATGGGTCAATGAGTTTGAATCAAGACTACACGGTTGAATCCTAATAGAAATATCACAAGATGTGGGGCAACTGAGGACCTATATACTTTGATAATAGTTGAATCAAAATGGAAGAACTAGTCTCCCCAATTATGGTCAAAATTTTCCCTAGGTTGGAATTACTTTGGCTTTTGAATTATTTTCACTTCCTCTAAGAGCCCCCAATCAATTGCATACCCCAAATTATTGAGAATGGATCTAACAAAATATTGATAAAAAATGCAATAATTAGATGTTTCACAGTTACTATCCCACATATACACCCATTATTGCACAAGGAGAGTGTGACCTTGATCATTGAAAGCCATAACTTTTAAATTTGAATCCTAGATCACCCTTCCAACATATAGAAACATATGGCACAACAAGGAGTACCATTTAAAGTGAACAATGCTAGCTTCCTTGTAAAGAGAAGTAAGAGCCTTATGAAGCTCTTCAACAATGAATCATGCATAATTATATGGTATTTTTACATCCCTTCTTGAATATCAACAACCAAGACCATTAAATTCACTAGAATTTGGGTATTGCACTCAATTCCCAACTCTGGTAAACAAATTATCTACTCTGTAACAAATTCCCAACTCTGGTAAACAAATTATCTACTGTCCTTTAATCTATGATACTCTCTTATCAATTCTCCCAAATCAATTGGAAAATGAGCATTCATATCAAGGCCAAAGGCTTCACAAATGAATTCCTTATTTATGGTCACCGGGGTTCTACCATATCTGATGATAATTCCCCTAGTGTTAGGGTTATATGCCCTATCCATAACCCTATTCAAGTCAACATTAATGAATAAATATGGGAATACCAATTTAACCAACCCTAATTTCCAAACTTTGTAGATTGGTCTATCAGTGAAGTACTTCCTGTAGCAATGTTTGAATAGGGCATAACCATGGATTGGAATAATGACATCCCTGCATTGATCATTTTTGTCTATAATTATATCCAATAAAATTCCAGGTCCTTATCCTACCCTTGGTAATTTTTTATACCCTAGAAACTAAGCCATAATCTCATCATCTAAAGTTCTTTTAGTTCCCTTTGAAATTTTGGCCATGATTTTGATTTAATTGGGAACTAGGGTTATAAACTAGGGTTTTAAGGATTTTGGAAAAGAATTCACAAAAATTCTACTCATAAAACCACAATTCAATGCCACCTAAAGCTTCAATTACTTCTCTAAATCTAAATAAAATCTTCTAAAATTAAAATTATAGAGAAAATACTAAAATCACTTATTGGTTCAAAGATTGCTACAAACCCTAAAATGGTGTTGAAAACCCTAGTTTGTTTTGAAATTTATAAAAAATTGCTCTACACCTCTTTTATTTATGCTCAGAATGAATTGAGAATGAATAATTAACTCATTTCATATGAGAAATTAGGTAGCTGAAGATCAAATCCACCATCAGTGCTCACACATGCTCATATGTGCAACCAATAGTAGTCATTCTTGATTTTGAATGTGGGTCATTGATCTTAGAAATCAACGATGATTGTGGGAATTAAAAATATCCTTTGCAAAAAAGAGAAATAATTTTGATGCTTCTCTAACAATGTATTCTCTCATGAAATACAAAAGGTGGGTCCTTTCATAAATGTGTCACTATTTCAGGAACTTGAGGAAAGATACGCTCAAGAAAACACTATTTCATGAAGGTTAAAGCTTGAGCAAAATGGAAAAGAATATATATAAAATATGGAATGAACACATTTGACTTGTTTGTAAAGAGAAAATTTTTTAATTAAAGGCCTCTGAGAAGCACAAATCCAATGTGAAATAACCAAAAGTAATTATGGTGGGACCCTTTGAATTACTCCTTGGTCAACTTAAAAGAAAATTATAGAACATGTGTTTAAAAAACTTAAGTCACTAGGAAAAAGGGGGCTCTGAGCACAATAAGATGGGGGCTTCACAAGGAGATTTTAATACACTACACAAAAATGAAGTTATAAGATTTGATTGCTAGACACCCCTACATGTCATTTCATCGGGGTCTTAAAAGGAGCATTTCCCAAGCTTGTAAGAGGAAAGTAATAACATCTCTCACTTCTACAAAGTGAAAGAGTTGTGTGAAATGTTGACATGTGTCTTGTAGGACCCAGGAAAGTGCAAGATATTTTAAAGACTCGTTAGATAATTTAGGAAATGGGAATTCTCAATAACCTAACTAAAAGGGGCCGATAAAAGGATAAAAAAAGGCCTCAGGTTATAGCTTAAGGGATCTTGCAATGAGGTGTAGGAACTCAATACAAAATTAGAAGAAAAGTAGAATGATGTTTCCTAGGTTTAGGGTTTCTTTTAGAAAACTCTAGTTTCATTCAATAAACACTATAAATCAACAAGCTGATTCACCATAAAAATTGTAGAAGGGACCAAGAAACATATTTTTAAAAATCTCCACTAGGTCTTACTAGCAATGGGATTCTATCTGAGGTCCTTTGGAAATAAATGTTGAACTCTATGATGTGCTCATGAGGATCCCTCTTGATAGTGGTCAACTTCTCTACTAGCGATTAATGGTCCGATTTATCCTCAAAATTATTACAAATATGGTCTCCTAGTTGATCCCAAGTGTTTATTGAGTTCACTCTAAACCCTTTAACCATTGCAATGCTTTGCCTTTAAAAGAAGCCGCTAGTAATCTAACTACAACATTATCCTCAGTGATATGATGGATTGTACAAAATGTAGCCACATATTTTATATGCTCATTGGATGTAGTATGATCTTCAACAATGTAAAATAGATCACTTTTCAATGTTTCCATGAGAATTTCATCATGCTGTTACAAATTTAGTGAGTTGCCTTGATTGAAAGGGACAAAACCATGATTTTTAGGTGTAGGAATAGGAACCAAAGGTAATTGATTTACTGGAGTGTGAGAGGATACCCTTCCTAAGGGTGGTGTACAATGGAATCTTCTTGTGAAATTTGGGCTCCTTTGCAATGTTCTCCCTTTTCTCCTAGGTGGAGAAAGTTGCAAATATTTGAAAGGAACCGAACTTCCTTGTTTTCACTCTTCTCATATGTTGCTTATGCAATTTATTCTTCAAAACTAGAAGTTGGAGTCACCAGATATGTTTAAAAATACTTCAAAAAACTTGTAAATTGTTGGCAAACATATCAAAACTAGCAAAACTAAGGTCTATTTTTTACTATTTGTAGTTCAAACAGTCCCACTAGGCATGCCAAAAATTGTTATCACTAAAATATGTAACCTTGCTAAGTGTAGAACTCAACTAACCTATGAAACATGAGAAATTTTCTAGGTTTATGAGTCACCTATGGCAAAAAACAACCTCCAAAGAGGGTTGGTTCCCTTAGTAGTCACATATCCTAACTTAAACTACTACTGCTACTCATGAAAAGGGGTAGAAAGATGGGATGAATTAAATCTCATTATGAGGGTGATGCATCAGAATGCTTATAACTTGTGCTACTGTTTTGACACATAAAATAGCAGTTATCCAGCTAGTATTCACATAACTCAAAGGTTTAACATGCTCATGCATAATTATTTCATAAGATAATTGAATTTTTTACAATTTTTAGAAGGAAACTAGGTATGCTTTCACAAATAAAGAGTGTTACCTTACATAACTTATGACCTATATAATTGAAATATTTTTTTTGCTTAAAGGTGCTAGAATGAGACAACATATTGGAGGATTTGCATATAAAAACCACAAAAATATGTATGAATCACTCATATAAATATAGTAAAGAAGCTATTGAGAAGACAAAAATCATTGAATTTTATTGAAAAAAGTGTTCTTATAGCTGTATGCAAGTCTAAAAATGGTTTCTTCTTTCTTGAAAATATGTTACAAAAAGTTTTATTAGTTGTTGTGACAGAAAAATGGAGTTACAATATTGTGTTTTTTGCTCGCAAAGCTCAAAAACAAGAAAGAACTAATTGATAAAGAAGCATAAGGGTATTATATCTCATCCTAGGCATAGGAGATCATTTAGGAACTAAATTTAACTAAGTTACAAGGATTTAAAATAGGCCAACCTCCTTTTCACGCCTGGGAAGTTTCTTATTTGACTTGGTCTCTTCTAGCCCCTTGAAATATGCTCCAGCTGGTGATGAGGCTCCTAGATCCTTGGAATGTGTTTGAACTACCCCTAGATTCTTACAAACTACCCTTGAAAAATATTTATTTTCTATCGTCATCATCCTCTTCGTCTTAACTACTCCATAATCCTTTCCTAGATGCTTGTATGATGTCCTTGATTGCTCATAAAGGTCATCAAACTGTCCAACCTCTCTTATGAATGTCTAAACTACCATCTCAATGAAGATAGGGCATATGAGAGAGTCTTGAAATGGTAAAAAAATATCTTAGGTCATGGGAATCCTTTAAGGGTAGTTTTCTACTAGTTGGCATCATCACAAAACTCTCTATTACTTTCCATTTTCATCATATACCCATATATTTGCTTAACTCTCATCCTTTTGCACTATATATTGTCATCCCAACTTGTATATTTCTCTTTTTGATGTGCACTTGTTTGGTTATTAGAAGAATGTCATTCTGTCACTGTATATGAATATTTGGACTGTCTTTCTTGAAGATGCCTAACTATCTATTTGTAGAATGAAAAGTACTATGTGATGACTATGATTTGCAACTTTTATGGGCTATCCTTTTATCTCACTATTCTCATATATTTATTCATGTTAGCCTATTTGTGTAATAGGATTTTGACGATGCCATTTCTACTCTTAATTCCATCCCTCATTATTATCTTGCAAAGGTCTTCTATGGTTTGGTTTATGACACTTTTTTCATTAGTGTTCACATTCCATTCTAGACCTACAACTCATTTCCATACTTTTAGTCAACTTGATGATGGTTGCTGAGATTGATATTTGGGTCTTTGGTCTTGACTCTTGTGTTGACTTGAAACCAATGTTAATAATTTTTTCAAGTTCATGAATGTCCACTTTAGGATTTGAAAAAATACCACTATGTCCTCTACACCATAAACTCTATCCATTTATTATTTTAATCTATTTCCATTCATGTTTACATCTTTTTAAAGATTTTCTCATAACCATAGAACTACTCATTGTACATTTTCATACGAATGGCATTTTATTTTGGCTGCCCCTAAGTTCCTTGAAGAAATTTTATGAAAGTCCTCTTATGTTATGATAATCTTGTATTGTTACTTACTTCTTTCATCTAATTTTGTTTTTTATCCATGCTCATTTTTTATTTCACCTATGCCAAAGATTATCCACTCATCTTGCTACTATCTTCATTGAGTGATTTTTTACTAGGTATGTCACTCTACTATTCATTGGTTGTCATCTTGATACTACCTTGTAGGTTGTCTTTATGCTTAATAATGGTAAGTCTCTATCGCTTTCTTTCTAATTACTATTGTCCTTTTCATTGAATTGCTATGCCTTTGGACTCTCACAGTTGAAGACAACTAACTTCTACTAGAAACTATTAGACTATATTTCTCCTTCATGGAGTATCTCATAACCATTTGATTTGTAGCCTATTTAAAACATACCCTTTTACACTTCTCATCACTCTTTTACTCACTGTCATCTGTAGGTTTGAAAACTATCCTTGCATTAGTGTTTTGGAAAAATCACTACTCTTTCTATTGGAAATTCGATATCATTATCATGGAAGAAAACTTTCACTATCACCTATCAATTGTCATATCACTGTGTCTTCCACTCATTATGAACCCCTCAACACTACCTCAATAGGCCACACTAGTGTCATATATGTTTTCACTCACATATTGATGATTTCCTTTACAAGAGACTATCATACTCATTGGTATAGGAAAATCTAATCATTGCTCCCTATCAAATTCTCATTGTTAACTGTAATTTATGCCCTTTGTCCTAATAAACCTATAGCCTATTCCTCAATTGAAATAATAGAGGACTATCCCTTTTGATGCATGAGGTGTGTACCTTCTTCTTTGACACCCGTTTCTATATTCCTCATGACTTAAGAATATTCATTGACCATACACCTATATATTGTTGTTTCAAACCGTCTTCTTGATTTGATAGAGTAAATATACTGTCATGTCATGGATTCTTACTATAATCATCTTAGGTCTTCTCCTTATTGGACTATTAACTGTCCTATAAGGACTTCCCTATACTTTTCATATTATTATTATTTAAATATTTTCCTTTGAAATGACTATCCCTTTTCATAGGAATATGTCTTTATGACTATCCTTTTCATGGTTGTAGGGTGTCCCCCAAAGGACTATTCTATGTTAATGAATTTCTAGTGCCATACGACTATAATCTTTAGTACTATCACCTTAAAATTATCTTTCACTATCTCTTGAAACTACCATTCATTCATCTCTAGTGGCTGTCCCATGACAGTCTTTGTGGCTATCCCATAGAATTTTAGGTGGTTGTATTGTGCCCTTGTACTCTTTGTGATTGGAATTTGCATAATCACCTCCTCTTCATGACATCTTGACTCTTTGGAACTATGTTCTCTCAATGTTTCTCATTGTCAAAAAGGTTCTTTCCTTAATGGTTGACACTTCTTTTGATTTATTTGGCTAATCATGAATGCCACTTAGGCCACTTGACAAACTACTAGATGATCATCTTATAAGGATAAGAACTGACATGTTGGTCTCTTGACTATACTTGTGAAAAATCTCTTTGTATGATATTTGAAGAGGGGTTTAGATGCTTTCTTCTCTTTTCTCTTCCCATAAAATTTAAGTCAATTGAAGCATCAAGAATTGTAATGCCCCGCCAAGGAACCCAACGAACAACACATAAAGTAACAAAATAACTGAACAATTTTTTTTAAGACATTCAATTACAACATGAGAACAACATAAACATCTACATAAATGTCCTCAGGGTTCTGTGACAATGCTACTTAAACATTCACAAGTAAGAACATCACATCATTAAACCATAGACATTAAACATAAGGATAAATCATATCAATAATGACTGATCCAATTACATATTCATAATGAAGTCAAGTTACATATTCAAGTTACATCAAGTGCGATTATCAAAAATCTCATAACAACATAATAAAATTGCAATATGGTCTCACATACACATCAAGAATGTATACAATATAGATGAAGATCATAACACATCTGTCAACCTTGTTCATGAGCACGCTCAACGCCCATCTTCATGAACAAAGTAAAGTCGGGAACCTTCCATAAGAATAATATCACCCATGCACCACAACACCTACAAGGGTAACCCAATGGATGACATATAACATTCCTCCCAACCATGTGCTACCCTAAGGTCCACCCCCCATGCCAAGAGATAATATCAGGTCCAAAAAGACAAACAACATGAAGACATAATATTAACAACATGTGGCTTGATGTACACCTCATGACATAATGATATCTAAACAACATAATTACAAACAAAGCTCCCAGAGGCAACAACATAACAAAAGGTAAACTCTACACAAGAGACCACATAACATGCATTAGGAAAAGAGTGTCATCACATATTTTACTATAGGTTACCCTAGTGAATCTTCTTAGACTACCGACCCTCGTCTTGAGCTACCCTGGCAGCCTCTACCGACTCTCGGACCCTATACAAACTCATATGGAATCAAAATACCTTTCAAGAAGATAAAGTAGATGATCATGCCATTCTAGGAAATCTCAACCTACCCTTAATCTATACAAGCACTAAGGTATTAGGCGAGGCAATCAAATTATCTGAATTATTTAATGAACACTACCCAACCCCTAATACATTTATTTAGGTTTTCACTAAATTATAAACTCATGATAGGTTACCCTGGTTACCACTTAGGTTTCTGGCCCCTATTGCAAGCCACTCTCCCTACTTACAATAACATAACTTCTTAACAATTATGAAGGAGTATCCATCATGCACTTTAAAAAAAACCAAGAATGAACACATCTCAATCATGACATAGACCATTTAACTTTCAAAAATACCACCAAGGTAACAACAAGTCATGCATGGCTAAGTCCCAAATTAGATCATTACAATTGAACAATAAAGTACAAACTTAATAAAAACACTAATTGTAAAGGATCATTTGATTCACTAAATAACAATTCATAATATAATTACATAACATCATAAATCTAACTTCATTTGTATTAACATAAAATAACTAATAGATATATATATCTTCTTAACACACATGCAAATGGTTCAAAAACCTAGCATCCATATAATGTCAATCTATCTAAATAAGACTAGTGTTGATGGTTGTTTAATCAATGACTTCCCATCAAGAGATATGGTGTTGGCACCATTTATAGGCATATACAATAAATTTAAAACTAATGGTTATCTATAATATTCCATCTTAACATCTAATTTCATCGGCATTGAATGCCAAATGCATGCCAACCAATGACTATGCCTAAATCATACTAATAGCTACTGTTAAGCATGCATAAGCTTCTCGCGGTGGTGAAAATCTTAAAGGTCAATAATAAAAAAAATATAAATCTATAGTTCGATCTCTACAGCCAAAGGTACTAAAAAGTATACATTGATGATGCTAGTTCATTAAATGATGATGATGAAGACGTGGATGAGAAACAAAACCCAATATGTTAGTTTCCAACTTCTCTCACTCATTAGAACTCTCAATATTTTCATATGCCTTTTCTTGTTCTCTAAAGTAGGAGCATCATTTGCCTCAGAGAAGTGTGAAATTTGCATTGTATCTCCAATACTTTCCTTTTGATAAGAACTGATCTTATTCTCTGAATTACTTGCACAATATCCATCAAAATTGGTCTTTTATGTGCTTTGCACTGTATCACTAATGCTTCTACCTTGATCTAAGGAAGAAATAGAAAGCACAGAAGCAGTTTCTTTCTTTTCTGATAGATCTATAGAATATCCATCCGAGTTTTCAGATTGAAACTCATTGGAACCCTTCTGAGAGGCATCTTCGGCATGTACCTTACCTAACATAGGAAATTATGAATAATAAGGAATTCACATTCGGGTAGGAAAATCTTGTATCTTTTACCATGGTTTTGATGACTAGAGCTGATAAAGCTAATCAATGCAAAAGGACCTGATAGAACGCTTTTCTACAAAAGACACAATCATGACTCAAAATTATTCCTTTGTTTTATTCCTATGACTAGGGGGATGCCCACGTGGATTTGATGGGGTGGCTAATGCAAAAATTATCCCAACATGGATAATTTAATTCCTTGCATGAGTATTAAGTCTTCAAAAAGCTATGCAATTAACGATTGTGTTGATTTGTAGACCTTTTACTAAATTAATAACAAAACTCAAGGTAGAGGTAAGTGTAGGAGAATCAGTAATCTCCAAGGCAACCCTATGATCTGTTAAATAGGAGATGACTAAAGAAGAGCAGCATTGGCAACACCAAGCAAAACTTGTAGGGAAAAAAATGAGGAGACTGCAAGAAGATTGGTTGTAGGGGAATTTGTATAGGAGATGGATATACCATTCAAGAGAGTTCATGATTTAGGTTGCAACGGAAATGATGTTGTACATACAAAAATACAAAATCATGGTTCCATTTCATGTAGCCACCATTAAGAGTGTTACAAGCCAATGAGATGGAGGGAATTCTTTATATAAGGGAAATTTTGAATGTTCCAGACGTTAGCCCAAATGCAACTACATGCTGACATTAATGTTATGGAAAATTTCATTTAGATTCAGGGATTCCAAGCACGTCAACTATGAGGTATAAATGATTAAATCCCATGGGCGATCTATAGCAATGAAAGAGTTTGAAAACTAACGAATTCAAGAGATACAAACATGAAAATTAACTATGAGATTCAATTTTCATCACTCACATGCATAACGTTTAAGTATGCCTAAAATAACATTTAAATAAACATAATCTTATCCAATAGTAATAGATACTACACACAAAAATAAAGAAGGTAAAGCGAAATACCACATAATAGATAATTTTGCATATCAGAGTCTACATATATTGGATTTATTGTTTGATGGTGCAAAGGTATATCATTAAAATGATTTTATCAACAAACATACTGGCGTAAAACATGGAAGGTTATGAGAAATCTTTCAAGAAAGACAAACTAACAATTGTAAAACCAATTTTATTACAACTAGGTTTTAATAGCTTTTGTTTCCTTAAAAAAATTCCTCAATTATTTCAACACTAGTCAACAACAATTTCATTTCTGATGTATGTGTAGAAGATTCAACAACGAATTCCACCACAAGGAAGAACAATTACCATAAACAACATTCAAAAGATACTATTCAAGAAAATGCAAAACGAAAGAAGAGAACCTGAAATATTTGCTCGAATCTAACATAGATTAAAGCAAGAATCATAAAATCCGAAACTCTATATTTTTCAAAATGCACAAATCCTTCGAATTTACTGTCTCCAAAATATTTTCAACCAAAATATAGAGAAGAAGCTTTTTCCCAAAACTGTCGTGAAAATTTATCCCCGAAAACCAAAATTGTTGTGCGCAATTTTTCATAACCCAAAGCTTTTCTTTTTAATTCATTTTTAATTAACTCATAATCATAGAATTTAACTAACCATCAACATGCAAACAAGATTGATCAGATAGTTCTAATTAAAAAATTACCTAAGATAATACTTTTTGACTCCAAGTCAAGATTCCAGATATTTATTTATAATCTGTTGAAAACAAACCCTTCAATAATATCTACTTTACATTTATTTAAATTTACACATTAAAATTAAAAAATATCTATTACTCAAAATTAATAATCAAATTTAATTAAATATCATATTTTATTAATTTAATTAATCAAACGATAAACACAATTATTTTAATTTAACATTTCATTAAAATTACACTAAATCAAATAACTTATTTAATAAATCATTTAACTAATTAATGAATTACCAATCATGATGCAAACATGAACAACACGATGGACTCAAATGAAAAAACAACAATGGGTGACAACACAGATACTCATCCTATAAGGGAACAATGGCCAAAGTGGGACTTGAAATTATCTCCAAATCAACGTGTTTCCATTGGGTCATGGCATGCTCAAATCTAACAAAGTAGGTGGAGTCGATTCCCAGTACCTACAAACTACATCAAACAACACTGTTAAACATATCTGCATAAACTGACAATCACACTATGAAAGAGAGTCACAACATAGCAGGGTACTCAAGAGTGAGTAATGCTACATTGTCCCTTTCACCAGGACTAAACATAAGAGTTATGCATCATAAAAAACATCAAAAACTTAACCAAAAACACACCAATGCGCCAAAATAGCATTAACCAAAAACATACACAATGTTTATCATAATGTCACCACACAAACATAATCAGATGATCAACAATGTCATCAATGTATCATCAACAAGATATAAAACTAATATAGTATCCATGTGGCATAACTAAAATAAAAAAACATAGTATCCAAAACAATTAGAACAACAGTCAAACAAATAGAACAAACTAAATCAAACAATAGCAATTGGAGGGACACTACATCCTCCCCCCTAGGATAAGGCTTACTCTTGGAATCCTGCAAACATATATGGATAGAGCTCTCACATCTGTGTCACATTCTCCCAAGTAGCTAATGCCTCATCACTAGGATCCCATTAGACCCTCACCTGATCAATGTCTCGACCCTTTAGGGCAAGTCTCCTATGTTGAAGAATGCCCAAGGACTCCAAAGCCAGCTGCTCGTCCTCTACCTATAATGCATTCCAATTGAGCACATGTGAAATATCAGAATGGTAAGGTCTAAGAACAGATACATGGAATACATCATGAATGCATGACAAACTAGGTGCTAAAGAAAGATGGTACGCTATAGGACCAATCCTCTCTAGAATCTCAAATAGTCCAATGAAACGAGGCACAAGCTTAGAGCCTTTTCCATAATGGATCAAACTCTTCCATGGATGCATCCGAAGAAATACCCTATCACCAACTGAGAACTGATGATCCATTCTATGAGCATCAACATAATTCTTCTACCTATCCTATGCTGCCATCAAATGTTCTTTGATGTGATCAACCTGTTGATCCATATCCTAAAGCATCTCAGGTACAAGTAGAACTCCATCCTCAAGTTGATCCCAACTCAATGGAGTCCGAAAAGGACATCCATAAAATTCTTGAAAAGGAGGCATACCTATGGAACTATGATACCCATTATTATAGGCGAACTCCACTAAGTAAATATAATCTTCCCATCGTGACTGCTGATCCATTACATACATCCTAAGAATATCCTCATGAATCCGGTTGACCCTCTCAGTCTAGTCGTCAATCTCTAGATGATAAGCTGAACTGAAGTTAAACTGAGTACCTAGGGCATGCTGCAATGATGTCCATAATGCTGATGTAAACACATGATCTCTATTTCAAATTATTTTGCAAGGAATTCCATGCGACCGAACAATATCCTCCATGAATATCTGGGCCACATAAGAGGCATTATAGGAAGAATGAACTGGAGAAAAATGTGCTACCTTAGTCAACCTATCAACAATAACCATAATAGCATCATGTCAACAAGATGACATAGGTAAACCAACAATGAAGTCCACCAATATGATATCCCACTTCCATTCAAGAACTAAATGTGGCTGCAACAGTCTTGCAGGATGTTGGTGCTCAGCCTTAACTCTTTGACACTCAAGATATCTCAAAAAAAAATCAGTGATATCACACTTCATTCCAGGCCAAAAGTATGATTGTCAAAGGTACACATGCATTTTCTTAACACTAGGATGAGCTGAATAAGGTTCTCGATGTGCCTCTAACATAATCAGAGTGCGAAGACCCTATGTATGTGGTACGTAAATATGACCCAAATGTCCCAACAATTCATCTGACTCAAGAGTATATCCAATGAATCTACCCTCCAAGGGTCTACGTAATCCTAACTCCATCTTCACCTCCTAATATAGTTTATCTATAGGAAGTGTTTCTGAAATATGGCTCCTCAAATCAACTCCAAGAGTCACGACAAAAAGCTCATGCCTTCATTGAGTAAGAGCATTAGCCACTACATTCTCCTTCCCCTGGATAAACTTCACTTGAAAGTCATACTCACATAAGAACTCCATCCACCGTGTCTACCTAGCATTTAAATTAGGCTGCATGAAAATATATTGCAAACTATGGTGATCATTGTGAAGTTCAAAACAGTGCCCCAACAAGAAATGCCTCCACCAAACCAAAGCATGAATAACTGCAACTAGCTCAAAATCATGAGTGGGATAGCTCAGTTTGCGATCCTTGAGTTTTCAAGACTCATAAGCGATCACACAACTATCCTACATCAACACGGCTCCTAATCCCTCCAAAGACACATCAGTGCACGAAAAATTCCTTCTTTAGGATCAGGAATGGCTAAGATAGGCACACTAGTCAATTTTTCCTTGAGTGTCTGAAAAGCCGACTGACACTGATTTGACCAAATAAATTTCTTCCCTTTCCTCTGAAGAGAAGAAATGGGATGAGAAATCCTTGAAAACCCTTGAAAAAACTATCTGTAATACCTGACAAGACCCATAAAACTGTGAACCTCAGGTACATTGGTAGGCACAGGCCAATCATGATGGCTTAGATCTTCAAAAGATCCACAACAATACCCTCTCTAGAGATAACATGACCAAGGTATTTCACCTCAGTCTAGAAGAACTTGCACTTTGCCAAATTCGTGAATAGCTTATTCTTTCTCAAGCACTGCAATATCTGTCTCATATGCTCTTTGTGCTCCTTTAGATCTCTCGAATAGATCAAAATATTGTTGAGAAACACGAGAACAAAATGATCAAGGTATGTGCAAAAAATAATGTTCATCAAACTCTTGAAAATGGATGGTGCATTTGTTAACCCAAATGGTACCACTGTGAACTCATAATGCCCATAATGAGTTTGAAATATAATTTTATGAATGTTCACTTCTGAAATTCACAACTGATGGTAACCCGATTTTAGATCAATTTTAGAAAACACGTTAGCTCCCTTGATCTGATCAAAGAGATCATCAATTTTGGGTAAGGGATGTCGATTCTTTATAGTGAATTTATTCAATTGACGATAATTGATACACAATCTAAGAGATCCACCCTTCTTCTTCATGAAGATGCCAGGTGCTCCCCAAGGAGAAATGCTCGGATGTATAAAACCCTTAGCCAAAAGTTCCTCCAACTGCAGACGAAGCTCTTCTAGTTCCTATGTGGTCATTCTATATGGAGCTCGAGATATGGGCTCTGCTCTAGGAACCAGGTCGATTATGAAATATACGTCACGTTTCAATGGCATACCAAGAATATCATTGGGAAAAACATCTACAAATTCCCCAAGAATAGGGTAATCCTCAAGAGATACCTCTCGACTCTCCCCTACCTCCAAGTCATTAATTGATGCTGCAAACAACTGAAAACCCTAACGAATTCATCTCCTTAACTGCATAGCTGATATAATCTGCAATGAGATGGATCTATACACACTAGTTATTTCAACTTCTACACCCGAAATATCTAAGCAACGTACTATATTTTTTTGACAATCAATCACTGCATGATGGGTTTTTAGCCAGTCCATACCCAAAATAATATCATAAGAACCAAGAGGTATAACACGAAGATCTACTGAGGTAGATAGCGATTCTATCCTTAGTACACAATTGTGAACAAGGGATTCTACTGCTACCTTCACTCCAGAGGCAAATTCTACTTGCCACCTATGGCCTTTCTTTACTGCCACAAGTCCACATCGCTCAACAACAAAGGGTGAAATAAATGAATCAGAAGCTCCAGAATAAAAAAAAGGATAGAAACATTAGTACTGTGCAACTAACCTGAAGTCTCAACCACAATGTTATGATGATCCACCTAATGGTTATCTACCACAACAAAGACTCTGTGTGAACAACCTACATCTCCAACTATCAGCTTTGGAGTTGTTGGTTGTTGACCAAATCTCGATGTACCTCTCATAGGACACTGCCTAGCAATGTGACCCTACTGACCACATGAAAAGCAACCAGTACCTCTGCCAAAAAATCTTCCACCAAAAGGTGCATTAGACTATTGAACAACACCTCTACTAATCGTAGACTGTGCACTCTGTGTTGGATGATCCTGATGGTTGCACTTGTTATGCCACTAGTTACTGTTCTTCCAAGAGAGT
Source organism: Sequoiadendron giganteum (assembly GCA_007115665.2). Classification (NCBI taxonomy): domain Eukaryota; kingdom Viridiplantae; phylum Streptophyta; class Pinopsida; order Cupressales; family Cupressaceae; genus Sequoiadendron; species Sequoiadendron giganteum. The sequence continues at coordinate 409,095,087 of CM021106.1, forward strand.
GAACTATTACCTGACTGAAATTAAGAAAATTTATTCCTTGGTGGGTAACGTTTCTTCTGATATTGCTACTGACCACCCTTAGTAGGTGCCTATTGGTTTCGAGAGGAACCCTTTGTCTGAGTCTGACCGCCTTGCAGACCAAAGCCCGCTAAAGGTGCACTACCAATTTGGACACCTGTATGTCCACTCAAAGCCATGGTCTAATTCTCCTCCACAAGACATGCCTTCTCCATGGCTACCTCCATAGTCTTTGGCTCAAAGATTCAAACTCCTCCATTGATACGGGTGTTCAAGCCCCTGATGAAGTTTTGTACCAACATAGCCTCGTCATCCACAATTTTGGCATACTATTTAAGCTTGTAGAACCTACGCTCAAATTGCTCAACTGACATGGCCATTTGACACAAATCATGGAACTCATCTACACAAAACTGTCTCCAATGCTCTGATAGGAAACACACTCTGAATCTCTCCAAGAACATATCCCAAAAAACTGAACCAATATCTAGATGCAACTTATGCTCCTCCAATCGCCACCATGTAGAGGTAAAACCCCTAAGATGCATAATGGCACATCTAGCTCTAATGTGCTAGCATTTGAATGCATAGAAAATAACTACCCCAAGTCTATCAACCAATTTTTTTCCTCCATACCACCACCAGTACCATTGAATAAGGGAGGGTGTGCCCTCAATAAGTCTCTCATATGCCTCGTAGCAACGACATCCTACTCCATAGTCTCAACAACTCTCCTAGGTGATGTGTATCATTCTCTAGCTACCTCTTGACTAGCCTCCTAACAAGGAAAAAGATGAGAAAGAACCTCCTCAACCAAGGGATGCAATAGAGCTCTCTTAGAACCTGACTGAATCAAATTTTGTTCCCTGCTCTCTTGATTAATCTGAGGATCTCGCTGCTCTATATGCTCACTCGCATGAGAAATATGAGGAGGATTATCCTAGTGGTTAGCCATATGGCCACCACCTCGGCCTTGACCACAACCCCTACCTCGAAGTCTACGCATGGTCCTACACAAAACCAAAGACAAGTCTCAGTTACAAGACGCAAAAGACAACTCGAAAACACAAATTATAGTCTAACATCTAGGACAACCTAATGGGCTCAAAAAAATCTAGAGTACCCAGTGTTGAACCTTCGGCTCTGATACCAAGCTGTAACACCCCACCAAGGAACCCAAAGAACAACACACAAAGTAACAAAATAATCAAACAATTTTTTTTAAGACATTTGATTACAACACGAGAAAAAAAGAAACATCTACACAAATGTCCTCAAGGTTCCATGACAATGCCTCTTAAACATTCACAAGTAAGAAAATCACATCATTAAACTAAAGACATTAAATATAAGGATAAATCATATCAATAATGAATGATCCAATTACATATTCATAATGAAGTCAAGTTACATATTCAAGTTACATTAAGTGAGATTATGAAAAATCTCATAACAACATAATATTACAATAAGGTCTCACATACACATCAAGAATGTATACAATATAGATGAAGATCATAACACATCTGTCAACCTTGTTCATGAGCATGCTCAATGTTCATCTTTACGAACAAAGTAAAGTCAGGAACTTGCGATAAGAAAAATATCACCCATGCACCACAAAACCTACAAGGGTAACCTAATCGAGGATATAGAACATTCCTCCCAACCATGTGATACCGTAAGGTCCACCCCCATGCTAGGAGATAATATCAGGTCCAAAAAGACAAACAACATGAAGAAAAAATATTAACAACATGTGGCTTGATGTACACATCACGACATAACAATATCTAAACCACATAATTAAAAACAAAGCTCTGAGAGGAAACAACATAACAAAAGGTAACTCTACACAAGAGACTACATAAAATGCATTAGGGAAAGAGTTTCATCACATAGTTTACAATAGGTTACCCTAGTGAATCTTCTTAGACTACCAACCCTTATCCTGAGTTACCCTGGCAGCCTCTACCGATTCTCAACCCCTATACAAACTCATGTGGAATCAAAATACCTTTCAAGAAGACTAAGTAGACTATCATGAAATTCTAGGACATCTCAACCTACCCTTAATCTATATAAGCACTAAAGTATTAGGCGAGGCAATCAAATTATCTGAATTATTTAATGAACACTACCCAATCCTTAGTACATTTATATAGGTTTTCACTGAATAATAAAATCCTGATAGGTTACCCTAGTTACCACTTAGGGTTCCAACCCCTATTGCAAGCCACTCTCCCTACTTACAATAACATAACTTCTAAGCAATTATGAAAGATAGCCATCATGCACTTTAAAAAAACTAAGAATGAACACATCTCAATCATGATATAGACCATTTAACTTTCAAAAATACCACCAAGGTAACAACAAGTCATGCATTGCTCAGTCCCAAATTAGATCATTACAATTGAACAATAAAGTAAAAACTTAATAAAAGTACTAATTATAAAGGATCATTTGATTCACTAAATAAAAATTCATAATTTAATTACATAACATCATAAATCTAACTTCATTTGTATTCACATAAAATAACTAACACACATGCAAACAGTTCAAAAACCCAACATCCATATAATGCCAATCTATCTAAATAAGACTAGTGTTGATGGTTGTTTAATTAGTGACTTCCCATCAAGAGATATGGTGTTGGCACCATTTATAGGCATATACAATAAATCTAAAACTAATGGTTATCTATAATATTCCATCTTAACATATAATTTCATCAACATTGAATGTCAAATGCATGCCAACCAATGACTATTCCTGAATGAAAACATACTAATAGCTACCGTTAAGCATGGATAAGCTTCTCGCGGTGGTGAAAATCTTAAAGGTCAACAATAAAAAAAATATAAATCTATAGTTCGATCTCTACAGCCAACGGTACTATAGAGTATACACTGATGTTGCTAGTTCATTAAATGACGATGATGAAGACGTGGATGAGAAAAACAACCCAAGATTTTAGTTTTCAACTTCTCTCACTCATTAGAACTCTCAGTATTTTCATATGCCATTTTCTTGTTCTCTAAAGTAGGAGCATCATTTGCCTCAGAGAAGTTGTGTGAAATTTGCATTGTATCTCCAATACTTCCTCTTGATAAGAATTGATCTTATTCTCTGAATTACTTGCACAATTTCCATCAAAATTGGTCTTTTGTTTTCTTTGTACTATATCGCTAATGCTTCCACCTTGATCTAAGGAAGAACTAGAAAGCACAGAAGCAGTTTCTTTCTTATCTGATAGATCTATAGAATATCCATCCTAGTTTTTAGACTGAAAATCACTGGAACCCTTCTGAGAGGCATCTTCAACATGTACCTTGCCTAGCATAGGATATTATGAATAGTAAGAGATTAAAATTTAGGTAGGAAAATCCTCCATCCTTTACCAAGGTTCTGATGACTAGAGCTGACAAAGCTAATTGATGCAAAAGGACTTGATAAAATTGTTTTCTACAAAAGACACAATCTTGAATCAACGTTCTTCCTTTATTTTATTCCTATGACGAGGGGGATGCCCATGTGGATTTGATGGGGTGGACAATGTGAAAATTCTCCCAACATGGCTAATTTAATTCCTTACATGAGTATTAAGTCTTCAAATAACCATGCAATTAATGATTGTGTTGATTTGCATACCTTTTACTAAATTAATAACCAAACCCAAGGCAAAGGTAAGGGAAGGAGAATCAAGCATCTCCAAGGCAACCCTACGATATGTTAAATAGGAGATGACTAAAGAAGAGAAGCGTTGGTAACACCAATCAAAACTTGCAATGCAAAAGAATGAGGAGACTGCAAGAAGATTAGCTGCAGGGGCATTTGTATAGGAGATGGATATCCCATTCAAGAGAGCTCATGATTATGGTTACTCTGAAAATGATTCTGTAAGTACACAGATACGGCATCATGGTTCCATTTCATGTAGCCACCATTAAGAGTGTTACAGGCCAATGAGATGAAGGGAATGATTTATTTAAGGGTAATTTTGATTGTTCTAGATGTCAGCCTAAATGCAACTACATGACGACATTAATGTTATGGAAAATTTCATTTAGATTAAGGGATTCCAAGCATGTCAACTATGAGGTACAAATGATTAAATCCCATGGGCAATCTATAGCAATGAAAGAGTCTAAAAACTAATGAATTCAAGAGATACAAACATGAAAATTAACTATGAGATTCGGTTTTGATCACTCACATGCATAACGTTTAAGTATGCCTAAAATAAAGTTCAAAGAAACATAATATTATCCAACAATAATAATACCACGCACAAAAAGAAAGAAGGTAAAGCGAAATACCACATAACAGATAGTTTTGCAATCAGAGTCTAGATATATTGGATTTATCGTTTGATGGTGAAAAGGTATATCATTAAAATTATTCTATCTACAAACATACTGGCACAAAACATGGAAGGTTAAAATAAATCTTTCATGAAAGAGAAATTAACAATTGTAAAACCAATTTTATTACAGCTAGGTTTTAATAGCTTTTGTTTCCTTAAAAAAATTCCTCAATTATTTAAACACTAATCAACAACAATTTCATTTCTGATGTTTGTGCAGAAGATTCAGCAATGAATTCCACCACAAAGAAGAACAAATACCATAAACAACATTCAAAAGCCACTATTCAAGAAAATGAAAAAAATGTTAAGAGAACCTAAATATTTGCTCGAATCTGATGTAGATTGATGTAAGAATTAGAAAATTTGAAACCCTATATTTTTTGAAACACACAAATCCTTCGAATTTATTGTCTCCAAAACTTTTCAACCAAAACACATAGAAGAATCTTTTTCCCAAAACTGTTGTGGAATTTTTCCCCTAAAACCAAAATTGTCATGCACACTTTTTCATAACCCAAAAATTTTCTTTTTAGTTCATTTTTAATTAACTCATAATCACATTACTTAACTAACTATCAGCATGCAAACAAGATTGATCAGATAGTTGTAATTAAACAATTACCCATGATAACACTTTTTGACTCCGAGTCAAGATTCTAGATATTTATTTATAATCCGTTGAAAACAAACCCTTCAATAATATCTACTTTACAATTATTTAAATTTACACACTAAAATTAATAAATATCTATTACTACTACCTATCATGGACTCAAACTGGCTCAAACTAAAGGATTAAAGAAAGTTTGGCTTGACGGATTCTCTCAATATCATTAACAATTTGAAAAATTGTGCTACCACCTCTTGGACAATTGAAGATCTGATTAGAGACTCAATTGATATTTTTAAGTCCTTTAATGATTATTATGGGAAATGGAATTGCTAATATTTTTGCTAATCATGGAGTTAGAGGGGCCAGGGAATGGGGTCTAAATGACCCTCTACCTATAGAAGCTATTGCAATTATTAATCATGATGCCCAAATCTAAGGTGATTAATGATTTCTTAAGGCTTGGGGTGTGCATGACTTTCATCATGTGGTAGGTTATGATATGGAAGAGTGGTAAGCAAGATTTGGATCAAGCTGATTATACAAGGGCTAATATCCATAGGAAACAAAACAATAGGATAATTAATCACCTCTGCCATGATTCCTTCTTCACACGGATTGTGGGAATTCTTAGCACTGCTTTCGCAAGAATTTTCCTCATTGTTTTTAAAGTTTAAAAAATTCTCGACTCTGTAAGTTTGGCTACCATGGGAGGAGATAGGAATCGTGCAAAACCTTTCTTGTGTGATACGATTAAGAAGAAGTTGGAGGTCTAGAAAATCCTTGAGAAGGGAGGGTTGATGCCATATCTGGAGAGATTACATGGTAATAACCCTCAAACTACTGCTTTGTTTGCTAAAAATTGGAACAATAGGGTTCTGAAGCTTGGAGGGATGAAGTTTGATGTTAACAAAGACTTCATAGCTAACATCACTGATTTTTTAACACAAGGTATGAAATTCTTCAGAGACAAAAAGGAAGCACAAAATTCCATGCAACTCTTTTTTAAAGGTGATGAAGCTCAAGACCTTCACACAATGAGGAGTGGTGGATATCAGAAGAAAACTATTAAGGCACCATGGGGGGATGTAGCTAAGGAGATTATATGGTTCATTTCCCTTGAAGGTCATTTCTTTCTGGTAAATGCTTATCATTACTAATCCCGAAGAACATTGTTCTTCATGTGGGGCTTATACTTTTAATTTCTTATTCCAAAGCTTTTGAAGTGGTTAAGCCACCTTCTACCCCTAAAGGTGTGCAATAAAAGTAGGAGGAGGGTTATGAGACGGGCTCTGAGGAGGAGCTGGCTAGAAAAAAACATAAAAAGAGGAAACTCATTTTGGAAAAAGAGTCAATGTGGGAGGATGATATTGATTATGTGCCAAAATCTCTTGAAACCATGGATGTGGATATGCATTCCCTTGCTCTAGGAAAGTTTAGAAAAGATGAGACAAGCCCTAATCAGGGTTATGATACTTGTAGTGAGGAGCAGGTTGATGAAATGTTGAGTCGTAGTAGAAAGGAGAAGAAGGATGTGGCTAGTGAGGTGTCTTCACCTCCCCATGCTCTACAAAAAAGGAGCCGATCATGGGAAGTAGTAAGAAGTTGGTTGTGAGGTCTACAAGTAAAAGTTGGAGTTAAATTCTCCACTTAAAATTGTTGGCGGGTAGGATGTTGTGCTTTCTCTGGTTGAGGTTAGGGATTTGCAAAAGGATAAGAAGGTTGTGGCAGAGGTGGGGTGATGGTCTGATGTCACAACTTACATCATTTAATTCTTTATTTATCAAACTAGGTGTGTCACAGAGCAATATACGATTAGGAGGACTCCAAAAATTAGGGGGATTTTGCACTATAAACAATGACTTTGATTTTGGTCAATCTCCCTCAGGAGCTCATTGGGAATAGAACGTAAAAACTATTTCTAAGGATGAATCTAACTTACTGACTATCTAATTCTTATTTAAACTTATTTTAATCCTAGTGACTCAGTTTAGATGTTACCTTACTCAATTGCAAGTGGTGCATTGGGAGATCTATGAAGTAATTCTAGTTAACTCTAAATCTAGCATACAAAATTCAAAGTTGCTAAATAGAAATCTAATTATGTTGCAAATAATGAATTGTAATCTAGGAAACATTGAATCTATTTATGCTGCAAAGAATTAAACATTTAAATCTAGAAAGCGATAAAACTAAACTCCCAATAACACATTCCAATTTAGCTTCGGCTCTATCCTTACACCAGTCATGATTATTGATATTTCTATAGCTACATTCATTTAATGAAATCTACAATGAATGATCTAATTCTGATCTATACTAAAATGATTTAACTAATTCAAATGACAGTAATCTAATTTGAGTAAATATAATTGCTGAAAATTGATTAACAAGAATTGAAGTGCTAACATCTAACCAATTATCACAAAATAGAATTAACTGAACCAAATGACAATGACATAGGATCACCTCCTTTAGTCAGTCGAACCCTGCTCTTCCTCTGGTGGGTCCTTCACATAGTGATTTAGATCAACCTTCAATTTTCATTTGAATTGGCTAAAATTGACGAGTAAAAATGAGAGTACAATAGTTACAATATTCAACAAGATATTGACTAACTCCAAATAAACCTAAGGAAAAATATTTATAATAATATCCCTTATTTTTGAATTCAAAATATTGGCGCTAGTCACCAAATTATAGAGTACAAAGACAAATGGAACTCTAACTAAATTATCAAGAGAATCTCGCATTATTCCAACTGTAGCAGCAGTTCCCAGAGTCGATAGTGAGAGCCAATTTGAAATTATAGCAGTTTAGGATCTTTCTGGAGCCCTCGGGAGCATGATTAGTGCTATGCTATTAAACGGGGAGTCTAACAGATTAAACTCACAATCAACATTGAAGTTCCTGCATGAAATCCATAAAGATATATTGCATTTATGATAGCAGATGTTTCAATTTGCATAGTCATCTCTTTATTAACACAACTAAAAGAGGCACATTTAATGTAAAACATCATATCTAAAATATCCATTAATTTAGTCAAATGTAACATAAAACATATTATCAACCACCATAATAGTCATTTAATAACATAATAAAGTCTTTTAAGTTTATAAAAGTTTAATAAAAATATAATTTTTTAGCATTCATCATCCTCCCCCTCTTGATATAAACCATGTCCTCATGGTTGAGGGTCTGAAAAATATTTATTCTTAGCCACTAGCCAGGTAACTATGTCTTCCAGTTTAACATCATGTTGCACATACTCTAAGAACCTTCTTTGACGAGCATACTCATTCATCCTTTCAACTGCTTCCATCCACTCTTAGAATTTCCCCAATGAACTGTGGTGGTACATCAAATGTTGGAGCTGGCATAATGATAAGAGGAGGCCTAAACCTCATTCCTACCCAATTTTCTTGTTGCTCTTCAATAATGTCAATTACCATCTTATTCTGGTAAGGCTCCAAGTTATGTTCTTGGGTGAAATAGGTTCTCTTCTCCTCAGTTTTGGGGTACTTCTGAATTTGTCTCTGGCTATGCTTTGAGCCCTTAATAGTAGATGATCTTTAATCCTTTTGAAGACTTGGATACTCTCACTCAAATATCTTTTGTAGATAGGAGCTACATTTTCTGATGTGGCCAAGAATCTAAAGTGAGCTCTGTAAGGTCTGTGTTGGAAAAACAAGGATAGCCAACTAAGAGGGGGGTGAATCATTTGTTACAAAATTTAAACTTATTCAACCTTAATCAACCTTTAATCTCAAATCTGATAATTAAAAGTGAAAGCATAAATCAACAAAACATCAAAAACACATGAACACCAAGATTTTTATACGAGGAAACCTTGTTAGGGGAAAAACCATGGTGGATGTTAGTCCACAAGATTATACCCTATTAGAAGTATAATGAAAAATGAATAGGGAATGCACATGCATTTAGGCACACTTCCTAGAGCTCACTTCTCAAAGGGAAGGCTCACTGCCTTATATAAAACAATTAGATTAAATCCATCTGATGAGGTTGAGCTGAGAAATTATCTTCTACAAAAGCCTAATGGCAGTTTCGGTTAGGCACATAAAAACTTCTTCACACTTCTCTCAATCTTCTTCACACTCCACTCTGGAATAAAATGATCTGATCTTTATTTGCACATTTCACATATATTCATCGAGCATACACCACACATACACACACTTCAAAATGAAGAAATAATCACTCTTATATATCCGCTACATGAATTTACATCAACAACTCTATCAGCCACAAATAAAGAATGAATTACAACTATCGGCCCAATTCATGAACAAATCTCAATACACACTAACCTACATTAGTCACATAGTAAAGAAGACCTAAATCAACATCCTTGAACATGCCAAACAATAAAATATTAATCCATAAGGATCCACAACACGCTACCACCATCATGTCGACAAATAACATAAAAACCTTGAGAACACAAAGGAAAATCTTTGATCACAAGCACACTGATCAATGCAGACGTACCACAATGATAGAGAACAATCTAGAAACATTACTGAACATCATAGTAGCATACACAATAAATCAATTTACGAGAATTGCATTCTCTTCTTTTGAAAACACTTGCTACAATAACAAAATAGCTGTAGGAACTCAGAAACTCATAACTCGCCCCAATCTTGATGCGTACCACTAAAACTTCTGGAAAAAATACTAGACAAGCTTATAAAGAAACCCTTTAATGCACAACCTTTGATTATCAAAGTACACAAATTTCCACCATTCTAATCTTCACAACTTCATAGACTGCCTACAACATATTTATTCTAATTTTCTCAATATCCTTGACATATACAACCTTCAGAATCATCAATGCTAATAGTGTTGATATCAATGAAAACCATATATCAGAAACACAACCACAATATCCAACAATCTACCCCTTTGGAATTGATGGCAACACATGATGTGAAAAATACCCTCAACACAACTAACTCTTCACACAGTACTCCTCTCCCTCTTTGTTCTACACTTCTCCCCCTCATATTGTACAAGTTTTTTCACAGTACACTTCTCCCCCTTTGACATATATGGCAAAGGTACACAAGCTCTAAACCACATATCATCTAAATCATCTGACTACTCCCCCTGAGTAGCAACCACCACAACATCAATCTGAAACAAGATCTCACTGTAAGTGCATAGATTGATGCAAGGACTTGCATCTTCGTTCATATTAGGAGGGGAAATCAACCCTAACTTGCTTCTGAGATACTCAAAAGTACATTTAGGCAATGGTTTAGTAAATATGTCTATAATTTGTTCCTTAGTGGGCACATATTCTAATCTGACTTCTTTATCACTCACTTTGTCTCTCAAAAAGTGATACTTGATAGATATATGTTTTGTCTTTGAGTGTAACACCAGATTCTTGGAAATTTTTATGGTACTTGAATTGTCACAAAATATAGAAATAGGCTCATTATACTCAATTTTGATATCTCTCGGCATCAGTTTCATCCATAATACTTGAGTGCAATTGTTTAAAACAACACTATATTCTTCCTCAGCAGTAGATAAGGAAATGGAATTTTGCTTTTTACTTAGCCAAGACACCAAATTCTTCCCTAGGAATAATGCACCACCACTTGTACTTTTTATGTCATCTACATCTCCTACCCAATCTGCATCTATAAAGGCATTCAAAGTAAGATAATCATCCTTTGGATACCAAAGACCAAAATCAATTGTTCCTTTCAAGTATCTAAAAATTCTCTTTATTGCAGTCACATGTGATTCCTTTGGATCAGATTAATATCTAGCAACCATGCACACATCATTCATAATGTTTGGTCTGGTCTAAGTCAAATATAGAAATTCACTAATCATTGACCTATACCTTATTTGATTAGCCTTAGGAGAATCATCATTCTATGTTAACTTGCATTGGGTTACCATGGGTTTACCAACTGGTTTTGAGTCTTCCATGCCAAAATTTTTTAGTAACTCTTTTACATACTTGGACTGAGATATAAAAATTCCATCATCTAACTGAGTTATTTGCAATCCTAAAAAGAATTTCAACTCTCCTATCATTGACATCTCAAATTCACTTTTCATTTCATCAGAAAATTTCATGCATAATTCATCATCACCTTCAAAAATAATGTCATCAACAAAAACTTCAATACTCAACTCTTTATCCTAATCCATCTGTGAGTATCCTTTACATACCAATCTTGCTTTGTTCCTAACTACTTCACCTTGCTCATTCAACTTATTCCGAAAGACCCATTTGGTTCCAATCACATTTTTATCCCAAGGTCTGGGAACAAGAGTCCATGTATCATTTTTCTCTATTTGCATCAATTCTTCCTTCATTGCTTCCATCCAATATTCATCTTTACATGCTTCATTGACATTACTAGGCTCAGTCTTGGAAATCAGGAAATATTCTTCTGCAATTATTCTTCTAGTCTACACACATTTGTTCTTGTCTCCTATAATCTGATTCTCAGAGTGATTTAGCTTTACATACCTTGGAACTTTTGGATTCTCTCTAACTTCCAGTTCTTCTATTCTCTTTTCTTCACTTCTTCTAGCTTCTTCTTCATGATTCTCTTGATTCACCAGAACAATTTGAACTTGATTCTGTGTCTACATATTCTTTCCATTTTTCAGTACTATCTTGTTGGTCATTTGAATCATATCCATAGTGTCTAGATGATCTAACAGTGTCTTCATCAACTCTGACATTTTCACTTTCAACCATTTTCTTCAATCTTCTATTGTAGTACCGGTATGCTTTTCTCTTAGTAGAGTAATCCAGAAAGATTCCTTCATCACTTCTAGCATCAAACTTGCCAATATCTTCATCTCTCTTAATATAGCATCTACTTCCAAATATTTTGAAATATTTAATAGTAGGCTTAAAACCAAACCACAGTTCAAAAGGAGTCTTACCATAATTACCATTAATATTTACTCGGTTGATAGTGTATACAATAGTGCTTACAACTTCTCTCTAGTAGATATGAGGAACATTACCTTCCAACATCATAGTTCTAGCAACATCTAGAATTGTTTTGTTCTTCCTTTCAGCAACTCTATTCTGTTGAGGGGTCCAAGGAGCAAATAAATGTCTTTTGATTCCACGCTATTCACAAAATGTATTGAACTCCCAGGAAGTGAATTCACCACCTCTATCTGATCTTAAGCATTTGACCTACAAACCTATCTCATTTTTTGCCAAAGCTTTGAAAAATTTGAAATTTTCTAGAGCTTAAATTTTTTCTCTCGAGAAAGCAACCTATATCATCCTAGAGTAATCATCAATGATCAACATAAAATACATTTCTCCTTGTAGACTTTTGGTTATGGATGGACCACATAGATTAGTATGAACTTACTCCAATACTCCATTGGAATGATGTTGTTTGCTCCAAAAAGAAGTTCTTGTTTGCTCTCCCATCTAACATTCCTTGCATATAGTGTTAGTAAGCTTCACTAACTTAGGTAGATCTCTGACTACTTGAGTGGGGCTTACTTTGAAAATGTTATCAAAATTCACATGACACAACCTCCTATGCCATAACTAGCTTACATCAACTTGAGCAATTAAGCAACTCTCACTAGCAACACTCAGGTGAAAAATATTACCGCTTGTCTTTGTACCTGAAGTAATTACATTTCTAGAGCTTCCTAATATCCTGCACTTACCATCTTTGAAATGAATATTGTATCCCTTGTCTACCATCTATCCAACACTCAACAAGTTATGCTTCAATCCTTCAACATAAAGAACATCATTAGTGTTACATTTACCACCAAGAGAAATAGTGCCTCTACCACAAATCACACCAGCATTGTTATCTTCAAATCTTACAACACCACCGTCATACTTTTCCAAGCTTAGAAACTTGATTTTTTCACCAGTCATATGATGTGAGCATCCATTGTCAATCACCCATTCATCCTTTTCATCAATTTTGGCTGCAAGAGCTTTCTCAATATTATGATTGTTAGCAAATTCAGTGGACACCGTACCATTTTCCTTGATAGCAATGAATACCCATCCATCTTCATTTCCAGTTTCTTTATTAGATTCATTATTAGTAATACCTTCTTCAACATGATAAAATTTCTTTTGAAATCTAGACTTGTCAGGTTTATACTTAGAAACTCTTTCAGGACACCTTGATGCAAAATGACCTATCTTACTGCAAGAGAAACATTTAATAGGTAGTTTTCCTTTGTACTTACCATGTCCTCTAGCTTCTCTTTTCACAATCAATGCTTCTAGTTCTTCTAGATCTCTTTCTTCATCTTCAATCTGTCTCATCTCATCTTCATATTTGAATGTTTTTTCCAAAAATCTCTCTTGGATCATATCTTTGTTGGATTTTTTCGGATACAGTAGCTTTAAATGCATATTCTATTTTAGGATTAGACTCACCAAATTTACTCAACTCAAAGGCAACTAGTTTACCAATCAACATGTCTCTTGTTACATTTGTTACTGTTCTGAGTTCTTCAATAGCATGAGATTTTGTTTCGTAAGAAATAAGAACATATCTGATCACTTTAACCACAATTTCATCTCCATCCATGACTCCACCGTCACATCTAATACCCATCACTAGTTCATTTACTTTCTGCATGAAAGAAAAAATGTTTTCATCTTCACTCATCTTCAAGTTCTCCCACTTGCCTTTCAGACTTATTAGCTTAGAAATTTTCACTTGAGAATCTCCTTCACACAATGTTTCCATTTTCTTCCAGATCTCATGTGTTGTCTTCAGACCTATCACATTTTTCTTCTCTGAATTTGTCAAAGCACTCAATAATTCTTCAATAGACCTGGCATTGATTTCAACTTCTTTGATCTCATCAGAAGTAGTAGGACCATTATGAGGAATATTAAATATGTTCTTTGTAATCTTCCAAAAGGGTTCACCAATGCACTTCAAATGACACTCCATTTTGATCTTCCACAGAGAGTAATTTGTACCATTGAATCTGGCACTATCCTTCTTGTATGGTGCCATTTTGGATCACCTCAAGCTATTAAACTTCTTCAGAGGAACTTTCTCTAATACCAATTGTTGGAAACATAAGGATAGACAACTAAGAGGGGGGGGGGGTGAATTAGTTGTTACAAAATTTAAAATTATTCAACCTTAATCAACCTTTAATCTCATATCTGATAATTAACAGTGAAAACATAAATCAACAACACATCAGAAACACCTAAAAACCAATATTTTTATACATGGAAACCCTGTTAGGGGAAAAACCATGGTGGATGTTAGTCCACAAGATTATACCTTGTTAGAAGTATAATGAAAAATGAATAAGGAATGCACATGCATTTAGGAACACTTCTTAGAGCTCACTGCTCAAAGGGAAGGCTCACTACCTTACATAAAACAATCAAATTAAATCCATCTGATGAGGTTGAACTGAGAAATTAGCTTCTACAAAAGCCTAATGACAGTTTCGGTTAGGCACAGGAACACTTCTTCACACTTCACTCAATCTTCTTCACACTTTACTCTAAAATAAAATGATCTTATCTTTATTCACACATTTTGCATATATTCACCGGGCATACACCACACATACACACACTTCAAAATGAAGAAATAATCACTCCTATATATCTGCTACATGAATTTACATCAACAACTCTGTCGGTCACAAATAAAGAATGAATTACAACTATTGGCCCAATTCATGAAAAAATCTCAATGTGCACCAACCTAAGTTGGTCACATAGTAATGAAGACCTAAATCAACATCCTCGAACACACAAAAAAAAAAAGATTAATCCATAAGGATCCGCAACACGCTACCACCGTCATGTCAGCCAAGAACATAAAAACCTCGAGCACACAAAGGAAAATCTTCGATCATGAGCACACCGATCAATGCGGACGTACCACAATGATAGAACACAATCTAGAAACATCACTAAACATCACAGTAGCATACACAATAACTAAATTTACCAAAATTGCATTCTCTTCTTCCAAAAATACCTGCTACACTAACAAAATAGCAATAGGAACTCAGAAACTCATAACTTGCTCCAATCTTGATGTGTACCACTAAAACTTCTAAAAAAAATACTAGACAGGCTCAACAAGAAACCCTTTAATGCATGACCTCTGATTATCAACGTACACAACTTTCCACCATTCTGATCTTCACATCTTCATAGATTGCTTGCAATATATTTATTCTAATTTTCTCAATATCCTCAACATATACAACTTTCAAAATCATCAATGCTAATAGTGTTGACATCAATGACAACCACATATCAGCAACGTAACCATAACATCCAATAGTCTGGACCATGGAACTTCATTCCTCACTGGTAACCCAAGTTTCAATTGTGCTTCCTTGTATTGAGTGTCCCTATGTTCCCACTCTACCTGATTTTGCAACAATGAAACAAAAGATCTAATTTGAAGTTCCCCTATGAAAACATTGAGGAAGGACTGTGGAAAGTCTCCAAGAAAAAACCCATGCTGAAAGTACTCACACATTTTATTTTGAATAGTGGGGTGACTATCAAAGAAATCCTCAAGGAATTCCCTATCATCTTCATAATCTATTTTTCTTTTTAGTAGCAGTTGGTTTATCTTCCATTGAAGAAACCTTTCCCTCAGAAAGAGTGCATAAGATCCTGAAGGTTTCCTCATTGATAGAATTGTACAAGACAACTCCACTATCTATTGTAATCTTCCATTCATTTCATCTTTTTCTCTTGCCAACTACTGGTTTTGATTTCTCAACTGATCATTTTCATGTTTAAGCTTCACAACAGTTAATGAAAGATGTCTACTTGGGGAAGACAATGTAGAAGCTTCATATGATTGCAGCATATTGGTCTATTTCCTAATCTGATTTGATAACTACCTTAACTGGTGTTCCTTCTGTTGCAACTCTACCCTTAATTTCCCTATTTCCTCTGTACTGAACCTGGTCATTTCCTCTGCCCCGGTTGATGCCTGAGCATTAACTTGCTGCATGGTTTTTTTTTGTTTCACTTAGTTGTGCTTGTAGAGTGCACTCTTTCTCAGCCATTTCCTTCTCTATCTGCTCTATTTTACTAACAAAACTTTTCAATTCCTCCTCCTTCCTTCTCAGTTTTTCTTCAAGGAGTTGTATTCTCCTCCTTTCATCTTCCAATTCTACATGTATGCTTGAAATAGCCATAGATTTTGTTATTTAATTTTTCTTCTTCTAACTCTAGCTCCTCCTGCAATTGAGTGGATTTTTCTTGCTCAGTCATTGGTTCTTTTCCCTCTCTTCTTGCAACAATTAGGGATTGTGGGGGAGACTTTTCAACCTCCTCCTCCTCATACTCTTTTGAGGCCTCTCTCTCCTCAAATTGAGAGTTAAAATATTCTCCAACAAGTGTTCTCTCAGGAGACAAAAGTGGGGCTTCGAGAGGACTGGGAGGTTGCTCAGGTAACTGCATAGGTGGTTGGTCTTCCTCACAGACTTCAAAATTTTCCTTTTGACCTTCAAAAATTGGGGTTTCTTTAGGAGTTGAAACAACATTCTCAACTATGCTAGGGTTTTCTACCTTCATGTCTTGTTTCCTCTTTTTTGTAAGACTATGGGTTACCCTAATAGACTCTTGTGACTTCCTCTTTTTCTTATTCTTCTTCTTCTTTATACTAGATGAGTCTCCTTTCACCATTTTTTTTGTGGGCCCCTTTGTGTTTTTCCCTTTTTGCTTTTTAATGGGTGTAGACAAAAATTCTAACCACCCCTATTTACTAGTCTCCATTTTTAAGAAATGGTGCTAATAATGAGGTGTATAAAGCCATGATACTTAATATAGAAGACTCTCCTCTAGATTTTACCCTAGCTACCATGGAGGAAATTTGGGAAAACAAGAACGTAGGCAAATTGATTTTAGTGGAAGGGTCTGCATTTCCATACCTCAAATGCATTAATAACCACATCCCTGGACCCAATACAACACCATACTGACCTTCACAGGTGAAGAATTTCATAAGCCAAGTTACTGCAGTTCACCATGGTTCTTCTAAACTGTTGCGTGAAATTCCTCTTGGCTCTCCTTTGTGCAACAAAATCTCTAGATTTTTCTTAGGCTCTCTAAAAAATTCAGCCACTAAATCTTTATACTTGATGTGCCCTTTTCTACTGGCTTTCCTTCGACAGGAATTCTAGAAATTTCACTTATAATTTATAGGGTTACCTCAATTACTTCATCCTGGACTCTAGTTACATTCACATGAAAGTTTCTCATTAATTCTTCAACTAACTCCTATTGGAATCCCTCATACTTCAAAACAAAATCTAACCACCCAACTTACCTTAACAATCTTTCATTCTCTGGGTCAAGAATGAAGTTCTCTGGTTCAACACTTCATTTATTTCCCATTGTGCTCTATTCTACAACTGTGTTAGAAGAAAAATGACTATCCAAATTGAGTAAAACATGAATGGCATCTTTTCCAACTGCAGCAATTTTTTGAAAGAAAAATCCATGTCAATCACACATGTCATTACTTAATTCATTTACTCATCTGAATGATCCATACGCCACCACCCCGTACTTTGCATTTACTATTTATAATTTTGGCAGCGCAACTGACATCAATAAAATTGATTGATGTGGACGTGGTACAACTCACTAACAACTGTCGTTATTACTATAGTCTTTTCAAAATCACCTTTTGATTCCCCTATGAAATTTGGAATGATTAAACTCATTTATTATATAATTAATAACTCTTTTGGCGGAGAGTTCTATACTAACACTTACTTTATTTTAAGTCATAAAAGCTAAATAGAAAAGACAATATTGGAAAATTACATTCACAATAAATACGTACCTTTTAATAAATGCTACAATTAAATTGAGTGCATTAATTAACTCAGTCGACATTTCATTCCAATGAATTAATTAAAGCAAAGAATGAAATTAAAGTGAAGGTAACCGTTGGAAACTTAATACGTTCTTAGGCATCATCAAGAGCTTAAGGAGTTCTCAGGAGCTCTCAAGAGTAAACTGAAG
Source organism: Sequoiadendron giganteum (assembly GCA_007115665.2). Lineage (NCBI taxonomy): Eukaryota > Viridiplantae > Streptophyta > Pinopsida > Cupressales > Cupressaceae > Sequoiadendron > Sequoiadendron giganteum. The sequence continues at coordinate 409,113,144 of CM021106.1, forward strand.
TTGATCTAGGAAGATTTCCATTTCTGGTTTTTAGCCATTCCTTCAAAAAAATTCTCTTTTTTTATTTTTTATTTTCTATTTTTAGAGAGATAAACTGCCATTTACTAGTTTTTAATTTATCCTCTTTATTCAAAAGGAAAACCACCATTTTCTGGTTTTTAATCTACCTTTTGTTCAAGCCTTTCTTCAAAAGGTTACTTAATATCACACTCCTCAATGGAAGAAATATCTTCCATCAGAAAATGTTCAATTATGTGTTCTATTTATGATAGGAACTCTTCTTTTGATTCACGTTTGTGATATACTTTCAATCTGTGGCCATTAACTAGCATCACTCTTTTCTCACCATCAATAGGCACCAACTGCACAACTCCATTTTCAAATTCCTAGTCAATCTCGTATGGTCCCAGCCACCTTGTGTGGAATTTTCCCTTAAATTCATGAAATATGGAATCAAACAACAATGCCTAGTCTCCCTTTTGGAATCTCCTAGTTACTATATGTTTGTCGTGCCATTCTTTCCTCTGCTTTTGAATTATTTCAATATGTTGAAGAGCCTCCATCCTCATCTCGTCCAATCGGTTTAGTTGTAAAAATATCTTTTCTTCTGCTTCTGATAAATTAATGCCAACATCCAATGTTGTCCTTAGTGCATGCAATTCAAACTCAATTGGCATAACTAGAGTCTTCCCATATAGCAATTCATATGGGGAAAACCTAGTGGTAGTATTTTAGGTGGTTTTATATGCCTAGACTGCTTCATCTAATCTTTTTGCCCAACCCTTTTTTCTTTATGACACAGTTTTTGTAGAATATTTTCTAACTCTTGGTTGGTAACCTCCACTTGCCCATTCGCCTTTGGATGATACGAAGTAGACTTCCTATGTGTCATTTCATATTTCTGCATGAAAGCTATCATCATTGAGGACATGAAATGTAGTCCTTGATCATAAACTATTTCCCTTGGTGAACTGAACCTTTGAAGAATATTATTGTACAATAAATCGTCTACCTTGTCTTCTCTTGCTACTGGTAGAGCCTTTACTTCTGCCCACTTTGTAACATAATTCGTGCAAACCAGAATATAGTGCTATCCCTTAGAAGGTGGATCAACAGGTCTCACAAAATCTATGCCCCACTTTTCGAATGGTTGGAGAGCTATTTGAGGTTGTAGTGGAATCTCCATTGTCGATGTAGGTCTGCCCATGTGTTGGGACTCATCACAATGTTTCACAAAGAATGAAACATCCTTTGTCATAGTAGGCCAGAAATATCCAGCTCCTAAGAGTTTATGAACCGTCTTGATCATAGAGTAGTGTCCTCCTTATGGCTCATGATGGCATGCATGTACTACATCATAGACATTTGTCCTAGCAACACACCTACAAAGAATATGGTTAGGACACATTTTAAATAATAAACCATTAATCCAATGAAATTTGGAACTCTCATGAATTAACCTCTTCTCCTGTTTAAAACTAAAATGACTAGGGCACTTCCCTATTACGAGGTAATTTGAAATGTCATAAAACCATGGAGGGTGTATTGATATTGCAAATAAATTTTCATCTAAGAATGCATCATCCACTAGTTCTTGCTCACCTTGCAAAATAATTCTTGACAAGAAATTTGCAACAACATTATCCTTGCCAGGTTTATCTATTATAGTTATGTCAAATTCATGTAACAATAACAACCATCTTATGATCCGTCCACCCACCACAACCTTGTTCATGAGATATCTTATTATAGTATGGTCTATGTGGATGAATACCTTTTAACATGTAATATAATGCCTAAACTTGTTAATTTCATAAATCACAGCCAAAAATTCCTTTTTAGTGGTTGTATAATTCCTTTCTACAAGATTTAAATTTTTGCTAATATAATAGATTGCATGCATTGAATCATTGTCATATTTTTGTCCTAACACTACACCAATTGCAAAATTAGAAGTATCAGAATGGATATGAAATGGCACTCCCCATGCAGGTCCTTTATGATTGGTGAAGTAGTTAAGGCCTATTTAAGTTTCTCAAAAGATTGTTGACAATGTTTTGTCCATAAGAATTTTACATCTTTCTTGAGTAATGAAAATAAAGGCTCAACAATTATGATAAACCCTTCTATGAATCTCCTATAGTACCCAATATACCCAAGAAAACTACAAACTCCTGTTTGATTTGTTGAGATTTCAATCTTTTGTATAATTTCAACTTTCTTAGGGTCAACTTTAATCCCCTGTTTTGAGATGTGATGTCCAAGTACAATTCCTTCTGTCATCATCAAAGAACATTTTTCATGGTTTAGAGATAACCTATGGTCTTTACACCTCTGCAAAACTTTGTATAAACTTTCAAAATCTTCCTCAAATGTCTGCGCAGGGACCGTGAAATCATCCATATACACCTCTACACATGAGGTTGTTAAATTAACAAAGATAGCTAAAAAATCTCTTTGAAAGGTAGTCGGTGCATTACATAGCCCAAACTGTAAAATTGCATAGGCATATGTACCCCAAGGATAGGTTAAAGTATTTTTATTCTGGTCCTCATGAGCCACTTGTATCTGGTTGTATCCACTAAAACCATCTAAGAAGGAGAAATAACTACTACTAGCAAGATTATCAAGAACTTGGTCAATAAATGGTAAAGGAAAATTATACTTTTTGGTGGCTTTATTTAACTCTCTATAATCAATACACACACGACACTTTCCATTCTTCTTTGGAACAATAACCAATGGGGAAATCCATTGACTATCTGATATTGGATAGATAAATCCTACTTTTAGCAGCTTTTCTATCTCCTGCTTGACAAGATCTCTCAGAATAGGATTGATCCTTCTCTGACCTTTCCTTACTGGCTTGACATCCTCTATATAAATATGATGTGTGCAAATGGAAGGATGGATTCCTCTCATATCCTTGTGTTCCCATGTGAAAGCTTAAGTATGATTCTCTAAATTTTGCTTTAATTTCTCTTCTTGTGAAGGGGACAAGGATGAACTAATAAAGAGAGGTTCATCTCCTGCTACAATGATTTCCTTGGTTTCATTATTTGTATCAATTGGGTCTCCTACAAGTGTATTTAAAGGAAAATTATTGGAATTTTGTTGGTGCAAGATTCCATGACAGTCCTTTTATTTGACTTGTTCAATCTTGTCAGGGTTAAGATTTTGCTCCTCACATTATTCAATATGTTCCATTAGAGTAACCATTGCTAACTCCACAATACCATCCCCCTCAAACTCCATATCCTCATCAACCCAAGGTTGAGTATTATATTTAATTGATGGTTGAGCAGGAGGATACAATGACAACTCTTTTTGTTTTTGTACATTGGAAATGATCATACTACCTGATCTACAGTTTATCCATGCTGCAACTGTTGCTAACCATGGTCTACCTATGATAATTGGGCATCCAGAATCTTTCTTCCTAGCTCTAAGAACTAGAAAGTCCACTAGGTAATCCCAAGTGTCAATAGTAACCATGACATCCTCTAAAATTCCCCCAGGTTTATTAGTGGATTGATCATCCAATTGTAAGACAGTTGTGGTGGGCTAAATCTTTATCATTCCTAACATTTCAATAGTATCAAAGGTAATAAAATTAATAGCCTCACTAATAATACATCAGTGAGTTTGGTCCCTATTTGAATGGCAGAAGGTAATTTCGTCTTCCTACCCAGAGTTTTCATACAGAGGGACTTAACTAACTTATTTATTTCGGGTATATCCTTTATAGCCTGTAACAATGGTATTTCAATGTTAATCTTTTTTAACTCTCAGAGAAGTTGAGAATCAACAACATTCATATAGTTTGGTCGGAAGCTATTAGGAGAAATTTTTCCTATCTTTAGGTGCTCTAGGTAGGGTGTCTGATTAACTTCTTGCTCACTCTCAGAGTTATATTTCTCATTCATATTATCTTTTTCACTTCCCTTTACCTCTTGATCTTTAGTAGTTGGTATAGATGGGACATTTTGGCTTCTTAATTGAATATCATTAGCTTCAATGATGTTCAACATGGGTGGATTTGCATCAGAATGATTATTTTTCAGATTTGGAATAGGTTGTGTTGGCATTTGTGGCTGGTTTACTTGTTCATGAGTAGGATTAGATCCTTGGGTTAACTATGGTGACTGTCCCCATGGATTCCTTGGTCCCTGATTTTTCCATGGTTGGAGTTGCGTTTGTGGTTGTTGCCACTATGGCTAATTCTGTTGCCATTGTGGCTGATTTGTCTACCATTGTGGTTGGTTCCACTAGGGATTCATCCATTCTAGTTGACCCCAAAATTTAGGTGGTTGTTGAGGTGGGAAGGGAGGGTTACATTGATTTGCATTAGGCCAAGAGTTCTAACTCAAGCTAGCTCTGGGACCATACTGCCCCTAGTTAGAGTTATACCCAACATTATGAGATCTTTTCCCAACATAGTTAAGTTCTTCTTCCATCATTAGTGGTTTCTTTAGATTATTTTTAATCTCTGAGAGAAGATTACAAGAACTTGTTGCATGATGTTTCTCATAGATCTCACAAATTTCTACTTGATTCAAAGGACATTCCCTTAAAATGTGTTTCCCTCTACACTTTGAACAATAGATGGACAAAGGCTCAATGGTATTTTTATCTCCTTGCATATTTAAATGAAGAAGTAAATCAATTTCTTCCATAACTTGAGACACATCATTGGTAAGAGCTTTGTTTCTTCAGGAACCTCTAGAACCTACTCTAGCCCTAGAGTAGTTTTTGCATATTTCAACAATAGCTTCCAAAGCGAGCTTATTGATGACTCCTTTTCCCATAAGATTCAAAGAATCCCTAGAGTCATCATCAATTCCCTTTAGGAATTTTTTTTTACTAATTTCATTATCTAACCCATTTCCACATTTCTTATGCACAAACTGAAATCTATCTGCATAATCCTCTAGACTCTCATCTTCCATCTGCCTCATCCTAAACAATTCCTCTTTCCTATCCCTCACTTGACATTAATCTTGGTATTTATCCAAGAATTCAATTTCCATTTCATGCCAAGTTGGTATTGATCTTGCATCTAAACCCATGAACCATCTTAAAGTAGAATCCTTCAAGGTAGAAGGGAACAGTTTCAACTTCTAGTTATCAACTATATAGTCATAAGTTTGGAATAAGACCTTAAATTCGAAGAGAAATTGATCATGATCCTCAAAAGTCTTTCCCTTAAAGGTAGGCAACACTAAAGGTGAAATATTCTTCATAGTAGGCTCATCTAATAATCTATTCAGATTAATGGGGTAAGAAAAGGTCCTATTCGGTGGGGGATCATTTCTTTCTTGGTCACCCATTGCTTCCCCTTGAAAATATTCTTGATTATATCTTTGATCTCCAATCTGATGTTGTACAATCTGTTGTTCTTGATCAAAATCAATGTTTCATGGAAGAAACCTTCCTAGATGATCTCTAGCTCATCTCATCCACAAACTACTATCTCCCTTATCAACACTAAGGCTTTATCTTAACAACCAGATCTTAATGTATCCCTGACAATGACACCAAATATGATGGGAAAGGTCGTTGATGTCACAACTTGCATCATTTAATTCTTTATTTATCAAACCGGGTGTGTCTAAGAGCAATATATGATAATGAGGACTCCAAAAATTGGGGGATTTTGCATTGTAAACAATGACTTTGATTTCGGTCAATCTCCCTTGGGAGCCTTCAAGATCTCTCAAGAGCTCGTTGGGAACATAACACAACAACTATTTCTAAGGATGACTCTAACTTATTGACTAAATGACACTTATTTAAACTTATTTTAATCCTAGTGACTCAGTTTAGATGTTACCTTGCTCAATTGCAAGTGGTTCGTTGGGAGATAATATGAAGTAATTCTAGTTAACTCTAAATCTAGCATACCAAATTTAAAGTTGCTAAATAGAAATCTAATTATGTTGAAAATAATGAGCTGTAATCTAGGAAATGTTGAATCTATTTATGCTTCAAAGAATTAAACATTTAAATCTAGAAAGTGATAAAACTAAACTCCTAAGAACACATTCCAATTTAGCTTTGGCTCTATCATTACATCAGTCATGAATACTGATCTTTCTACAAATACATTCATTTAATGAAATCTACAGTGAATGATCTAAATCTGATCTACCATAAAATGATTTAACTAATTCAAATGACAGTAATCTAATCTGAGTAAATATCATTGATGAACATTGATTAACAAGAATTGAAGTGCTAACATCTAACCAATTATTACATTTTTTTTTAACTAAACCAAATGACAATGACACAGGATCACCTCCTTTGGTGGGTCATTCACACAGTGATTTAGACCAACCTTCTATTTTCATTCAAATTGAGAAAAAGTGTCTAGTAAAAATGAGAGTACAACAGTTACAATATTCAACAAGATATTGACTAACTCCAAATAAACCTAAGGACAAATATTTTTAATAATATCCCTTATTTTTTAATTCAAAATGTTGGCACTAGCCGCCAAGTTACAGAGTACAAAGAGAAATGAAACTCTAACTGAAAGTATCAGGAGAATCTCAAATTATTCCAGCTATGGCAGTAGTTCCCAGAATTGGCAGTGAGAGCCAATTCAGAATTATAGCAGTTCAGGATCTTTTCGGAGCCCTTAGGAGTGTGATTAGCATTATGCTATTAAACAGGGAGTCTAACAGATTTAGCTCATAGTCAACATTGAATTGATTGCATGAAATCCTCAAAGATATATTGCATTTATGATATCATATGTTTCAATTTGCACAGTAATCTCTTTATTAACACAACTAAAAGAGGCACATTTAATGTAAAACATCATATCTAATATATCCATTAATTTAATCAAATATAACATAAAACAAGAAAACATTAAACATATTATCAACCGCCATAATAATCATTTAATAACATAATAAATCATTTTAAGTTTATAAAAGTTTAATAAAAACATCATTTTTGAGCATCCATCATGGGGCAAGGTGCTAAGGATTCTCCTGTGGTGGACCTATAAGGAAAATGAAAAGGAAGGCGAAGGCTATGGAGATTGTGGAGTCCATTTGTAAAATCAAGACGTCGACTATGTTGAAAAGGAAAAGAATGTCATTGTTGGTGTGGACAAGGGAAGCTCCTCACATGAGGAGGATGCTAAGGCGGATGAGTCCCTAGTTCAAGATTAGATTGATGATCTGATAAAATCTCTGAAAATTGTGGTGGAGGAAATTCTTATGATGAAGCAAAATCTTGAAGGAAGAGTCCTCACCTTGGAAATTCTTATGGAGAGGTTATATGCTAATATGGATAAAGGTGGGTATGGGACTAAGTTTGGGTTCAATTTTGAATCTGTTTGTATGAATTCTCCTATTGATAGTGTTCAAATATTCAAGGAGGCTGATGATACTGGTGTTGGTGGCATGCTGATGGAGGGGGAGGTGCTTGGTGATAAGGGTGGTGAGAAGAGTAATGTTTTGATTAGTGAGGTTAAATTGGGTGGGCCTAGGGCTAGGACCCATAACAAGACCAAAGATTAGGAATGAACTCCTGCTAAAGACTTGTCTATTGCTGGGGATGAGGGCCTAAAGAATGCAACACGTAATGTGGAGGCTGCTAATATTCTAAAAAATATGTAATGTTGTTGGTTGGGTTCCTCCTTTTTTGTTGACTTTTTACTGATGCTTTGTTATGGTTGGAATGATATGTTCTAGTTGCTTGTATCTTTTTTTCAGTTGCTCTTTTTTGTAAATGGTTCTGAGCCCCTTCAAAACCCATTTTTTACCTCTAATCAAAACAAATATCTATTACTCAAAATTAACAATCACATTTAATTAAACATCCTATTTTATTAATTTAATTAAACATCCTATTTTATTAATTTAATTAATCAAACCATAAATACAATTATTTTAATTTAACATTTACATAAAATTACACTAAATCAAATAACTTATTTAATAAACCATTTAACTAATTAATGAATTACCAATCCTGATGCAAACATAAACGAAATGATAGACCTGAATGACAAAACAACGATGGGTGACAACACAGATAATAATCCTATAAGAGAATGATGGACAAAGTGGGACCTAACATTATCTCCAAATCAACATGTTTCCACTGGGTCATGGCACACTCAAACCTAACAAAGAAGGTGGAGTTGATTCCCAACACCTACAAACTACATCAAACAACACTACCAAACATATCTACATAAACAAACAATCACACCATGAAAGAGAGTCAAAACATAGCAGGGTACTCACGAGTGAGTAATGCTACACTATCCCTTTCACCAAGACTAAACATAACAGTTGTACATCATAAACAACATCAGAAACCTAACCAGAAACACACCAATGCTCCAAAAAAACATTAACCAAAAGCATACACAATTTTTATCATAATGTCACCACACAAACATAATCAAATGATCAACAATGTCATCAATGTATCATCAACAAGATATAAAACTAACATAGTATCAGTGTGTCATAACTAAAATAAAACAAAGTAGTATCCAAAACAATTAGAACAACAGTCAAACAAAAAAAAAAAATTGAATCAATTAGTACCAACTAGAGGGACACTACAAGAAGCCTCCTTGAATGCTCTCAAAACTTTTTTATGGTCATCACTATCCTCTCATAAATTGAATTGCATAGGGACTATCTTTTCTATGTCACTATTGGAATGTGTTATGAACACTTTATCTTTGAGGGTTTGATCACTATTTTTTGTTCTCTTTAAGCTTCATTGTGTATTGTCCTTTTATCTTAGGGACTATTCCTTTATTATCACTGTATCCTTTAGCTTGCACATTCCATGTCATTTTAACAGATTTTCACTATATCTTTAGCCTCATTTCATGTATCATTTTTTAATGAAAGATTACCTTAATACCAACAAGATAGATTTTAACCACATCTGACATGTGTAGACTAACCAAAATGTAATGCACATACCATTATCATGCGTCATGATAAAAATTGGGTATTCATACTTAACATTTGAAAACATGGACAATTATAGACAAAAAAAATAGAGCACGTCCATTTGAGTATTAAGAACCTATGATAAAATTCCACAGTGACTATCATGTTAAAGAATAAGTCATACAATATGCTCTTTTCAAAACGAACCTAGTTGTTCACTCCATATTTTACTATAGTACCCTAGGGTTTCAAGATTTATCTTTCATATCTATATTATTTAGACCTTAAAACTTATTATCATGTACCGTTCCTTACTATCAGTTTTCTCATTATGCATACAAACCTTTATTCTGAATGTCTTTATCTTCATAAATATCTAGGTCATATGGGACTGCCACTTTTCATTTCCCTTTGCTTCTTTGGCTTGGAAAATACATCTACAGGCCATTTCTTCTTAACCCATGGCTAAAATATTGCTTGCATATCTCTAGTCCCTATCTTCTTTCACATTTTCTCCCTTTTCTTGTCATAATCTACTATGAAGGCTTCATTCTAATTCAATTGAGTTGGTAATATTTATTTAGGATACTATTATTTTTAACTAGTATCCATACTCAATATTTATGCAATAGACAAAGGTTTCAACTTGAGTAGGATTTTTAGTAAGTTCAAATGTTAGGCTATTTTGTACCCATCATATCCACCCTTCCTAACGGTTGTAAATGAATAGTGATTTTGAAATCTTCAAACCACAAACATATTAGAAAATAAAGAGAAAAAACAACACCAACAATATATAGTGATTATGGAGGCATAATTGGCAACAAAATTTCAATGTGCCACCTAATATCTATGAACTTCAGTGACCTACCTCCATTTCCATGTGACACAACAACATGGAGAGCTTTCAATGTCAACAAAATTGGTCCAAGGGCACCATGAAAACTTAGTAAATATGGTCTTAGGTTAATTTTTTAGTGTGTTGAGTCTAAATTTAATGTAATAAGGACATAATAGACTATTTGAAATGTAATTAGAGTCATTTGGGGTCAATCTTGTTAATGTTGCAAAATCTTGCAAATGTTGTCATGGACAAAATTGCAAAAATGCAAGAAATGGGAAGTCCAATGGTCTACAAGTTTAAATGTTGGTTAGCGTCAATTGGGTTGGTTGTTTTCTAATGTGTAAGGTTTAGATATTCCTAAGAAAGTCTCAAGACAAGGTTGGAGTTTGTTTTTGAAGTTGAAGCAATAACAAATCACTATTTTCTTTGTAAATTACTAGTAAATTTGTTGCTACAAACCTCTATACAAATTCGTACTAAGGAATATTGGTCTAAAGAGCATTGAATTTGGTAGATTTATGAGTTAAATACATTTTGGTTTTGATTTGGGTTGTTTTTATCAAATTTGAAGGATTTTATAAGCATTTTTCTGAGAACGAGTAGGGAACCCTAAATTTGAGGGTTTGGTTGAGCAAAATGGCATTGTAGGCCATTCCACCTAGTGAAACATGTTCTAACTTGGTGGAATGGAATATTCAAGAATAGGTTTTTATGTTCATGTGTTTATAGGGGTAGGGAAGGCAGTTTGTTGAACTTGGGGTGATGCCCTAGTGGATTTCATTCATATTTCAAGCAAAGAATAACAGCTAAGAGTTGGAGTTTGATTAAAATGTATTGATAAAGTGTGGGAGTTTATTTAGAAATCATGTGCATACCTAGTATGATGTTTTTGAGGTTTTTTTGTAGAGGTTTGAGGTGTGGAGTATATATTTTCAATAAACCCTCTTGTGAATAAGCCTAATAGGCCTAAACAAGGGTTTTGGGGTTTGGTGAAATAGAAAGTGTTTCAGTAGGTAAAAGTTAATGCTTCTAGCTATTTTTGACCTAATTGAGGTTAGGGAATAGAGGTTTTTGGTTGAGAGGGTGTTTGGTTGGTAGATGCTTTGTAAAATAGGTCTAATTGAGCCTCCTTTCAGCTTAGCAGTCCATTTTATGAGGGTATATTTTGAAACAAGTGTATGAACAAATATGATATGTCAAAGTAGAGGGAAAAGGGTATTTGAAATGCTAGTCCTCTTGTGGATGTGAAGTTGATTTTGCAATATATGGTCAGAAAACACCGTTTGGAATGCTAAAAGGCAAAGATAGAGAAATTGTGAGAAGTCACCAAGTTAAGGTCTTAAAGGTGAAAATATTATTTCAAATTGATTGATTTGTGTTTATTTTGATAAAATCCTCCATTCTCTACATCAATTGGTATCATAGCATAGGTTTTGATCTTTTGAAGGAGAAAGGTTGCAATTTGAAGAAGGAGAAGTTGTAAGTTGGAAGGATCAAGATGCCTCCTAAAGGTAGTGCAGTTATTGCTAGAGAAATAAAGTTGTTAAAAGAGTCACAAGAAGCACTTTTATCCAGATTTGTAGCATTAGGGACAAAGCAAAGGAGAGGAAAGTCCACTGAAGAGGAAAGTGGTCGAGAGGAAGAGGAAGGGGGTGAGAATGAAAACCCTCGAGGAAGAGCCCAAGATGATGAAGAGGAATTGGACATCGATGAGAGAAGGATGGTGAAAATGTTGAAGGCTATCAAGGGAGATGCTTCTGATGTGAAACGAGATTTTCCAATGTATAATTAAAATTTCAATGTAGAAGAAGTGTTAGATTGGATAGATGCACTAGACAATTACTTTGAGTACAAGGAGGTTGCAAAAGAGAAAAAGGTAAATTTTGCTAAGACTAAGTTGAAAGGCCCTGCTCTGACCTGGTGGAACTATGTGGAGGAGGAAAGACTAAAAAAGGGAAAAACAAAAATCAATTCATGGGATAGAATGGTGTCAAATATTAAGAGCCAATTCTTGCTAGGTGATCATGCAATACAAAATTTTAAGAATTTGCAAAAATTAAAGTAGAAGGAAAAGGATGTCATGGCCTACATTGAAGAATCTCACAAATTAAGCATTAGATCTGGTCATGTTGAAGATGAAAATGAGAAGATATCAAGGTATATGAATGATTTGAGATTCCAAATTTAGGATGAATTGAGTCTTGCTACTCCTAGGATGGTTGAAGAATGTTTTCAGTTGGCTGCTAACAAGAGGTTCAAGGAAGTCCTATAAAGACCAAGAAGATGCAAGTAAAATTAAAGACCAATTTGTTGATCAAAGAGGTGGATTTAGAGGCTTTAGAGGAAGATTTGGTGGACAAGGTAGGGGTTCAAGCAAATTTTTAGGAAGATGTTATCATCACCATCAATTTGGCCATTAAGCATGGAAGTTTCCAAAGAAACAAGGTTCTACTTCAATTGGTGGTGATAAGAGAGTTCAATTGGTAGAAGAGGAAGATTGTGAGAGTGTTAACTCTCCTAATCAAATTTCTTCTCCAGAAGCTGGAGAATCCTTAATGGTTAGATGAACACTCCTCAAAGCATCCAAGGAGAAGGATACACAACAAAGGAGAACACTATTCAGGATAACTTGCAAATGCAATGGAAACGTATGCAAAGTTGTAATAGATTCAGGAAGCACAAATAACCTGGTGTATATTGAAATGGTTGATAAACTTGAGTTGGAAAATATAGCACATGACACACCTTATAAAGTATCCCGGTTGAATGAGATTCAATCTATTTTGGTGAATGAGCAAGCTTGGGTTGAATTCAGTATAGGTGGATACAAAGATAGGATTCTTTGTGATGTGTTGCCTATGGATGTGTTCCATTTTCTTCTGGGAGACCATGAAAGTTTGATAGACATGCAATATATGATGGTAGGAACAATACTTATGAGATTGAGAGGGATGAAATCTCTTTTACTTTGAATCCATTGGTAGAGGATGATAAAGGAAAAGGTAAGGCAACCAAGGTGATAATGTTAGGTAAGAAATAGTTTGTAAAGATAAAGGAAGAAGAGCCTAAGGAGTTTGCAACCACTCCTAAACTTGAAGGTATCAAAATAGTAGACTTGAAGAGTGAAATAAACTTGGAAGGAAATTATATTGAGTTAGGGACAAAATCTGATAAAGAGAATGTCAAGGAAGAATAAATTATGGAGATTCAAGATTGGGTTGAGAAGCATATTGAGGTCATGATAGAAAGGAGTGCTTTGTTCTTTAATTTCAAAAGAGGCTAGTGTGCAGTCAAATTATGTCAATACAGAGGTTTGTAAACCTAATAAAATAGAGGTTCTAGGGGCATAGAATCTGAGGGAAGAGATGAAAGGAAGAGGTGAAGTGATTCAATGAGAATGACAAGGAAATGTGGGTAAGTTCAAGTGTGAAAAAAGAGTAAAGAAGAGGACAACTCAAGACAAGGATGGAAGAGATACGTTTGTAGGTGTTCAAGCAAGTTTTACATCAATTCCAAAGGAAGAGAAGGTCAGACAACATCCATCGAGCAGGTTGTTCAAGTTGGAGCAATGTCTAGGTGGAAAAAAGTTCAATAGTGCAAAGCATGATACTAATATTCAATAGCTAGTTCAATGGAAAGGGTTACCAAATGGAAGGAAATTTGGAGATCAAGAAGATGATGTGATCAAGTATGATTTACTACAACACAGTTCTCAAGGGACTTGAGTCTTTTTCTGTCCGGGTGTATGGTGTAGGGGCACCGTGAAAACTTATGTAAATATGGTCTTAGGTTAATTTTTTGGTGTGTTGAGTCTAAATATAATGTAATAAGGTCATAATAGACTATCTGCAATGTAATTAGAGTCATTTGGGGTCAATCTTGTTAATGTTGCAAAATCTTGCAAATATTGTCATGCATAAAATTGCAAAAATGAAAGAAATGGGAAGTCCAACGGTATAGAAGTTTAAATGTTGGTTAGAGTCAGTTGGGTTGGTTGTTTTTTGATGTGTAAGGTTTAAATATGCTTGAGAAAGGATCGAGACAAGGTTGGAGTTTGTTTTTGAAGTTGAAGCAATCAAAAATCACTATTTTCTCTACAAATTACTGGTAAATCTACTGCTACAAACCTATATATGGTTCTGTACTAGGGAATATTGGTATAAAGAGCATTGAATTCGATAGAGTTATGAGTTAACTAAATTATTGTTTTGATTTGGGTTTTTTTCATCAAATTTGAAGGATTTTGTAAGCATTTTTCTGAGAACGGGTAGGGAACCCTGAATTTGAGGGTTTGGTTGAGTAAAATGGCATTGTAGGCCATTCCACTTGGTGAAACATGTTCTAACTTGGTGGAATGGAATATTTAGGTGTAGGTTTTTATGTTCATGTGTTTGCAAGGGCAGAGAAGGCAATTTTTGAAGTTGGGGTGATGTCCAAGTGGATTTCATTCATATTTCAAGCAAAGAATGATGGCTAAGAGTTGGAGTTTGATTAAAATGCATTGATAAAGTGTGGGAGTTGATTTAGAAATCATGTGTAGACCTATTATGGTGTGTTTGAGGATTTTTTGTACAGGTTTGGGGTGTGGAGTATAGAGTTTCAATAAACCCTCTTGTGAATAAGCCTAAATAGGCCCAAATAAGGGTTTTGGGGTTTGGTGAACTAGAAAGTGTTTCAGTAGGTAAAAGTTGTTGCTTATGGCTATTTGTGACCTAATTGAGGTTAGGGAATAGAGGTTTGTGGTTGAGAGGGTGTTTGGTTGGTAGATTCTTTGTAAAACAGGGCTAATTGAGCCTCCTTTCAATGTAGCAATCCATTTTAGTAGGGTATGTTCTGAAACAAGTGTATGAAAAAATTTGATATGTCAAAGTAGAGGGAAAAGGGTATTTGAAATTCTATTCCTATTGTGGTTCTGAAGTTGATTTACAATATATGGTCAGAAAACACCGTTTAGAATGGTACAAGGCAAAGATGAAGAAATTGTGAGAAGTCACCAAGTTAAGGTCTTAAAGGTGAAAATATTGTTTCAAATTGATTGAATTGTGTTTGTTTTGATACAATCCTCCCTGCTCTACATCAAAAATATATTTATCTGGAGCAAACACAATGTTCACTATCCCTTAGGTCTTCTTTGTAATGTAGCAACTCCATTTTTGGACCTTTCAACACCATTAAACCGAAAACCTTATGTTGTTTTCTATGTGTTGAAAGGAAACAAAATTGACCTCCTTTTCCCAACTTTTGGCACCTAGACTTCACAAAAAAATTCTATATTACCTTACCTAATTTTTTGTTTCAAAATTTTCTCTTTGTTCTTTTAACAATTTATGAGACTTTAACTTAGATTTAACAAATTCCCCTTTTTTAAAAGTTTGAGACTTATTTTTATCTCAAGGATTAAAATAAGCTAATAGGAATTTGATAGGTAGTTCTAAAAGACTTACCCATAAGGACCCAATCTATTAACCCCAAATTTATCATTTCATTTTTTCTTCTTTCTTGATTATTATCTCATTATGTGTTCATTAACTTGTATACTTAGGTACTTCTATCCATACGAGATAGGTATCCATCCATCCAAAACATGTATCCAACCATATGGTTAGGAATTTTTCTATATGGGACAAGAGTTCATCTATCCATTGAGGATAGGCATCCATCCATCAAACATTATGGGAATCCAACATCTATCCATCAAATAGGATAGGAATCCATCCATCAAATAGGATGGGAATCTAACATCTATCCATCAAATAGGATAGGAATCCATCCATCAAATAGGATGGGAATCCAACATCTATCCATCAAACAAGATAGGCATCCAT
This sequence comes from Sequoiadendron giganteum, assembly GCA_007115665.2. NCBI lineage: Eukaryota > Viridiplantae > Streptophyta > Pinopsida > Cupressales > Cupressaceae > Sequoiadendron > Sequoiadendron giganteum. The sequence goes on from CM021106.1 coordinate 409,128,752, forward strand.
CCATCAAATAGGATTTGGGTATACATCCATCAAACAAGATAGGTAAAATGCTTTGGCCAAAGACTTAGACTCATCGAGATCATCCAGGTCCTAATCCACTCTCTAAAGATTACATTCCTTAAGGAAATAAACCGAGGTTCATCTTTAGGAGTACACAATAATAAATAAGTAGTTGAAACCCACCTTAGAATTTTGGCCTAAGGCCCTTAGGGAATCAAGCTTTTGAGTATACAAGGAATATAGTTTATCTAATTTTATAATTCAATGTTAAGTAATTCTCACTTAAACTAATTAAATTTTCTTCATTGAATTAATCTTCTATTACCAATTAAGCATAATATTTATTAGACATGCCCTAAACCCCATCCTTGAATACCTGAGTGCTGGGAGCATCCTTTGTTTCCTAGATTGCCTACATGCCTTGCTTCCAAATGGGATCAAGGCGTAAAATATGCAGTTCTATTTTCTACTCTAAGTTTGATGTGAACTATTATGTGGGTATGCAACCCTTTCTAGGGCCCCTTTTTCCCTAGGTAGTTCCTCTTTGATTGCTACCCACGAATAGAAGCAATAATTATAAGTAGTCACCATGAATATTACTTATTTCCTAAAAAACTAACGCCTAGTCCTAAAATAACATCATCCTTGAAACAATTGAACTAAATTCCATTTCCATAATTAAATATCCAATAAATTACAAATAACATGAACAAATTAATAAAATACTATCAAATATTATAAGAAAGTTTACTAAGTTTAAACTAGCAAATTTGGGTTCATTTGAATAATCTTTTTAGATTCTCGATCCAAGAGAGATTACCGATCTTTGGGATTTTATTACCAAGATGTCACTTATTTCTCCTCGATGATTTAAAGGGACGGTGGCACAAATTTTGTTGTTGTAGTTGTGCTAGTATATAGATGCAGTAGCTCAAGTGCAACGACATTATCCGTAAGTGTGAGTGAGAGGCACCATTGATATCGAATGTTGCTACTTTTTGGTTTTAAATCTTGTTTAAATTTTTCTATCTAACATAAAATAAGAATCATACTAATTGCATAAAAATGAATGTTGAAGTAAATTTTTCTAATACCGAAATAAACACTAACTACTTTTACATAAACTTGTCTAATTCTATTTACCTTTGAAAATCAATTACTTTTGGAAGTAGGTTAAACCGAAATAGAACATAAGTTGATTCTCTCATAATATAATGTAATACTAATTAGAAATAAATTTATCCAATATTATATTGATTAATTGAAAATATTTTTCTAAATTTATTGCATTTATTAACCATACAAAATACTTTTTCAAATATAAAGTTTAACTATTACTATTTTTCTTTGGAAATAAACTCAAACTATCTAAACCATTTTAGGAATTACTTTTTCAAGTATAACATAGATAAATACTCATTTCTTTTCAGAAAAATGTAAAATATTTAAACATTTAAAAACCAAATTTTTATTGCATATAAATTACTCTAATCATTTAAAAATTGCTTTGACAAATATTATCTCCTTTGAAAATAATTGTATTTTAATCTATTTAAATGGTTACCTTTAACTAATATTAATTTCTTTTGAAAATAAAGTTGAACTATTCTAAACCCTTGAAATTTACTTTGCAAATATAAATGTACTATGTAGTGCCTCTTCGCTATGGTCTTTGGGTCGATTGTGTAAGTGTTTGATTGTGTTGGCTTGTTGATTTATTTAATGGTATTATTAATGTGGTCTAATTATTTAATATAGTTGTTAATTTATAGTGTCGTTTAATTAATTTAGTATTGCTTTGATTAAGTATATTATCAAAATATCGTTAATTAGTTAATTTGATTTAACGATGTTTAGTATTGATTGAACTACAGGGAATACAACAACAGTGGAGGTGGCGCAGGAACGTCAAAATGTGTAAATTGGCCTGGTTTTCATGTCATCACCAGTGCCACTGAAGCCTCCAAGTTTACAGTTGCTCAATTCATCTCTGGGAGTTCATGGATTCCAGCTACAGGAGTCGCTTTTACTTCAGCCTTGAACTAATCATTATGATAGTATTTTTCTTGTTGTTCCATTTATTCTTTAAACCTCACAAATAATTTGCTTACGCCATCGCAACAATCTACAACTTATTGTCAGCCAACAACGTAAATAAACAATGTTGAAATTTTCATTCAAAATAGAAAAATATACCCTTGCTTGCTTTCCTAGTGGAAAACTATGATAAGAAATTAAGGAAAACTATGATATACTTACAAGTTAATTATAAGTATTAGATTTAATTATTAAAGTAAATTATGAGAAAGTGCTAAGTATTTAATTAAAGTATTAAATTTAATTGGTAGATTTAAATGTTTTATAGTTTTAAATGTATATTGCATTAATATTTTGTTGATGTTAAATATTTTAATAGTAAGGTGGAATAATATTTTAAATATTATTGAATTTTAAATTGATGTTTAAATAATATTGTTCATTTGAATTATTATTTTGAAATTATTCTAAAAGAAAAGTTAAGTGATAGTGTTAATCGAGGAAAGTTTCGCATGCAAATACATGCATTGGTTCGAACTGGAGAAACATGTGCAAGTTGTTAATTTTAGTTTTAATTATGCTTTGATTTCAAAAGTTAATACGGAAAACTTCCTATTATTACTGATGGTTGTTTTTGAAAATGTTTGGCTGATTTTATAATGCTTTCTTTCGAATTTTTGGGGGTTAGTCTTTCAATTTCGAAAGGAAAATTTCTACTCTGCAAATGAAATAATTCTGAAACAAAATAAATTATATCTTTCTTGAGGGTTCTGTAATTATTTTTGGTTCTCAAAAATTTAGCAATAACTATTATTAAGTTTACATACACCAATAATTCCTTTTGGATACAAATTTAACTAATAGTAGATTTGACTAGTTCCAATTTCTTTTGATAAATTAGACTATCTTTCTTGAAGTCTATTTTTGCAATATAGAAACCCTTATTACTAATTTCTTTGATTGAATTATATTAATTATTTAAGATTCCTTTGTAATATAAACTTAATAAATTATAACTAAGTACTGCTAATACTAGTTACTTTGTAGTAACTTAAGTATTTTGGCTTACTCTTGAAAATAAATAAATCTACTTGCTTACTTTTGTTTTATACATTTTGAATTAATAATAATACTTGAGAAATAACTTCTAACTAGCTTTGAAATATAAGTCAAATTGATGTAATTAATAAATCTAACTTAATTGGTTTGCCTTTGAAAATAATACTAACTCTACTTATTTGGTGGCAACTTGTCTTTTTGAAGATAAATTAATCTTTTAAAATCAATATATAAGTGACTAATTACTTAGTTTATTTACCTTTGAAAATAAATTAATACTAACTTAAAATATATATACAAAAAACAAACTTAATTGAACCACTTCTTTGGAAACAATTACTATTATTTCCTATGAAATAAAATTTAACTAAATGAATTGATACTAATTATCTTGTAAATATAAATTTAGATATATTAGTAGCAATTACCATTTGAAATCTAAACTAACACTACCACTTTATTTTGATCACTAATTTTCTTTACAAAATTTCATAAACTAAAGCACTATTAAGTTTCAAAATAAATTTCCGTTTGGGGATATAATTAAACCAACACTAAATGTTCTAATTACCAACATATTGTTGCAACATAAATGAATTAAAGCAACATTACACAAAAATAGAACTAACACTAATTGTTTCCTTTTGTAAGCTATATAAAATTTAAACTATCATAAATCTAACACCATATATTAATTACTTGAATTTAAATGCTAATTTAATTAATCACTATGTATAATATTCAAATATAACAATTTAAGTTAATTAAAGGTATTAAAATCAACTATGATGTCGTAATTATATTTTGTGAAGGAAGGAGAGAAAATAAGATATTTTTAAATCTTTAGGAAATCTAAAACTTCTAATAATGATTTAAGGTATTAAGTTACAAACACTACAACCCTAAAATAAGGTAATTAATTTATGGAGATGATTTTCTTGAAATCCTCAAAATTAAATAGTTGTCTCAAGACTATTAAAATAAATTAAACTTAAAATTATATTTATTTCATCCAAAGGTCCAATTTTTTTTAATTAATTAAAGAAAAATGGTCAATTTCTTTGTAATAACCTCATCATAATTTTATCTCTATCTTCTATATTTGAAACTTATTTATTTTGAAGGTGGTTCTTTCATTACTATCAAAAGATAAATAAATTGATCATTAGTATTATAGTTACAATAATTGTGACAATGGAAATTAAGATTAAATATTATTTGAAAATCATTAAGTCTATGTATATTTTCATTTTTAAACTTATATATATTTAATTATTATATTTAGATTTATATGTGTATATTACTTATACATATACATATATTATTTATATTAAATCTAATAAATATTTATTTATTTATATTATTTTATTATATGAATTTATAATCCACATTTATTGTACTCATATTATATTAAATAATTTATATATACAAATTTTGTGTTTAATATACAAACACACACATATATATTTATACTAAATAATTATTAAAAAAATACATATTATACTATTTTTTTTATTTTTTATGAATAGGAAGATATCTATATTAAATTAAAAAGATAAGATACATATTCACAGAAAAAGGGATGGGTGGTAAGAAGGCACACCCCGAGAGTCACATGGGCCAAGCCCAGAAAATCAAAAAACAAAGTTACATGGGCCTAGCCTAGAAGTCCATAGTAACAGAAAGAAAAGAAAAGACCATCAAGCGGCCAAATTAGTGCCCACAGAGCCAAGAGGATCTCTATCGTCAGTCTTCTTTCCCCATACATCAATTGGGTTGGGAATGACGTCAGGAGGAGGACCCTAGCCATCATCATTTTCCTTTTATTTTTCTTTATATTCCTCGTGCTGTGACGAGATTGCAAACACCAAACATGGAAAACTCTTATTAGAGCTCAGCCAACTAGAACCGTTGCCAGGCCAACCAGAGTCGTTGCTAGTAGTGGTATCAAAGGGCCACCCAGAGCCACCACCTCTCCCCACAACACCTCCAGAGGGCCACCCTTGGCTAGGTTGAGGGGGAGGAGTGTGAGAGCACCGAGGAGGGCGAGAGCCACACCAAGAAGGAGGTTGAGAGTAGGGGCAAGCAGAGCCACTCCTTTGCCAGCCTCGAGAGGGCGACTGACCGTGAAAAGAGGAGGACGAGCCAGGCACCCGAGCAACAATACACGGGGCATTTCCCCAGTGATCTAGGAGCACTTGGAGGTGAGCAACCTCAAGCGCAACTTTGTTTGCTTGAACTTGAATCTACAGAAGCACATTAGAGAAAATAATAGCTTTAGAATACAAAGAAATATTTTTATCCATTTGAGTGTGAGTGAAAATGCAAACATTTCTATCTTTCTAGATGTTGAAGAGGATTTTCACCTTGAAAGTGTGCCAAAGTTGGGTATACTTGGTTGGAAGTCTGGGCGAATCACCCAACAAACCATATGCTAGGAGAAGGGTTTTGGCCTGAAAGGCCGAAAGGAATCATGAATCCAAATCCAAAATTGTTGAGCTCTGGTGCATAACCAGAAGAGATGCTTAAAAGACTCAACTTGCCCACAAAAAGGGCACCGAGGGTCCTGGACCCCTAAATGCACAAGTCAAGCCCCCATAAGCAAGCCTTGGAAAATAATACACCAAGAAAAGTGGGTGAGCTTCGACTCAACACTTGCAAATTAAATGGTAGATAATATTTTACACCAGACATGAGCGGATTATTGAAGAAGCCAACTTTGGTTAAGACTATCAATCATAGGAAAATACGGTGAAAGCCACATATATCCAAGCCTTGGCTTGTAGTTTCTAAAAGGAGTGTCTGGGTACCACTTCCAGTCCTTCCACCAGGGCTTGGACCCATGAATCCCCACCTTATGTAGACATTCTATAGGAATAATATTCACTAGACCATCAAAAGTTTCACGGTCCTGGTTATGAAGTCTGTAAAGTGCCCGAAAGTCCTCCCATGGCATAATGTGCATTGTGGGTTTGTGAAACAATTGTTGCAATGTTTGAATGCCTTTCTTATGGAATCTTAAAGCCTTGAGCCAGGGAGACTTGGCTAGAGTTTGACCATTATTGGAAAAAAGAGGTGACCACCACACATTTTGTTGATTGAGAGAGAGCCCATCATGGAAGCTAGAGTTGGCCCAATGGAACCAAGGCTTAATAGCTTCCTAGGATTTCCATATGCTCTTGGCCACAAAGGTTCCCACAATTTGAATAGGTTCCTTCATGAATAGAAGGGTTTGAAATCCAATCCCCTTCCAGGCAGATCTGTTGGCAGGAAAGCCTGACTAAATGCAATGCCTGAGGAGAATTTTACAGGCTTCATCTCCAGAAAGGGCTCTAATAACCCATTTAACACACAAGGTAGTCTCTTGTCATTGGGTGGAAAGCAAACCAAGCCCTCCAGAGTCTCTGGGAAGGTATAAGAATTCCTAGGCCACCTAGTGAAACCCTCTATGGGACTCCGCAGAAGCCCACAAAAAGTCTCGAAGTAGCTTTTCAAGCCTAGAATAATCATCTTTCGAGAGAGCCCAACAAGAGGAATAGTAAACATGAGTAGCTACCAGAACCTTCAAACACACTTGAAATTTTCTAGCCAGAGACAAAGGCTTGGTAATCTAGTAGGCCAACTTCTGCTCAATCCTAGAAAGAATGACTTGCCATAATTTAGTTGGAGAAGCCTGAAAGCTAAACGGAATGCCCGGAAATCAAAATATTTCCCTCGGCCCAATCCACTTCCATCCATAATGTTGTAACCAGTGGGGAGTGGGCAAGAAATATTGCCTATAACAAAGCATCTTGTGCCATTGAATGGTGGAACCAGAGGCCTCACAAAAGATTTCAAGGCACTCAAGAGTTGTAGTAATATTGCCTTCTTCCTTTAGGAGAGTGAGGAAAGAGTCATCAGCGAAATGGCCATTAACAAGCCGAGACTCGAAGTTGGGTAGGGAAATGCCATGAATCCTTTGCTGGGAAATAACATTGGCCAAAACCTTCAGCAAAAAGCACATAAAGTGAAGGAGCAAGAGAACATCCTTTCCGAATAGAGTGAAAAAGACCAAAAGAGGAGGATTAATGACCATTAATGGTGATGCAAGTAGAGACATCTGAGAAAATCATTTGGATGGCCTGAATAAAATTGGGGCCAAATCCCAAAGTTTTCAACATGGCAAGAATGAAGGGCCATTCTATGCAATCATAGGCCTTAGAAAAATCAATTTTGAGATAGAGGGATTTCTAGCCAGAGCGCCTAGCCCACTCCATTCCCTCCCAAACAACAATGATATTATCAAGAATAAATCCGAATTTGATAAATCCAGTCTACTCTAGGCACACAATATGAGGTAGGAGATGACAAATTTTAAAGCCAGGGCCTTAGCAATTTTTTGTAGGAGACATTAAAGAGTGTGATAGACCACCAATTGCAAATGTCTTTAGGATCTCCAGGCTTAGGTATGAATTTGATATTTCCCTTGTTTATAATATTTCCCAAAGTTTTCGAATGAAAATCCTGAAGATAGAATTTATGAAGCTCATGACCAATACAGTCCCAAAGGGACTTGTAGAATTCATATAGGAAGCCATCGACCCCCAAGGCATTGTCATCTTCCATAGAAAAGAGGACTTCCTTCAAGTCTTCAAGCATGAGTAGCTACTCACAAAAGATGTTTTAGGAAGAGGAAAGCCTAGTTGGCACAACCGCAATGCACCTCTTTAGGGCTTGGTGGCGCTCCAACATGCAATCATGGGCAGTGAAAACTTGTTCATAGTTCCTGAAAAAGGCCTAGAGAATATCAGGTAGCTCAGAAAGGACTTGGAGCCCATCTTTGATTTTTTTAATGCTAGGAGAGGAGTTCTTGGCATGCAAGGCCAAAAAAAATTCCTTGGAGGCACGGTCCCCAACTTTTAACCAGTGCAACCTAGATTTAAATTGTGCACCTCTTGCAACATAATTATTTGCAACTTGATTTTTGTGCCTTAACTCTGCCAACCTGACTTGCAAAGGTGGGGAGAAGGGGTTAGCCGAAAGAGCCTCGGTAGTTGAGTGTAGGTTGGCAATGATCGCCTCATAAGACTGTCGATGTAAAATGGCCAACTGGCACCCATAAATGCGGAGAAACCTAGTCGTGTGAGTGATAGCATCATTCCACCAATTAATCCATCTGTTAGAGTGAGCTGGCCTACACTCTAAATTCCAAACTCTGTGAATGTGGACCAAGGTGGGCTGATGAGAAAGAAGAGACGTGTTCAAGAAGAACTGCATTTTACAAGCTCAAGGTCGTCTTATCTCCCATTCAATGCGAAAAGAAATAGGGAAGTGGTCAGATAGAGTGTCATCCACTAATGGTTTAACTAGAAGTAAAGAGATGTCAAACAAAAAAAGATTGAGCCAAAATCATTGCATGATCAAGGTGTTTAAAGATCCTATCAGGACCTGCTCTAAAACTACACCAAGTGTGCTAGAGGAAATGAGAATGGTGGCAGCCAATATTGGGATCAAAGAGCCCCAATTTATTACGCATGTAAAACCATGCCTCCCTTTCACCAGCAGCTCATCTGAATGGAAGAATACCATCCTTATCGTATGCCATCTCAACCATATTGAAATCCCCACATAGAAGCCAAGTGGCAACATGCAACGAGTCCGCTATCCAATGCCAAAGCAAGGAGCATTCGACAACATCATTAAAGGCATAAACATTAATAATCCCAAAAGAGTGATTATTAATATTGAGAAGGATCCAAACAAGCCGATGTGTGGGGTTGGACCCATGATCAACAACACAAGAGTGCCACCTTGGAGACAAAAGAATGACAACTCCACCATGCCTAGCATCATGATTTGTACAATACATATGGGTGGTTGGCCAAATAGAGCGACACGTTGAAGCAAGCAAAAAACTAGAAATTTTAACTTCTTGGAGACAAAGCACTTCAATACCATTATACTTTTGCAAAGTGTCCCGAATAGAATACTTCCTGGAGAGGTATGTCAGACCTCAAACATTCTAGGAGAGGAAATTCATGGGTGAAACTCCTCGATATCGTCGGAGTCCAGTTCCTCCTCATTCAGGGTGGAGAAATGATTCTGCAAAAAATCAAGTGGAACTGACCCAATTTGAATAAACAAAGAAGAAATTCTCCTTTTCTTCTGCACATATTCTCCTTCTTCTAATGGCGGCGACAGACTGCGAGACCGTCGTTGAGCTCCTATCATAGGAGGAGAAATTTTCAGTTGCACCATTATAACGACAGTAGGCTGAGGCATGGATTTCAGCCTAGGACATGTCGTCAAATTATTAGGCCCTATTGAGGCCTCTTTCCCCTTCGTCGAAGGGTTTGAAACAACCTTAGCAGGCTTGGGGCCTTTGGGAACTGACCCAAAGCCATTGGCTTTGTTCTTACGGTTTGTAAACGTGGTCCATTTTTTTATCAGTGTTGGGCTTTTCAGAGTCCCATGGCGGAGAAGGAGTACGAGGCATTGCTAGAGGGCAGTCCTTGATCTTGTGTTCTGCAGACTAACATCTATAGCACGTGTTCGGTAGATTAAGTAAATAACTTTCTGGGTATGCTGGAAATTGCCTATTTGAATATAAATGGAATCTTTCAAATCTTGAGAAAGATCCACTTCAACACATACCCATTTTTGGGGACAGGCATGGAAAAATCTATCAGGCTCAATGCAAATAATCTTCCCTAGAGAGGAAGCAATATGAATCAAAAATGGCACACAAGGCAAGGGTAAACTTGGGAACTCGATCTAGATCAGGACCTACAACTTGGTGTCATCTAAGATAGTGAAATCTTGGGTCCATGACTGGAAAACCAACAAAGAATACCTAACATACTAGGGACCATGCTCCAGGATTTCTTGGACATGACTGACCTCCGCAAAGTGAAAAATTAAAAAAAACCCTTGGTTAAATTTTGGACCATATCAAGGCAGACCCCATGAGGGAACCCAACCTTACTAACCTATTATTTGAGCACACTTTTAGGAGAGTCCTCCCAAAAAAATACCCAACAAGGGTATGCTTTTCAAGCCATTGACAAGCAGAATCAAATTCAGGCAAAGGCAAAATGACATCAGCCAAGGGAGTCAAAAGACTTACCTCGTGAAAAACTTTCAAAACAAATTTATGAGGTCATTTGTTCAGTGGAGGAGCCATTGAGAAAAGTCGTCAAACTGCCAACACTAGCATGAATTGCTGGGTTAGAGCCGATTGAAGGCATATTAAAACAAAAAACCACAATAAATGCAGCCATGCACACAAGAAAAGAATTAATTCCTACACAGAGAGCGCAATATGACACAAAAGGGGCCAAGAATGACCACAAACTCAAGAAAACCCTAGCAAAGCTCATACACCTTCCTCTGTGATCTCCTCATTCAAGGGGGCATACTAAAATTTTAATTAAAGAAATAATAAATAAATAAATAATTGTTAATATTATAAATATAAATAACTTTTATTAATTATAAAGGGGGTTACGACCCCTTTATGGCCTTTAAAAACAATAATTCACCTTTTCTTTATATATAATTTTTTTATTAATTTTTTTAATAAGGTAAGTCCTACCAGTTTGGGGTTAGGTTCTATAATAATTCTTTGTAATAACTTGCTAAATATTGGATATGTTCCAATTACCCATGTGATGCATGCGGAAATCCTTAAACTTTATATTTCTTGATATTGCAATGTTTTCCACATACCTAGGCCTCGTAAGATAATATGCAAAAGTAATATCTTAGACTATATAGATTTAGTGCCCACTCTAGAAAAATCTATCGATGGATTTGCTGGAAAGGATTTCAAGTTGCACCTCGACCACATGTCAAGCTTTAGACATTGGTTGTCAGAGATGTAGATACTGGGGTGAGATGAAGTAAGTGAACCATTTCAGGATATGATGAATTCGAGAGCCAAAGTAAAGGTAGCCTCGTGTGAGATGTAAGGATCCGAAATGCAATATAATGATGATAAAAAGAGGCTTAATGGCTTTAAGGTCCAGTCCCATCCAAAATGGCTATGAAACACCCAAATCAACTGTCATGGAGATGCTAGTATTCTTTACTTGCTCAAAAAACCAACTAGCTTTCCTAGGGACGATAATAGACTATTGATTGAAAAGAGTGTTGTTGGAAGGGGATTTTCTAACTATGAAGGTCGTAAAGCTCATCTTGGGAAAAAAATTCCTTACTTCTTGAGAAAGATATCATGTTAATTCTGATATAACCTCTCAATGCATTGCTTCTTTGTTAGATTTTCATATTGCTAAGGATAGGGTATCATAAATGACATGGGCTCTCTTCGACCCAACACTTCTCGAGGGTTTAGGGGATGTGCTTACCACTGCCCATCTAAGGGAAGGGATACCTTTCCCTTGGGACCTTTCTCAACATGCAAACCTAGCCAGTGAATTCCTTCACTTCCTTCCAAAGGTTACAGAGGACCCCTACTAGATGCACTGCTTTCGAGCGAGAGTTGGATATGATTTCCTGAAGTGACTTCTCCACTTTATACCTATTAAGGACTTCTAGTGGGTTACTCAGTTCATGGCTTTTGAAGAATAGGTTTTGGATAGCACATACCATCTTAAGTCTTATGGGTAGCTCGGGTTCAAAGTGTTCTGGAAGATAAGAACATTCTGATTTTGCTTTGTTCTCCTAGATAAAACTTTCTTATGTATATAACTATGGTGTAAGAAAATCGGGCCAATGTCATAACCTTTTTTTTGCCAATGGAAATCCAATATATGTGAATATAACTGTTAAATTTTTTGCATTTTCCTTTAATTTCATTGGGTGTTTTGAATGTCCTAAGACATAATGTTGGCTATTTAAGAATTTTGGTTTTGAAGTAAATTCTTGAATGTCTACTAGAGAGCCTAGGGTTGGTGGCTCGAAGCCCAAATATTACATACCATAATTTTTTTTCTAAGAGCTTCCAGTATATGTGAATCTTTGATTTTCTAGTGATCAACAAATAAATGTGAATATTACTATTAAACATTCTAAATTTTTCCTTTAATTGCACTTTTGGTTGTCTCAAAAATAATGTTGGTTTGTTTAAGAATTATGGTTTGAAAGAAATGCTTGAATGTCTCCTAGAAAACCTAGGGTTGTTGGAATTTTTTTTCTAAGGACATCCAATAAATGTGAATATTTCATTTGAATTCATTGAATTTTCTAGTTTCCATCGAAAGAGAAGCTTGATTGTTTCCAAACAGACTGAGGGTTGCAAATTTTTTATGTGTTCCTAGTTTGGAAAATGGTATGGCTCAAATCCAAAACCTTCTAGTTAGAGTAAGAAGTTTAAATGTGTTTGAACTTTGATTTTACCAATAGCTATCCAATTATTTGTGAATATTTCTTTTAAAATGTTTTGTGCTTTGTCCATTTTAGTGCATTGGATATACTACTTTCTTCAGATTTATTATGTCCGGCTGAGGATTTTGGTTCAAAAAAGATGCTTGATTGCTTCCAATAAAGTCAAGATTTGCAAAGTTTTTTTAATCTGAGTGAAACCCAATTCTTCTAGTTTGAGTAAAAGGTTTGTAGTGATATAGCTTGAAATATTTTAACCCTAATTCTAGGCTTGAATTGTTTACCAACAACCTTCCCCTTTAGTGCTTAGTTCTTTGTTTTGAAAGTTGGTTTGCTTGTCCTAAGGATGTGTTCATTAAGCCTATGCAATTACCAATTCCAAGGAAAGTGGTCTTTGCAATCGACAAAGGGCTTCCCTTGAAAGGTCAAGTATCCCCAATCTATGAAGATTGTTGTGAGTTTGGAGCCCAAATCTACGGTTGAATGGTTCCCATGATTATTGTTGATCCACAGGTCTTCCTTAGTTGTAGTAGTGACCAAGGTAGGAAATTGGGATGTGGGTTGCCTTTCAAAGATGTTTTGTTTGTTTCTTTAGCAAAGAGCTTTGAGCACAAAGTTATAATGTTTGGTTTAGGGCATGACCAGTTAGGGTTGAGGGGGTATCCCTTGTGAAAATTATGGGAGGGTTTGGTTTGTGGGATGAAAATTAATAGTTGGAGGCTTTTATAATTATAGGCACTTACCTTTATATTCCTTATAGCCAATTTATCTTTTACATATTGATCTTACCTCGTCCCCTGTTTCATTTTTCTCTTTCCACTTTACCTGCTTCCTCTTGCTCTTTTGTCAAGATTTCTTCCATTCTATCCCACTTCTTTGGGTTTTCTTCTATTATATATTCTTCATCTTGTTGTGCACTTGAATTAGCTAGGGAATATACCACCCTATTTGCTTCTCTATAGACATGGGATATTGTGTAGTCTTCTAATCTTTCTAATGGCTCTCGTATCTTGATTACCCAACTCTTTAACTTCCAATTTGGGGTGTATATTTTTGATATATCTTGTATGTATAATAATGAGTCATCTTCAATGTCCACTTTCTTGATATTCTTGTCTAAGCACATCCATAGGCCTATAGATAAGGCCTCCATTTTTTCTTCATTATTGGTTGTTGATCCAATTTTCTTGGATGATGCCCAAACAAGTTGGCCTTTATCATTCCTTAGTATGTTCCCTACCCCTACTGGTCTAGGGTTTCCTTTTATAGATCCATGAAAATTTATCTTGTATTTTCCTTTCTCTGGTCCCTTCCATTTAGCCTCCCTCCTATTCTTTACCTTATCTTTAAAGTCCCCTTTCAATCTTCCTAGATTTACCCATTTTCTTTGCAGATCCTCCTACCACTTTGTGAAATTAGTTTCATTATTTACTGTGTTCTTCACATTAAGAACTTCACAAATCCATTCTTCTATTTCTGTATAACTTTTTCCACATCCATGGTTTTTTTTTTAAAGATTCTACAATTTCTTTCTTTCCAGATATGCCATACAATCATGGATGGAGTAGTCACCCAAAAATCTGCCCATAGTGTATTATTTTTCCCTTTTGGCCAACTTCTTATCCATTCTTTAAAGTCCTCCTTCTTGGCTCCATACCATCCAATTACACTTTGGATCCAATCCCAACACTTGGATGCGTATGTTCATTCTAATAGCAGATGGTTAATTATTTCACAATTGTTATAGCCCATGATACACTTGTTTGGACCTTGAATCCCAATAGCATTCAATATTTCCATTGTAAAAATTCCTTTATGTAGGGTATACTAGAGAAAAGCTCTGACTTTAGGTAGGACTGCTAGATTCCAACATAATTTTGTGGGCCAATTTGGATTTTTTCTTGTAGTTGTTTGGATTAGATATCTTATTTTAACAGAATATTACCTTGATTTAGCACTGCACCATATCATATCATCTTCTTCCCTATTCAATATGATCTTCATGTTATTTAATTCTTTCTTTAATTTTGTCTTGGATTCTACTGGAATTGGAAACCTTTCTACATCTATCCATTCATGTTGGTTGTCATATTTAGAGCTATTTAAGTTGATATAGTTTCTGAAATTCTACCTATCATGTTTGTAATTGATTCCCTATACTCTTTTATCCCTTCTATCTCTCCTAATGGCTTGTGGCCATTCTAGGATTCCATTCGGAAATTAGCTAGTTTCCCATTGTTTACTTTCCATGTAAGATGATTCATTATATGAGCTTCCTACTTTCCCATAGGAACTTCCATATTGTTGAATCTCCATTCACTAATTTTATTGTTAGTATTATTTTTGAGTCTACAGTGTCCAAGTATTTGGATTGAAATATTTTTCATCATAAGCGTTCAGGGTCTCTGTACATCTTCTATGTTAATTTGGAACCTAATGCCAAATTTTTCTCCTTCATCTTTCTTAGGCCCACTCCACTATCTCCTTTGGGTAAGCATGCCTTATCCCAATGTACCAATGGGATTTTATTGTATTCTTTTTCCCCTTCCCATAAGAATTTATTTAGGACACTCTCTAGGCTAGCTTCAGTCTTGTTTGTAATTCTAAAATAGGACATTACATATATAGGGACTGTTGAGAGGACAATTTTGATCACAAGAATTCTTCCTGCCAATGTTAGCCATTTATTTTTCTAGGCCATAGATTTTTGTTTGCATTTATCTAATAATTCCAACCAATGTTGTGTCTGGCATGGCACTAAAAATAATGGAGACACAAGATATTTGGTTGGGGTGGATGCAATTGAAAACCCCAAGTAATTTTCTATTCTTCTTTGCATAACTTTTTTAGTGTTGAAAAATAGGATTGAGGATTTTTCCTTATTCACTATTTTCCTTGAGCATGCCATATATTCTTCTAGAGCTTCTTTGATTATTACTGCTTCTCTCATGTTAGCTTCTCCAAATAAAACTGTCATTTGTGAACTATGTGTGTGTTATTGGGTTCATTCTAGGTGCCACAATTATTCGTTTATATTTGTTACTTTTCCTTTCATTTTGATAGACCTTCCCATTACTTTTTCCATGATGATGAATAGGAACAGGGATAAAAGTGTCCCCTTGACAAAGACCATTTGTGCCTTCAAAGAAACCACATATTGTTCTATTCACTATTAAGGAATACCTTACAGATGTAATGCACTGTTGGATTAAAGCTATCCATTTGTTATCAAAGACAAATCTTCTAAGAACTTCAAGTAGAAATTTCCATTTGACCCTATCATAGGCTTTTCTTATGTCTAATTTACTCATCATTCCTTTATTTATTTCCGAATTCATAGTGTGCACAACCTCATTAGCCACAATTATGCTATCAATGATTTCCCTTCTTAGAGATAAGTCACTTTGTTCTTCCAATATTATAGAATTGAGCACTTTTTAAAGATGATTGGCCAATATCTTAGTGATGTTCTTATATATTGTATTGTACAGTGATATTGGTCTGTAATCTTTGAGAGATTCACACCACTATTTTTTTGGAATAAGAGCAATAACTATATTATTCATATCTTTGAAAAATTTCTCTTTCTCTTTGAACTCTTTTGCAACTTTCCACACTTCAACACCCACTATATTCTAGCATTTTTTATGGAACTTGCTAGAATCCATCAAGACCTAGTGCTTTGTCTAGATGAAGCTAAAAAGTGGCACTTCAAACCTATTCCAGGGTTATAGGTTCAATTAGCATACAATTTTCCTCTTCCAAAATGTATTTTGGAATGCAATCAAGGATCAACTCATTAGCATATGCTACTGTGGCATTTTCTACACCTGGGATATTTTCTAAGTACCTTACTGCTTCCGCTTCTATTAAATTTTTTTCCTTAGCGATAGTTCCATTTTCTGTTTTTATTTCATCGATTCTATAGATAGCTCTTCTTGATTTTGAAGTTGCATGAAAATATTTGGGGTTTGCGTCTCCTTTTTGTAGCCAAGATTCCCTGCTTTTGTCCCTCCAATAGATTTCTTCTCTTACTAGAATATACATGTGATAATTTTTTAACTTCTTTTCTTTTAAGAAGTCCTGGTTAAAAATACCATACCTTATAACTTTGTCGTTCAGGTCTTCTAGCTCTTTCTCTACTCTTTCTTTTTCTTGAAAAATGTTTTTGAAGACCTCTTTATTCCATTTTTTTTGTTTTGTTTTTAGAATTTGTATTTTTTTCATGAATATATAACTAGGTGTGTGATTGATTTCGTTTTCCCTCCACCATTTTTCTATGGAAGGAATCAAACTTTCCTCTCTCCACCACATGTTTTCAAATTTGAAGTAATTTTTGACTGTATTGGGTCTAGTTTTTATTTCCATTAGCATTGGGAAGTGGTTTGAAACTGAGATTGGGAGAATGGTGGTTCCCAGGGTTATATCTTTTTCCAACCAATTGTTTGATATGAAAAATTGATCCAATTTTTTCATAATGTTTGTGAACCCTTCCCTTCTATTTTTCTAGGTATATGTCCCATTGGATGCTTGATAGTCTATGGCTTTGATTTATTCCAGAAATTCTTGTATATTTCTATTAATTTTCTTTAGGGCTCCATTCTTTTTTGATAGGTCTATGACAACATTGAAGTCACCACCCATAATGTATAATTGATTTTCCATTTGATTTATTCTACTAGTTATGGCCTTCCATATTTCTTTTTTATCCTTTGTTTTTATGGGACTATATATGTTTATTTGTCTCTCTACCCCTTCCTTTCTTGGTTTTTCCCATTTCCCTAGTTGTAGACTGGCTAATGCATATTGGATCAATGATATCTAGTTCATCTACTTCCACTTTGTCTTCCTTCATGTATATATCTTCAAATTTTGACTCTTCATCCTCAAAACAATTATCATGAATTGTGTTTTTTGTTGAATCTAGATCCTTTGGGCTATTGGGACCCTTGCTATCTCCTGAGTTCTTTTCTTTCCCGATTTCATTATATGAGCAAGGGTTAATTTCCATGGATGATTTTTCCTTGTTTCCTG
This sequence comes from Sequoiadendron giganteum, assembly GCA_007115665.2. Taxonomy (NCBI): domain Eukaryota; kingdom Viridiplantae; phylum Streptophyta; class Pinopsida; order Cupressales; family Cupressaceae; genus Sequoiadendron; species Sequoiadendron giganteum. The sequence goes on from CM021106.1 coordinate 409,146,203, forward strand.
AGTCAATTCTCTGCATGGGTAGGTTATTATTTCTTTCCTTTTCCAAATTATTTTCGGTCCTGCTTGTATTTTTGAATTTCTTTTGGTCAATAAGGGTTGTTCGCTGTTTGATTTTTGATTCCTTGCTTCTTTCTTCTTCCATTCCATCTTCACACCCACCTGCTTCTTAGGGTTTTTTTTGATATGTGTAGGAAGATTGTTGTTTGATTTTTGTTTCCTTTCTTCTAATTAGGTTCCCTTCTTATGACATTCTTTTTCACTATGTTTTTTTACTTTAACATCTAAGGCAAAAATGTCTATCTTCTTCTATCTCCAAGCCCAGTTTATAGTGTGCACCATTGAAACATAAAAGGATTTCCTTAGGAATTTTCTTGATAGCTACTATCTTCACTCTGACATACAAGCAAGAGTCACCCTCAAAGAGTTCTACATCTATTTCCACCATGGTTCCTAGAGTCCTATCAATTTTCTCTAGGCATTCCTTTAACCAATATTCCAGGGGAAAATTATATAGACGAATCCACACCGGTCGCTTATATGGCTTTGTATCTACAAGATTAAAATTTTGATGCCATTTTTGCATGCATAAAGGGCGACCTTTCATCTCCCAAAGGCCAACTTCTATTTTTTTAATCTTTCTTTGGTTGTGGCGAAGATGACTACAAAGAAACCTTTGGGAAGGAATTCGATTAAGACTGGAATCTTCCATGTGTTATCAACCCATTCTTTAATATTTTTTCTCTCAAATTTGGATCCTATAAATCTATAAATGACCACTACATTTTCTAAGATGTCTAAATCTTCCTCAGCTTCCTCTAATAAGTCTATCGTTTGATATTCCATGTGTTGCATAGATTCACATTACTTAATTGGTTCCTTACTACATTCTTCTTTCCATTCTTTTTCAGCATCTTGTGTCTCCGGAGTGCATGCCTTAAGGCCACAAAAAATATCATATGATTGCTTCACACATATTTCATTTTTCTACTAAAATATTGCATTGACTACCATGTTTAAACTTCGTAAAGATAAATTCACTGGTCTATAAGTCGTACTTCGCTAAGTTCACATAAAAATGTCATGATATTTTATCAATTTTTTTATTAAATTAAATTTATATAATTAAATTTATTTAAAATAAATTATAAAACTAAATTTTATTAAGTTAAATTTATATTTATATTTTTTTTTTAAATAATAAATTTTTAATGTTTTATTTGATTAAATTTATATAAAAAAAATCTATTATTATGATTATATTTGTTTTCCATGTTTCAAATTAAATGTCTATAACATATAATTAAAATGAAAAAGAGGGAATAATTTTTATTTTAATAGGAAAAATAAAAAGATAATTTGAAGTGAAACTAATTGAAAGGAAAATCAAGTTTTTTTAACATCTTTATTAATAAATAATTTGATAGAAGAAGGAAAGATTATTCTTTTCTAGTATTACATATATTTTATTTAGTCAAAAGTTTATTTTTTTGTTTTCAAAATACCTATGCAAATAGGAGTATTAATTAAAGAAAATAAATTGATTTAGATCACGGTTTTTTCATTAAATCTTCTCGAAGGAGCACTATAAATCTAGATCAAAGGTTTCAATTTTTTTTCCCTTATATTTTTAAAAGAACAATACTGAAAGATTAAATTGAAATGGGTATTCTTTGTTGTTTCTTCTTGAATAAATAAAAAGATTTGAACAAGGAAGAGAGGAGAAAAACCACAAAGTTCAAGAAGATGGATTCAAAAGGATTACTTTGAAGCAACAAATAAAAATAATGGAGGAGAGGAATTTTACAAGAAGGGAAAACACGCAATCATTTATGAAGAGAAATATAATTTGAATGATGCCTACTTGCAACATAAATGAAGCCCAAATCATTCTCTATTAAATCCAAACCCTTGGCCCTTCCAATTCTCCAACCTCTTTCCTACAATGGTGATATCTCCCTTGCAAAAATGACCTTTTTGAAAACAAAATAACAAGAGCCAAAACCTTCCCAGATGCATTCTTCTCCTTTCCTATAGTAAAAAAATTCTTTCCAAAAACCAAATTGTTGTATGCATTTCTCATTCTCCATGTTATAAAAGTTAGAGGGGAATAAATTATAATAAAATTAATATTTGTCATTAAGAAATTATTTTCCAAAAAATCCTCAACTGAAAACATATCATAAAATCTTCCAAATAAAAAGAACGCAATATTTGGTTTTATTCTATTCATCTATTTTTATAAAATTAATATATTCTCCCTCCAAATCCTCTACTAAAGAATAAATTATAATAAAATCATGCAACTCCTTTTTTGATGTTATTTTTGATATAAGTTAATTATATTATTATGTAACTCTGGACAAAATAAAATTCCTAAGTGTCATAACCATTTGTTTGAAAAAATATATAATACTTTTATTCAAATAATATTTTCCTCATTAATTAAAAGAAATTTAAATATTTGATTAAGCCCTTTTAATTTTAATAACTCTAAATAATATAAATTGATGTGGCAAAAGTATTTAATACTTTATTTTATAATGAAGTTTATTCGTTTACTTTAGTCCACTAGAAAATTAATTAATTTAATTCAATTATTTAATAATTTAATATATATATTCTTTACCTTTAATGAACAATTATTTCAAACATTGTTGTGTGAATTAAAAGAGTTATAAAAGTTCTAAGGAAGAGGGTTATGGCATTACCATTATTTTTAGCTACACACATAGTGTGTTCCTCCTTGTGCATCTCTCCAACTACCTTCTTGTCAAGATTATCTTTAAACAATGAGCTCCTTCCATCCATGTTGAAATTCTAAGTATAATCTAGAGATTACAACAATAGATTCACCACCCTTTGCAATGAAAAACTTAAGAAGGATAACAACAACTAAACACTACGTAAATCTTTAATTTGAGATTTTAAGCTTACAAATACTTGAGGAATGGCCCGAGGATTCAAAAATTTATTCTCTCATAGAGTCACCAATTTATTGGTGTTCTTTTATGTAGTAACCTAAATTTTAAGGAACTTACCATAATATCCAAACATGGGGACCAAACTAGTTTAGACAAAGGAATAAACTAATACTCAAATAAAGCATTATAAAAGGCCAATGAATAAGAGGTGGATAAGTCTCTTTTACACTTTTATCCTTTCCAAGCTTGGGAGGGCGTTCCTAGAGATATTTGAACAACAACACAAGTCGTTATTTATGGCAGCTAGATTATAGGATACATCACAAGATAAAAATTTGATTAATAGTCCCTATAGATACATTCATGTGGTTAGTTACATCATCATTAACCTAATAATAGATATTACACACAATCCTCAAGTGGTTTTCATCAGCTATTGGATCATAAAGGATTTTACAAAGGTTTATAACATTAAATTATGTACAATAAAAGGACATTAAATCATGATTAATTTATTAGCACTATAAATATAATTTTTCATTTTAAAAATGTGCAAGATTAGCTTCAACTAATAGATTGGTGTCAATTTATGTAGCAATAGAATCAGATCCAAACAAAAAATAACAATGATAGTAAATTATAACATTCAATTGAGTATAATGTACTTGGATTTGTATTGTAGAGCTTAGACCCTCATTTCCTTCATATCCCAAAAACTACACCCATTATTAGTAATCTACAACAAATTTAAATACCCCACATATTAGTCTTAAAAGATTTCCTACTTTGGCATATACATGCATAAGTAAAATAATTTTATTGTACCCCTTGAATGCAAACTAGCTAATATTTTATATAAATAATAACAAATGCAAGCCTGATAATTCCTTAAATCCCCTAAAGCACTAAAATAAAAGTGGATACATGTAAAATGGTAATATTATTAATGTCTTATGTCAATTTAATAAAAAGAGTTAGAAAGGAATCACATAACTTGACACAAATAATATTATTCTACATTAACCATACATCAAATACAATTCAAGTCTAAAGCTTGACCTAGATTATATACTCAACATTTTAAAGCTTGTGTGAAAGCATGAATGGAGACTACTCCTTTTATTTTTGAATGAAATCATATTATAGCACTTCATATGGTCATCTAAATCCACATTGAAATCCAATCAAGATTGTATATCACTTAATTTTATGTGTATAAAAACTAATATCTCATGAAATTTGTTGAAATGGAAGCTTGGAGCTTGCGTTAAAATCATTCATGTCATAAAAACAACCATTAAATTAAAATAAACATGTTTTTATTCATCCAACATCACTAAAGTACATTTCAATGTGTCATTAATATGGAAAAGTATTTTTGGGTGGGAAAAACCCCTATGGAGTAATTGTGACATCAAATTTGGTCATCAATGACACTTCGGGTAATGCAAGGAGGTAGGTGGGAGAAAATAGTACAAAATGTAGGAGTTTTGGAATTTTGGGGATCAAGTGTCAAGTATACATCATAACCCATACCACTATTAAGGATTAGGGGTTAAGATTAAGCCATGCTTCATGCTTAAAGTAAATAGGTGAGAATATATTTGCATCTCCAACTCCAAATGACATATGAAGAAATTTATTGGAATTTGGGATGAAGGTACTGAGGAACTCATCCCTTAAGGTATGTAAATTGGGGTAAGTATAAAATTTTGATCCCAAAAAGGTGAAGAATGTGAAATATTGATGATCGATGTTAGCTCATAACCCATACCAATGCCAAGGAGTTGGGAATTGAGAGTCAAGGATACTTCTTATAAAGTACCCAAATAAGGATGCATCTAAACCTTATAATTTTTATGAGATAAATAAGTGAAAGTGTTAAGGATTAGGGGTTGAGGAAAACTCATACCTTGTACCATATTAGAAGTATTCTTGCATCTTTGACTCTTTAAAAGTACATTAAAAAATACCAAGTTATGGATTGAGAATATCAAAGAAAAGGTACCCAAGTAAGGGATGTTTGAAACTTTGACTTTGAAAAGTAACTTAGTGCAAAATTTAAAATTTGGGGATTGGAGGAAAAGAATGATAAAATATATTTTGATATGTTGACAAAGACATGGGAAATTAGGGGTTTGAGGGTGTCGAGAAAGAGAACTCTAAAAACTTTGACAAGGAAAAAGGGGTCAAAGGAAAGGAACAACTAAAAGGTATTAGAAAATGGGGAATCTTAATACCCCAACAAAGATAAAGGAAAAAGGTGGACCTAGAAGAAAAATCCCCCACACTTACAAATTTTTGGTATTTTTATAACTTCCAACACATGATATACACACATGGGATAACTTATGAAAAAACTTAGGTAAAATTTTGACAAATGGAGACCCACTTAGAGTCTCTTATATTAGTTAGAAATGGTGGGTTTTACAAGGCAACAACAATAAAGTGGAAAGGACTTAGGATTATTTCATTTTGAGGCATATAAAATAGGGATCTAATAGGATCGAGGAAAAAAAAGATAAAAAATTAAGAACATACTAAAAAATATTTAATTTAGTACTTCAACTTGGTGGGATCATAACTTCTAGCCCATTGAGTAAAATTTGGACTAACTGGATGTGTTGGAAATATCTCCAAGGAATCTAGTTTGAGTTGTTTGGAGGTTTGTCTTCATAATACCTCATAATCAATAAAAGAAAAACTTGAGGGATAGTTCCACTCTAAAGCCCTCCAAAAATCTAGATTATGAGAACATTGAAAATACCAATTTTTTTTTTTTGATATTTCCTAAATTTTCCCATGCATCTACCCCTAGATGTATATTAGATTAGTTGTACCCCTTGAAAAGCAGTGGGGCCCATTACCTCAATATTTTACAAAAAATAAGGAAACTATTTTTCAAATTTTTACTTAGTGAACCACTTACCCTAGTGAGGAAATTGTCATACCTATACCACCTAATAGAGAGAAATTTGTTGATTCTTCAATTTCTTAACAAAAATAATAATGGCTTGATATGTGTCCAATGGATTAGGAGTGTCTATATTTTTTCATATATTATGAATATAATAAAAAAAATTAAGGTTTCTAATTGTAGAGAAGGGGGATTCACTACTCATGAGTCTCTTTATTCTCAAGAGATTCCCAAGGGGTGGACTTCCCTAAACTACCTCAAGGAACAACATGAGAGTTCTAGAATCGAAAAGAGTAAATCATAGAGGTTTTTTGGACATACGGATAGGCTCTCGACCAAAGGATGACAACAAAAAATAAGGACAAAAATGTGGTGCACTGGCATCCTAGAGGCGTGTTGGTGTCTTGTATGGACCAAAAACAAATTTTATCATAGAAAACAACAAAGTTACTACTGACAATCAACTTGCTAAGAACTTATAGAGTACAGGAAAATAAAAAAATACAATAGCATTGAAGTGAAGTAAAGTAGATGATAAAACTAAAGAAGATAAGTGATAGAAAATTCTCACAACCCAAGTAATGAATCCTCCAACACATGAATATCTTCAATACCTGCATGCATAAGTTCCAGAGAAAATGTTGGGGCTGTATAGGGGTTTGCCTCAGTCAAACCTCCATTTTGGTGTTCCAACCTCCACAGAAAGCCAAATAGATAGAGAGAAATGGGCAAAGGAGTGATAAAATCAATCCCCGCTTGAGGAGGAGAACTCGTATCACAAAATGGAGATGCAATAGATAGGGGATGTGTGAAATCCCAAAATTCTCGCAAGCACAAGACAAGGGATATATCAGTTGCAAGGCTTCAGGAAGCCAAAGAGGGAGAGAAAGATAGTTGTGAGAGCCAAGAGTGTTGCAAAGAGCATTTTAAGGACGTGACAGTGCTTGAGGCTACTATAACAAGTGAGAGATTTGTGCAAGAAAGAGAGTAAAAAGGGAAAATAGAGAAGCCAAGAAGCTAGAAGACCAAATGGATTGAAAGGATAGCATTTAAAGAGAGAAAAGAAGAAAAAATAAGCTTCTTGAGTGGTTACAAAGCATCCCAGGTTGTTACCATCGACAAAAAATGCTGACAATTGGAAAAAATGCTCAGAAGCGGACATTTGAATGTTGAACTTGTTACTAATTTTTAGCTTCCCGCTCAAATTAGTGAAGTTTTAACAGGAATTTTTTTGGTGGGGTATGAATTTTAGATGTATAGACAACCCAAACAACATATGCTTTTTGAATGAAGGATTTTAAAGAATTGGTTTATTCGAATTATGCAACAATTTGAGTAAAACTATTGAAAAATCCAAACAAATCAATACAAAATATTTCATTAAGAAAGTAGACATTCAAAGGATGTTTTTATGAAGATAAATTATTTTATGCAATTAATGTTATTGTTGTTTATTAGAAAAAGAAAGGAAATTCTGAAATAGGGTATGTGAAAATTGTCCTCTCATCTTGGTTAAAAAACATATGCTTTAAATAGTTTTATTTAGTTATTTCATATTATGTAACTGAAAATAAGTTCAAATGAAGATATACAAGTCATTAAATGATATGAAGTAGCTAATTTATTAAAAGAAATGTTTTTGTAATCCCACACAAGCCATGGGAGTAACTGTTCTATTAGATACAAAATATAAAGTAATTACAAGGAAAAGAAAAATCATAGAATCAGATATGGGACCCATCATTGCCTGGTGAATGATGAATCCCGTTGTCGGAGGTTGTCTGAGCTTCATTGAGGTTGTCCATTTGCTGCTCCAAGAAAGAAATCTGAAATGATAGGAGGTGTTAGAAGCTCAGGGTTCCATACAAATCTCATGCATTTATAATCAAGCAAGTACTTGTTACTTTATAACTGGTCAAAAAAAAACAAAATGGACACCTGAATCCAAAAGAAATCATTAAAAAGAACATATCACATTCATTGTTTTTATCTAACTTGTTTGCTTCTTGTGTAGATATAGGTCAAATATTTTATTACTATTTCATCTGTTTACAACATGTGGGTTGAAATGTGGATCCCACAAGGGTCGAGGCCAACATGTTGTCATATTATACTTCTAATTTATTATCATAAACATGTTTATCTATTATTCATCATGCTCATTAGATAACAAGAGTAGTTTCAAGGTTTCATCAAGTGAACAACTATAAGTGATAAGCAAAATGCAAGGTCAAATCCACCATGTTAATGTGTTGACCCAAAGAGAAATGCACATGAAAAATAAACACATTAATGCAAAAGATCATCTAAGATGCATTTTCAATCATCATTATATGAAATAGTGAAAGCATGGCTTTGTTCATATGCTTAGGCAGGGAAAATTTTGTTATTTTTCTTTCAAAACTTCTGAAGTCAGAAGCATGGTGCCTCTAGAAGAATGAAGATAAATATCACATACACTATACATAGTGAGTACCATGAAGAATATATTGTTTTGAAAAATTTCTAGAGAATAGTATCCAAAGAGTCTTGTTAGGGAAACTCTACAAGGAGAGTTCATGTAGTCAGGAATCAAAAGGAATATTTCATTGATTAAATGCATGAAGAATATTTCTTGAATCTTTCCAAGAGATTCATTGCAATCAACCATTGTTATCTTTGAGACTTTATACAATATCTTTAGAAGAGAAATGTAGAATATGGTTGAAAATTATCCTGCTTTAGGGTAAATTGGGCCACAATATAAGGAATTATAGACATAAGTGATAAGGAGCTATAAATTAAATATGCATGATGAGCAACACTATTGCAATTATTTACAAATGAAGAACATAGGATAGTCATCTATGCCAAAGACAACCCAAGTGTATGAGATGCAATGCTTGTGCAAGAAAAGGTTAGAGAAATATGCTACAATAATGGTGATTTGAAATAGTGAGGAATGAATGAAGGGGCAGGTTTCACCAAATCGACAATGGACAGGGTATATTGGTGAAAGGGTGCAATCACAAGAATAGTGCTATTCTTGAAATCTTTACTTCCTAATGTCAATGATGAAAAGTGCCCATACAAGTACCAGGGGGAGTGACCTATAGTAATTTTTGTTAGATTGTAGTCATGTTAAGAAGTCAATTCTTAATTGAAAATAATATTCTTTGAAATTTAGTTCATCATTCTTCCTACAAGTATCTCAATCTAGACCCTTCAACACATATGACAGTGAATAGTCTTCATGACTGTTTAAATAGAACAAAGAGGACTGAGAAGGTCTTAAATTTGATACCATCACATGTATTCTTTTCTTTCTTTTAAGAAAGGATGTTTCCAATGGTGACATAGCCATGACATATAAGAGACAAGAAGCCATGAATAACAATGATGGATGCAAGGTTAACCCTCCAAGGAAGCTTCCAAGAGATGTCTTTGAAAGAAATTGATAAAGAATGCAAACCCAAAATGCTATGGGCATAGAGAAACTAAGCCATGAGAGCCTTTAATAATTGCAATAATATATAGTTCCATGCATAGAGAGATGAGGAACATCATAAGAGACTGTGCCATTCCCTAAAGACAATCCCTTGGCAGCACCTAAATAGAACAGAAGAGGAAAATATCATAATTTCTTGAGCCAAAGCCCAAGCTTGAGGAAAATACAGAGAAAGAAAAATTTTGTTTCTAGAAATTGCAAGCAAACACATTGTACAGTAAATGATATTCAACATCCTCATCATTTTTATAGAAAATGGAGCTCAAGGCAAGTTTTTATTGATAAAAATGAAGGGAAATGGCATAAGTTCTACAATAAAAACTTACCATGCTCAGTTGTGTTGATTCTCCAAAGAATATGTGAGTTTTTACCATGAAAATCCTCTATAAGAGCTTCACTTCAAACCCTTGGTGGCGCTCATGAATTGGTCGATGCAAAATGAGGTCGAAGTCAAGGAGTTCTTTGTTTTAAGATTAGGGTTTTTACCCTAATTTTCTTGGCCGACCACACAAAGGAATTTTTTCCTTTCTTTTAAGTTTGCAATACAACTAATGGAGGCTGTGGGCTAAGACAATAAGTCTTATGCCTTAAGTTTTTGAAATATTATATGTGCCTTATATTTTCTAGAAGTCTTTATGACATAAACTTTTGCATTGATTCCTTCATATGGCTGAATTTGGGCTTTGTACATTTTCCATTTGTTTCAACATGTAAAGCGTTTGACTAGTGATATTTTTATAAATCGCTTAGTCAAAATGCAATTTTAAATGCAAAATAAAGTAAAATATGCCATGTAAATGTCTTTATGTTTTTAAAGAATGTAATTATGCTTTGCATGCAGCTAGGAGGTGGTTGAAGAGATTTGCAAATATATGGAGGAAAAATAGAGAAATTTGGTGACCTCATCAGTAGTTGGACATCATTTTAAGGACCCACATGGGTTATGTATGAGCCAAGGAGGATTTTGAGGCACTTAACACCATGTTTCATTTAGTTTGAACCCCTTTTTTGAGGGATTTTCAGTTATGCACGACCCTTTCGATTGTTTACAGATTCAAAACTCCTTATGCCTATTTTGGAGGAGTCTTCCTTCAGTCAAATGCCTAGCTTGAGGGAGGAGACAACACATCAAGCGAGTTGGAGCCAATATTCAAAATTTGAATTCTTGGAGCCTTTTGTATAGGTCTTCTTCTTCTCTCATTTTCTCTTTAGTTTTGAGTTTTGTTCATTGTTGTTGCAACAACATACATACTTTGTAACTCATTTCTTATGATTTTTTCAGTACTTGTAATTATTTTTACAGATTTGTAATGAAAATATCTCCTAATATTCAATAAAGAAGTACAGTTCCTTCTCAAATTTGTTTTGTTCAAGCATTGTATGTGAATGTTTTGATTAAAATATTGTGATTTCCATCAGAAAATCTATCATTTTTATCTTATTCCTTTAGTGTTTTAGTTCAAATGCAGTATGTTATAGTGCAGGTCATTGTTTGTGTATCTTTTTTTATTGAATGTTAGTTATGAAAACATCACTATTTTCTTTCAAACAAACTCCAAACATTGAAATGTTTCATATGAATCATTTATGCAAAACATGTTAACCTGAGTTGTGAACTCTTTCAGATTCATTTGTTTAGTTATTTTGTGAGTTTTAAAAGCAGATGCAAGTCATTTTTAGTTGGAAAATTACCCCTTAGTATAGCTTTCAGTTTCTATAACATCCTTCTTTCCCTTTTCCCATCAAAAAATTAGTAGTTCTTAAAGACACATTCAAAGGGAGCCAACCCATAATCTGGAGGTCTACTCTCACCATAGGATACCCACAGCCTGAGAAAAGTCCCATGTTGAATGATATTAAAGAGTTTTCAGCTTGTTCTCATGTGCAATTCCCTGTGACAACATTTTTTGGCACACCTAGTGGTACCTTGAGCTGATTTTCAGTTCAAAAGAGCTACATTTTGTTGTTGTTTTGGTTTGAGCAGTATTATTTCAGCCTTCAAGAAGGAAATTTTTCACACTTGGTGACACTAAAGCTTTGGTTTTAGTAGTTCCAGTGGTTAAGCATATGAGAAAGTATCAAACCAGACAAAGTGGAGGCCCTATTGAACATTTTGAGCTACCATCAAGAAGTGTTAAGGTAGTTAAGTAGGCTACTAATCTAGTTGCAACCTATAGTAATCCTCTATTTTCAAGCTTTGTAAATCAAATATCAGAAAATTCCACTATTCCTAGTAGTTGTAATCCTTCAAGAGTCACTATGGCTCATAATCCACCACCTAGGAATCAACCCTTTGTTTCTTTTGATGAAGGAAGTCCCTTGAATCTTGCCCAACATAATGATATACCAGTAGCAACCCTTATGAGCTTTCCCTTTTTCACTAGAGAAGATCATACGACTTCCATAGAATATATGAGAGATGTGACCTCATTGTGTGGGTTGCATCATATTACTGAACAAAATTTTGCAATGAGGCTCTTGGTAGCTTCTGTCAAGGGTGAAGCCCTCCAATGGTTTAGAGGCCTTGCTGTTAATTCAATTGCGACTTGGGATCAGCTAGGAGAGCAGTTGAATAAGCAATTTGAAGACAAGTAAGATCATCTCTCACTGGTGGATTAGCTCACTACCATCAAAAGAGCTCCACATGAACATTTGGTGGACTTTAATTATCACTTCAAGAAGACCTAGAATATAATTCCAGCCTCAGTAAAGCCTTCTAATGATTATGCATTCGTGTTTTAGCTGAAAACTTTGAATAGTGGTATTTCACTTATGATACATTCTATGGGTGGGAATACATTACCAACAACATTTGTTGTTGTTGTAAGGGCTAAGAATAGTTTAATTCAAGCTAGAAAGATAGCACCTAGGCCTCCAATTCTATTTTTTTGTTGAGATACAACCAACTGTCCCTATAATACCACACACTATAGCTATTGTCACTTCATTTCCATCATTTTATAGCCAAGTTGCAGCTCAAGAAAATGTCGTCTCTAGCCAATTCCAAGAGCTTATAAGTATTAAGGAGAAAAATGATAATATACATAAGACTTTGCAAACTTTTGGTAATGAATTATTCAATATAAAAAGGAAGCATTACCAACCTCCTTACCAAGCTCCATACCAAGCTAACCCTCAAGTACAAAGGATGAATCTCAATCAAAGACCTTTCCAGCCCTACAACCCCAATACACCTAGCTCTTCTAGGGAGGTGGTATCAGCTCAAAAAAATATGGCAGCTGATTACAAGTGGTGTTTTCCTTGTAATCAGCCACATAACCAATCCACTTGTTCCAATGGTATATTGAATCAAGATTTAATGGTGCAAAGTAGTGCTATTGTTCCAAGAGATTCATCACAAGAGGTTAATGAACAATAGTCTACTCATATGGATAAAGGAAATTAGGATGTCACCTTGTTGAATTGGCAAGGTGAGGAGTTTTATGGGGTCAATAATTCACAGAATCATTCAAATACTCTTGTAGAAGCCAATACAAGGTCTAAGAAAAGGGTTGTTGACTTGGATAAATAGGATAATGAAGACATAAATCAGCCATCTACTAGTTCACAAGGCCAAGTGAGGCCTTCTTCTTCATAGAACATTCAGGTTCTGTCAAGAGCTCAACCTATGGTTGGCAAAGATCAGCCTAAGGCATCAATTCAACTAGTACAAGTACAAGGGAATGTTGTTGTTCCTAAAGGACAACAAAAGGTTAGTATTGGTAGTTTTAATACTTTAGATCATGTGAAGAAAAACATGTAAATGTTTCTATGTGGGATTCTTTAGCTCTTCCTGGGTAGAAAGATTTGTTACATGAGGCATTGCCAAATTTTTCTTTGCCATTTGAGGTGCCTAACCAACAATTCTCTAAGGTTGTACTTGCTAGTGATTCACAAGAGAGGAGAGAAAAACCTACCAATATAGTCAAGCCATCCCCATTTTATGTAACTTTAATTGTTGTCCAACATTTAGTGCATAATTGTATGATCGACTTAGGCGCTAGTAGTTTTGTAATGCCCAAACAAGTTGTTGATAAGTTGGGAATTAAGTATGAACCATTAGAAAAGGGGGAATTTTAACTAGATGGTATTGTTGTTAATAGAGAAGGAGTTATCAAGAATCCAAGTCTCACCTTACACACATGTCCAAACTTCTCTATACCTTAGGACATTTATGTCATAGAGCTACCCCCATATTTTTCCATATGTTTATCAAGAGAATTCACTACTAAAATTGGAGGATACTTGTCTTCTGATTGGTCTCATATGCTCTTTAGGACTAGGTATGGCACCAAGGTCACTATCAAATCATAACCTATCTCTAAAGATCACATTGAGCCCTATAATCCAAGTGTTATCAATGCAACAGTTGCTATTAATTGCACTCTTTTTATAGTGAAGAGGTTCCTACAACCAATGAGACAAAAACGCAGATTGAGGATATCCTTGATGTCCTTCTAGATGAGTGGGAAGCTAAAAATGTTCATAACGATAATGAAAAACATGAAGAGGTAAACTTGGGAATTTATTTCATGCATGAATCTGATTCTATCATGCCTAATCTTGAGAAAAGTGTTGAACAACAGTCCAATAAGTAAGAAAATGAGGTATGGAAGATGTATTTTTATGGTTCAAGGAGTAGGAATGGTGTTGGAGTAGGTTGCATGCTCATTTCCCCTAACGGTGACAAGTATTATTCTGCATATAGGTTCACATTCAGCTGCACTAATAATACAACTGAGTATGAAGCTCTTATTCATGGTCTCCAATGGGCAAAAATGAGAGGTATTTGTTGTTTATAAATTTTTGGTGATTCAAAATTGATTGTTAATCAAGTAAGAGGTCTCCATACTACTAAAAATGATCTTTTGAAGTCTTATAAGCATAAAGTATGTGATCTTATTGAATATTTTCAAGATTTTAATTTATTGTCCATTCCCAGAAATGAGAATAAACGTGATGATAGATTAGCTGTCATAGGAGCTCAATATGATATACCTAGTGACATCAACAATACTAAAGAACAATAGTATGTAAAAGTGATTGTTAGATCTTTTGTTCCTAACAATAATGAGCATTGGAAATTCTTTAACAATGATCAAAATATCATAAACTTATTGAGAGAAGAGGCAGAATTTTCAAATGATAATCAGGAAAAACTCAAACAATAGTATGAAGATCAAATCATACAGCCAAAAACAAATAAAATATCCAAAGTCTTGGTGACATTGGAGTCAATTTTCAACACCAATGATCAAGTAAGAAATGAAAAATCCATCTTTCACATCAAAGAGGATCATTATCAAGGTATTCAGATCTTCAAAGATAAGCTCTTGAAGCTTGGCAAGGTATGCACATTAGAAGATAGGCATGCATTTTTTTTACTTTTCCAAGAGGTCAATGATATTTTTGCATGGGAATATTTCGATTTGAAAGGTTTTGATCCTACCATTGCCCAACATACCATTGAACCTAAGCCTAATGCCAAACCTATAAGACAAAAATAGAGATCGCTTAACGCCGACCTTGAGCCCCTCATGATCAAAGAGTTGAATAAACTCATTGAGAGCAGTATAATATTTCCAATCAAACATACCTCTTTAGTATCCAATCTTGTTCTAGTGAGAAAGAAAAATGGTGAAATCAGAATTTGTGTTGATTTCAGAGACCTTAATAGAGCCTCCCTAAAAGATCATCACCCATTACCTTTTATGGAACAAATACTTCAAGTTGTTTCAGGTTCTAAGAGGTTTTCTTTATTAGATGGCTTCTTGGGTTATAATCAGATTCTGGTTAAGGAAGAGGATCAGTTTAAAATATATTTTACAACTAAATGGGGCACCATGGATTACAATAAAATGCCATTTGGTTTGTCAAATGCTGGAGCTACTTTTCAGAAAGCTATGGATATGGATTTCAAAGGTATGGTGTATAAAATTGTATTGGTTTATTTGGATGACATAACTATTTTCTCAAAAAATCCTAATGAACACTTGGCTCGCTTGAAAAAGATCTTTAAAAGGTGTAGAGATTTTGGTATATCTCTCAACCCAAAGAAGTATGAGTTTTTTGTCCATGAAGGTAAGTTAATGGGATATAATGTATCAAAACATGGCATCACCATTGATCTAGAAAGAGTAAGTGCAATCCTTTCTCTTCCTTTACCAACACACAAAAAGGGCCTTTAAAGTTTCTTGGGTAGAATCAACTTTGTTAGAAGATTTATTCCAGATGTTGTTGAGCTATTAATGCCTCTTACTTCAATGTTAAGGAATTTTTTTTCTTTCAACTGGACAAAAGAAGGACAAAGGTGTTTTGAGCTTATTAAGGAAGCACTTGCAGTTGCTCCTACTTTGTTAAGCCTAATTTTTTCAAAAGATTTTATATTGTATGCATATGGAAACATCGATAGTATAGCAACTATGTTAGTTCAGGAGAATGATCATGGTTTAGAGAAGCCTTTATCCTTTTTCAGTCAAGGTATCAAATATTATGAATTTAAGTACTTTTTTGTTGAAAAGCATGTACTTGATGTTATTAGAAGTTTGAAAAAGTTTAGACACATGCTTTCTAACAATAAGATTAAGTTATTGGTTTCCCACCCTTCAGTTACAAATTTTTTGCTGAGTAAGGACTTGGATGGTAAAAGAGTTGGTTGGGTGACTAAGGTGATGGAATATGACATTGAGATCAAGGTCACCAAGCTGATTAGAGGAAAGGGTCTGTGTGAGCAACTTGTGGGTAATAGTAACATCATTACAAAAGAAGAAGAGGACACTATCCTAGCTCTTGAAGATCAAGAACAAGTAGTAGTTACCTATTTCTTCTACAAGTTGGGTACATGAAATGATTCATTTCTTGCTAACTGGTGAATATCCTCTTGGTTTGAGTAAATAAAAAAGAAGGTATTATAGGTTGTAGTCTATACCTTATGTACTTTTAAATGGTTTTCTTTTTAGAAAATATTTCCATGGTGTTTTGCTAAGATGCATAGAGGTTGATCAAGTTGATAGAGTTTTACATTAGTTTCATGAAGGATTGGTTGGAGGACATTTCTCACCAAGAGTTGTAGCTCTGAAGATAATGAAAGGAGGCTACTACTATCCTAGTTTATTCAAGGATGTACATTCATGGGTGATAAAATGTAAGGAGTGTGTAATATTTGCAGGAAAAGAGAAGTTGGAAGCCCTTCCATTGTAGCCAATTCAAGTTGAACAACACTTCATGAAGTGGGGTTTGGATTTCATTGGAGCCATAAATCCACCTTCAAGTGTTGGCCACAAGTGGGTGCTCACAGCCACTGATTACTTCTCAAAATGGACTGAAGTTGTGACACTTAATGAGGCTAATGAGATAGCTATTATGAACTTTTATGAGGAGTTGATAACAAGGTTTGGATTTCTTGAATTAATAGTTTTAGATAATGCAATTGCTTTCATAGGGACTAGAATATCTGATTGGGATGTCAAAAATGGTGTTTATTTGAATACTTCTTCTAACTACTATCCCCAAGAAAATGGAAAAGTTGAGTCCATGAATAAGAACCTTCTCAGGATTATCAAAAGAATGATGAAAGGAAATCAGAGAGCTTGGCATACCAAGTTGCAAACAATCTTGTCGGCTGATAGAATTACCCCAAAGAGGTCAACAGTACTATCACTATACATTCTTGTGTATGGAAAAGAAGCAAGGCTGCCTATATCCCTTGAACTTCATACCCTTGATCTAGTCAATCAACTTGACATGATTGAAGAGGAACCTATGACAACAATATTGGCTTAGTTAGTTGAGCTAGAAGAGACTAGAGGTGAAGCAATGAGGAAGATAGAGCAACATCAAGCTCAAATTCAGAGGTCATTTGATAAGAAGGCATCCCCAAGAATATTCAAGGAAGGTGATATAGTGTTGAAGTGTGATGAACTTAAAAGCAAACCTAGAAAGCATTTCAAGTTTGATGCATTTTGGAGTGGGCCTTACATTATTTTTGAGTGTAAACAACATAATTCCTTCCAATTATCTAAATTGGATGGTGACGTGGATCCAATCTCAGTGAATGAGATTCACCTCAAGCATTGCTTCTGAGGTATGATCTAAATCTATAAATATTTAAGCATGTTGTAGGTGTCAAATAAGTGCTATTGCACATAGTTTAAATACATTTTTTTTCCCTAAGTTTTATTTTGCACACTTGGTTAGTTTTCTCTAATTTTTGGTGGGGGGGAAATAAGAAATTGCTTTGATGTCACTCATTATAGTTCAATTAAATAGATATTCCTCATTCATAACACATAATTGAAGTTCGATGTCATGAACAACAAATATTTACTCAATGGAGCTATAATGAGTTGAAGCAATGTAAAAATGAGTTACAACAGTTTGAAGGACTCTTTACCAAGTTTTATAATTTAAATGGAAAAAAAAAGGATTCCATACCCAATGGATAAGCAAGGCAACTAGCCTTATTCGTTTAGTAGGAAAACACCCCTAGGAGGTCTCCAGAAATGTTACTAATTTTTAGCTTCCCGCTTAGATTAGTGAAGTTTTAATGGGAAATTATTTGGTGGGGTATGAATTTTTGATGTATAGGCAACCCGAACAACATCTACTTTTTGAATGAAGGATTTTAAAGAATTGGTTTATCAAAATTATGCAAATTTGAGTAAAACTATTGAACAATTCAGACAAATCAACAAAACAGATTTCATTAAGAAATTAGACATTCAAGGATGTTTTTGTGAAGCTAAACTATTTTCTGCAGTTTATGTTATTGTTGTTTATCAGAAAAAGAAAGGCAATTTTGTAACAAGGTATGTGAAAATTGTCCTTTCATCTTGGTTACAAAAAATATGCTTTAAATAGTTTTATTTAGTTATTTCATATTATCTAATTGAAAAAGAGTTCAAATGAAGATATACAAGTCATTACATGATATGAAGTAGCTAATTTATTAAAAGCAATGTTTCTGTAATTCCAAACAAGCTGTGGGAATAATTTTTCTATCAAATACAAAATAGCAAGTAATTACAAGGAAAAGAAAAATCATAAAATCAAATATGGGACCCGTCATTGCCTGGTGAATGATGAATCCCATTGTAGGAGGTTGTCCCAACTTTGTTGAGGTTGTCCAATTTCTGCTCCAAGGAAGAAATCTACAAGGATATGAGGTGTTAGAGCTCAGGATTCCATACAAATCTCATGCATTTCTAATCAAGTAAGTACTTGTTACTTTATAACTAGTCAAAAAAAACAAAATGGACACCTAAATCCAAAAGAAATCATCAGGAAGAACTTATTAGATTCATTGTTTGTATCTAACTTGTTTGCTTCTTGTGCAGATATAGGTCAAATATTTTGTTACTATTTCATCTGTTTATAGCATGTGGATTGAAATGTGGCTCCCACAAGGTTCGAGCCTAGCATGCTGTCAAATTGTACTTCTAATTCCTTATAATAATTTTTTTAATTTGTTATTCATCATGCTCATTAGATAACATGAGTAGTTTCAAGTATTCATCAAGTGAACAACTATAAGTGATAAGTAAAATGCAAGGTCAAATCCACCATGTTAATGTGTTGTTCCAAAGAGAAATGCACGTGAAAAATAAACACATTGATGCAAAAGATCATCTAAGATGCATTTTCAATCATCATTATATGAAACAGTGAAAGCATGGCTTTGTTCATATGCTTGGGAAGGGAAAAGTTCACTATTTTCTTTTAGAACTTTTCAAGTCAGAAGCATGGTGCTTCTAGAAGAATGAAGATAGAGATCACATACACTATACATAGTGAGTACCATGAAGAATATATTGTTTTGCAAAAGTTCTGGAGAATAGTATCCAAAGAGTCTTGTCAGGGAAACTCTACAAAGAGAGTTCATGCAGTCAGGAATCAAAAGGAATATGTCATTGATTAAATGCATGAAGAATATTGCTTGAATCTTTCCAAGAGAGTCATTGCAATCAGGCATTGCTATCTTTGAGACTTTATACAATATCTTCAGAAGAGAAATGTAGAATATGGTTGAAAATTATCCTGGTTTAGGGTAAATTGGGCCACAATATCATGTATTGTAGACATAAGTGATAAGGAGCTATAAATTAAATATGCATGATGAGAAACACTATTGTAATAATTTATGAATGAGGAACATAGGATAGTCATCTATGTCAAAGACAACCCAAGTGTATGAGATGCAATGCTTGTGAAAGCAAAGGTTAGAGAAATATGTTACAATAATGGTGCTTTGAAATACTAAGGAATGAATGAAGGGGCGGGTTTCACCAAATCAACAATGGATAGGGTATATTAGTGAAAGGGTGCAATCACAAGAATAGTGCTATTCATGAAATCTTTACTTCCTAATGTCAATGATGCATAGTGCCCATCAAAGTACAAGGGGGAGTGACCTATAGTCATTTTTGTTAGATTACAGTCATGTTAGGGAGTCAATTCTTAATTGAAAATATTATTCTCTCAAATTTAGTTCATCATTCTTCCTATAAGTATCTAAGTCTAGACCCTTTAGCACATATGATAGTGAATAGTCTTCATGATTGTTTAAACCGAACAAAGAGGATTGAGAAGGTCTTAAATTTGATACCATCACTTGTATTATTTTCTTTCTTTTAAGAAAGGATGCTTCCAATGGTGAAATAGCCGTGACATATAAGAGATAAGAAGCCATGAATAATAGTGATTTATGCAAGATTAACCCTCCAAGGAAGCTGCCAAGAGATGTCTTTGAAATAAATTGATAAAGAATGCAGACCCAAAATGCTATGGGCATAGAGAAACTCAGCCACGAGGGCCTTTAATACTTAAAACAGTATATAGTGTCATGGCATAGAGAGATGAGGAATATCATAAGAGACTATGTCATTCCCTAAAGACAAACCCTTGGCATAACCTAAATAAAACAAAAGAGGAAAATTTCATAATTTCTTGAGCCAGAGCCCGAGCTTGAGGAAAATACAGAGAAAGAAAAATTTATTCCTAGAACTTGAAAGCAAACACATCGTACAGTAAATGATAGACAACATCCTCATCATTTTTGCAGAAAATGGAGCTGAAGGAAAGTTTTTATTGACAGATAATGAAGGGAAATGTCGTAAGTTCTACAATAAAAGCTTACCATGCCCGACTGTGTTGATTCTCCAGATAATATGTAATTTTTTAGCATGAAAATCCTCCATTAGAGCTCATCTTCAAACCCTTGGCGGCTCTCATGAATTGGTCGGTGAAAAATAAGGTCGAAGTCAAGGAGTTCTTTGTTTTAAGATTAGGGTTCTTACCCTAATTTTGTTGGTCTACCACACAAAGGAATTTTTATCTTTCTTTTAAGTTTGCAATACAACTTATGGAGGTTGTCAGCTAAGACATTAAGTCTTATGCTTTATGTTTTTGAAATATTATATGTGACTTATATTTTCTAGAAGTCTTTATGACTTATAAAATTTTGGATTGATTCCTTCATATGGCCAAATTTGGGCTTTGTACATTATGCATTTGTTTCAGCCTGTAAAGATTTTGAGTAGTGATATTGTTATAAATCATTTAGTCAAAATGCTATTTCAAATGCAAAATAAAGTAAAATATGCCATGTAAATGTCTTTATGTTTTTAAAAAATGTAATTATGCTTTGCATGCATCTAGGAGGTGGTTGAAGAGATTTGCAAACATATGAAGGAAAAATAGGGAAATTTGGTGACCTCATCAATAGTTGGACATCCGTTTAAGGACCCACATGGGTTATGTATGAGTCAAGGAGGATTTTGAGGCACTTAACACCATTTTTCCTATAGTTTCAACCCCTTTTTTGAGCGATTTTCAATTATGCACGACCCTTTTGATTGTTTATAGATTTAGAACTCCTTATGCCTATTTTGGAGGAGCCTTCTTTCAGTCAAATGCCTAATTTGAGGGAGGATACAACACATCAAGGTAGTTGGAGCCAAAATTCAAAATACAAATTCTTCAAGCCTTTTATATAAGTCTTCTTCTTCTCTCATTTTCTCTCTAGTTTTGAGTTTTGTTCATTGCTATTGCAGCAACATACATACTTTGTAACTCATTTCTTATGAGTTTTTCAGTACTTGTAATCAGTTTTACATATTTTTAATGAAAATATCTCCTAATATTCAATAAAGAAGTTTATTTCCTTCTCAAATCTATTTTGTACAAGCATTATATGTGAATGTTTTGATTAAAATATTGTGATTTCCATTAGAAAATCCTTCATTTTTATCTTATTCCTTTAGTGTTTTAGTTCAAATGCAATATGTTATAGTGCAGGTCATTGTTTGTGTATCATTTTTTGTTGAATGTTATTTATGAAAACATCACTATTTTCTTTCAAACAAACTCCCAACATTGAAACCTTTCATATGAATCATTTATACAAAACATGTTAACTTGAGTTGTGAACGCTTTCAACTTGATTTGTTGAGCTATTTTGTGAATTTTAAAAGCAAATGCAAGATATTTTCAGTTTGCAAATCACCCCTTAGTATAGCTTTCAGTTTCTATAACATCCTTCTTTCCCTTTTCCCATCAAAAAATTAGTTCTTAAAGATACATTTAAAGGGAGCCAACCCATAATCTAGAGGGCTACTCTCACCATAGGATACCCATAGCCTGAGAGTAGTCCCATGTTGCACAGGATTAAAGAGTTTTCAGCTTGTTATCGGGTGCAAATCCCTATCACAACAGAAACATCAAAAGATGCTAGCATGGTGCACAGATGTCCACATGGTGCATAGAAATCCACACAGTGTGCTAGTGTCTAGACACATCATGCTACAAAATGATGAGAACGGGAAAAGCACAAGGTTTGATGCAAAGTTGACGCGTGAGGATAGCTATTGAAAGGGGTCCCGACCATCCTAATAAGTGAAAAAGGTTGATGCAGGGGATAAAATAAGCCTACACAAATGCTAAGGGAGTGGACACTAAAGCATATACAAGAATGTATGTGAAATTTTAAGGTGTGCAATTTTACAACATTACATTTTTCCCCCACTTTAGTGGGCATATGAATCTACACTAATATACATGCTAAAGGAAATCTACTAAACATAAATAACATCATGATGTCCAAAAGGATACTGTAGAGGAAGTAGATAACTCTTTGAACCAAAGAAGCATGCCCCAGGCTGAAGTTCTACAAAACAAACACATTAGACAAGGAAGACCTACACAAGAGAACAAGGTTAGAACATAAAAAAATATTACACTACAAGGTTAGAACATAAAAACACATACACATAGACACCTAACTGACTAACAAGATTTGAGTTAGCAAAGTGAAATAGACGTTGATGTAAAAGGTTGTCTTAGTACCATGCTCATCCCCAAATTAAAAAATAACACATAGAAGAATTCTTAAACAAAGAGAAGGATGTAAGGATCGATTGCTTCAAGAGAATAATGCACCCAAAAGTCAGGGAAGCAACCAATATTGAATGAAAAAAGAGGTATATAGTTAGGATGAAAAGATGCAAGTCTTCTCTGGTATATACAACTGAGAAGAAACAAAATTTAAGAGAGAGATGGAGAAGCTAGAAAGGAATGAAAATTCCAAGAGAGATGGCTCCATAGGTATTTGGACCCAAGGAGAGTTGAACAAATGTGTCGTAGATCTTTAGACCTATGGAAGGTGAACAAAAGGAACTATAGGTACTCTCTCCTATAGAGTTGAAGAAACTACATCGAAGGCGCACAAACCAACAGTGAACATATCTTGTAGGATGCAAGCACTTCACAAGTTCCTAGACCTGCAATGAATGCACCCCAATTACTCTCTCTTGAGGGAAGCTTAATGTAGAGAACTCCACAAAGTTGGATTGGGTCCTCACAGGTGCTCGGTCCTGCAAGGTAAGCTTGAAAAGTAGCCTCATAGGTGCACTTGCAAAGAAACATGTTAATCCACAAACTAAACATGTTAAGAAAGCTTGATGCAAAGGATCTCTATAGGTTCTCATTCCTATAGAGAAATGCTAATCAGAGAAGCCTATGGCTATTGCAAGTTGCATTACAGGATAGTCACATAAAAGATAGGTCTAGTCGAGCTTACCCCAAGCTAGATGCCATAGAATTCATTCGAGAGAGAAGATTTCAAAGGGGGTCCCTCATGAAACCTTCAAAATAAAAGGGGTCCACTCAAGGGATGCTTCAATTGAAAGACATGGAGAAGAGAGAGGCACCTTAAGAAGGACACACATCTTTGGAACAAGTCATCACTACCCCCAACATACAAGGGAGGAGAACCATGCAAGATACTTAGGACATACAAGATAGAGATAGACCTCAATATCACTTTTCATTTGAAGAAGAGGCAGGTGCATCAGCAAATAAATGAGTGATGACACCTGAATCAAGAAGTTGTATTTTATCCTTGAAGGCCTTACACTCACCAGTGGAATGACTAGGAACTTGATGGTATGCATAGAAAGAATATTTTTCTTTATCATGCTTATGATATTTCTTATGTAGGATAATAAAGAGTAATCAAGTCGGATTTAAGAAGGCTAAAAAAAATACACTCTTTCTTAGACAAAGAATGAGGAGCAAGAAGCGACACTTTCTCTTGTGGAGAAAAGCTTGATTGTTCACAAGAAGAAGGCACAAAGATAGTATAATGGAGGATGAATCACCTCAAAAGAATTAGGTTGAGTAGAATTCATGTCAGTCAACCATGGATTCCATTTAGATTCTTCATTCAAGTAACCGAGCCCCAAATTACATTTACGAGGTGCACATTCTATAGGGACCTGAATACCTTGTTCATTATACCCACAATCTTTACACCCATAACCATATGTAGAGACAAGCTTAAATCCATGGCCATAACGTGCTTAAAAATATTGAGAAGGAGGAGGATCTTCAGAGAGAGAATTGTTCTAGCAATGTGGATCACACTCTTCTATGGGATTGCCATCATCCTTCTTACCAGAAATAACCTCTTTAATATAAGTGTGATCATCTTCCTCAAAAGGAGGATCGGTATTAAGAACATTACAATTTTCATTCACATTACCCCTCGATATAGAAGAATAATCATCTTTGATAGCGGGTGTGGATGATGTCATCAAAAGGAATAAGTGGATTGGTTCAACTTTATATTCTCCATCGAAGGATTCTATAAAGTCTAAAGAGCCCCAATCATCACCAAGAAATGCATTCTCTTCGAAAGAGCTAGACTTGAGATTTCTTGCTTCAGAAGGATCTTCCTCAAGGACATCTATCTCAAGAGTATCCTTTGTGATAGGTACTTCTAGAGAAAAAATCAATGCATTGGAAGACACTAAAGGGATAAGAGTAGGCACAATAGAAACCTGACTGACAACTGCCATCTTACATAGGTGCATAGCATCAAGGTCAGCCTTGACTATGACTACTCAATTATTATAAATGAGGTTAATGATTTATGCAAGGTAGATGGGACTACACCCATAGCATGATTCCATGGTCTACCAAGAAGAAGGTTATATGGTAATTTTTTTTACATAACATATATAAGGGTGGGTATGGTAACGAGTCCCAACCTCAAAGGGAAGACTATCATGCCTAGGGATTGTCGACTGACATTATTGAACCCATGAATGACAATAGAAGAAGCATTAAGAGAAGATGAATCAATATTAATCTTAGGAAATAGATCAATGTTACATACATTGAGTGTTGAACCAACATCAATGAGAGTATGTCTAATGTTGAGGGTGTTAATATTAACTTTAATAATTAAAGGATTTGCTTGTTTCTGTACATCTGGGGGCGGAAGTTCTTGTGGATATAACATGATATTTGGAAAATTTGCACAAATATGAGTCATAAACACATTATCATCCATTGACCTAGTAGAGGAAGGTAAGAGAATCTTTTGCAAGGATTCTTGAAGCATACCTTGATAAATAAGAGTAGACTGAAGCAAGTCCCATGGTGAGATCTTGGTCAGAGTAATGCAGAGTTGCTCGAGAAGATTGTATTCACCATTTGCTTTAGTTGTAGTTTTAGGAGCTTGAAGAAGGCTTGGTTGAGAAGGTGGTAAAGAAGTAGGTTGATCAAAATTTTATTTATTTCTTCTAGTATTATAAGCGTGGGCTACTGCTCTATAAGAGGGAGCTTTAGAAAGATCAAGAGAATCACTATCAAATGGGACACCATCAATAGAACAAATCCTTTTAGGAGAATGACTAGCTAGAGTCAAATAAATAATAGGTCTCTTAGGCCTTTGAGGGTTAGCAAAGACATATTATATTTACAGACTCATCACAACTAGTGGAATAATTATTCGAAGAAATATTCTCAACATTGATCCTAGGAGGATCAAATGTGGAAGGAGATTCATCATTCGCTAATGCATCATCTCTAGAAGAGAGTGCATTGGAATGAAGAGAAGGTAGAGTAACATTAAGAAAGGTATCAATGATTTCATCTTATTGCAAAAAAATATCCTCTGATGCAAGAGGAATTTCATGAGAAGGATCAAATATACCGAGTGACATGGGTAAAGCCAAGTCACCATCACATGCATGAAATGAAACATCATTAATACTGAATAGAATTAGATATTGAACTGATAAAAGAAGATATTAAATTCATTTTGAAATTAATAAGTTAAATATAATAAAAAATGTATAAACAAGTCAACTGATCCAGAGTAGCCTAGGGTGACAGAACTAAGAAAAAATTAAAAATCTAGATTTTTGGATTTTTTTGGGTATTTTCTAGGTTCTAGTAATTTGCATTTTTGGTGGTCTTCGAAGCAGAATTTGGGTTTGAAACTTGCGCAAATCTCTAAATTTTAGTTGTTGAAGGCACTATATTTTAGGGATTGAATTATTCCTCTTGGAGACCTTTCCAACAGTAAACGGTTCTGAATTCTGAGCATCGAGTCAAAAATTATGACCCCACCAAGTTGGGGTAAATAAATTCCTAGTTGTTTTTGAAAAATACTATGGTTCATGTCAGGTTCAACAAAATTTAGAGAAGGGAGATTCACTCCTCATGAGTCTCTTTATTCTCAAGTGATTCCCAAGGGGTGAACTGCACTAAACTACCTCAAGGGTCAATGTGAGAGTTCTAGAATAAAAAAGAGTGAATCATAGAGGTTTTCTAGATAGACGGATAGGCTTTCAGCCAAAGGATGATAGTGTAGAATAAGGACAACAACGCGACACATTGGTGTCCTAGAGGTGCGCTAGCGTCTCATACAAATCAAAAACTAAGTTTATCATAGAAAACAACAAATTGACTACTGAAAATCAACTTGCTAATAACTTATAGAGTACAGGAAAATAACAAAATAGAATAGCACTAAAGTAAAGTAAAGTAGATGATAAAACTAAAGAAGATAAGAGATAGAAACTTCTCACAACAACCCAAGTAATGAAGCCTCCAACACATGAATATCTTTAATACCTGCATATGTAAGATCAAAAGAAAATGTTGGGGTTGTATAGGGGTTTGCCTCAGTCAAACCCTCATTTTGGTGTTCTCAACTCCACGGAAAATCAAATAGATAGAGAGAAATGAACAAAGGAGTGATAAAATAAATCCCTACTCGAGGAGGAGAACCCATATCATAAAATATAGGTGATAAAAACAATCCCCACTCGAGGAGGAGAACCCATATCGCAAAATATAGGTGATAAAAGCAATCCCCGCTCGAGGAGGAGAACCCATATCTCAAAATATGGATGAAATAGATATGGGATGTGTGAAATCCTAGGATGCTCACAAGCATGAGATAAGGTAGATATCAACTACAAGGCTTAAGGAAGTCAAATAAGGAGAGTAAGATATATGTGAGAGCCAAGAGTGTTGTAAGGATGTGAGAGTGCTTGAGGCTATTGTAAAAAGTGAGATATTTGTGCAAGCAAGAGAGTAAAAAGGGAAAATAGAGAAGCAAAGAAGCTATAAGACCAAATGGATTGAAAGGATAGAATTTAAAGAGAGAAAGAAGCAAAAAGAAGATTCCTAAGTGGTTACAAAGTGTCTCAGGTTGTTACCACCAACAAAACTTGTTGACAAGTGGAAAACATGCTCAAAAGCGGTTGTTTGAATGTTGAAACATCATTGGACGCTAGCGCGGTTCATAGTCATCTGTGCGGCACACTAGTGTCTAGAGACATCACACTACGGAATGAAGAGAACGGGAAAAGTACAAGGTTTGATGCAAAGCTGACGCGTGAGGGTAGCTACTGATAAGGGGTCCTGAGAATCCTGAGAAGGGAAAAAGGTTGATGTAAGGGCTAAAATAAGCCTACACAAATGCTAAGGGAGTGGACACTAAAGAGGATACAAGAATGTATGTGAAATTGCAAGGGGTGCAATTTTATGACATTACACTAACAATAATAAAAATATAGGTGCAATAAATTTGCATTGAAAACTAGATGCAATCAAAGAAAATGTTACAAATTGAGCTCAAAATCACTATCAGTAACTTTTTTGAGTGTGGTGTAGGTTTCATATCAATGGAGATGAGTTTTTATATGCAGCCCTTAAAGGTTCTCTTTATAGAGATGAAGCTAAAACTTGGCACCAACCTAAATTTATGAGGTGCATGATGTTGATAATGTATTTGTTTATACTTTGGTTATTATACTACATTATCTCATGAACCTATAAGCACCCACATTTTCATGGGTCAAGATACATGTCTAATTGTGATTAGGTTGTCAATCTCATGGCCCTTGTGGTGTGCTAATTTATCCTTGTATTATTTTTCCTTGATGAAAGCCCTCATAATGTCTTAGTGCCCTCCTTTAAGTGTTTTTCACCCTTGTTTTCTACCCCTTAGCCTAATTCTCCTTCTCACTATCTAAAGTCACTATCACCTACTTGAAGTTGCAAGGGCACCCAAGAGATCTCAAGGTCATTGAAGTGATCCATATTATGTTGTAGGGTCACCTAAATGACTTGCTTTAGTAAGAGGGTTGACCTACCTCTAACATGGGTGACCCACCTTCAAGATAGGTAAACCTGTTACCACCTTCAAGATAGGTAACACTGTTATCACCTTCAAGATAGTAAACCATGTTATAAGTTGATATGTGTGTGATTCATTTAGATTTGTTTGGTTTTTCTAAATTTCCTTTTGATTTTATCTTTTTCAATTAGGGATAGCTTGCTTGATTTGTTTTTTGTAAATCTAAGATTTCATTCCATCTTTAACTATAGTTTTTCTCCCATCCCCTCTTATATTTTCTTATATAAACCAATTTTGTCTCATTCATATGAAAAATAGAGAGAAAGAATGCTAGAGAAGAAAAGGATATAAGAGAATTTATAACTGTAGAAGCTCTTAGAATTTTTATAAGATAAATTCTCTCCTAGGATAGAAGGATAATTAGGTTTTTTATGAAAGTCTTTGCTAGAAAATTTGTATATTCTCCTTTAGGAATTTGGATCACCTTTAGAATATCGCATTCTTCTTTGTAAAGCCCAATCCTAAATCCTCATGTCTAGGCTCTAGCCTCAACCACATAGTGTAGGAAGCCTCTTTTCTTTCCTCCCAAATAAATCTCAATATAAATCTTCCCTTTCCATCAATTAGAGTACCCCAAGGATAAAAGAGGAGGATAAACCATGGATGAATATAATATGAATCCTTTGAGGAACCCAATTACAACAATTTCAAAGAAGCTTAAATTTTATTCTAAGATTTTTATTTTCAAAAGTATTTTTCATTTGAAGTTTCATTTATTTTAGTAATTAGATCACTTGAATTTTTCTAAGGAATATATAAATTTGTTGTTATTTCTTAGTCAGTTTATAATTTACTTCCTTTGGTAGAGTTAGATGTAACCACTTTCTACATCTTGCAAATAGATGATAAAGTTTCTTTGAAACCTTTTCTTGAAAATTGAAAACTCCAACATAGCATAGGTTGTGTAGAAACTAAAATAATGTTGCATTCACCATCATTATTCCATCATAGTTCATTAATAAATATATTCAATTCATTACCCATTTATCACCTAGTATCCTTTGCACCTAATCATTTAATTCAATGTCCTAATTATTTACTTAAATTGAGATAAGACTATTCATTAATTTAATAATTATTTATTCATTTTATTCATATATTATCCATTAATAAATAAATTAATATTAATTTCTACCTAATAGGCACCTATGGTTCATTTAATTAATTATTAAAATCCACTTCACCTAGTTAATTATCTAGTCTATATAACTCACTTAGAAATGCTCCTAGTCCCACTTGCCAATATAACTCACTTCACTCACCAGTGTACTCAATTAACTATTTCATGCAAATAGTCAACTCCCCCTAATTCCCTCACGCACTTAGTTAATTGATTTATATAGGTGGTTAACTCATTAATCAACTTTTTTATCTCCCCTTATCTTGAGTTCAACAATAATAATTGTTTTCATTAAAAATTAAAATATTGTGCAACTCTCCCATTCTTTCCACCTCTCCTCATTAGCTCACCCAAAATTATATCATACTTGAGAACCAATATTGAGTCTATGCCATCTATTAACAAGAAAACTGGGGAAACACAAACTAAATTTTTGAGCCCTAAATACTTTCTGAGTGTTATATTTTATATCTTAGACTTGGTAATATAAAGGAAACACTAGTTTGATCCAGATAAAGGATTACCTAATTAATTATATATTCATTGAATGACAGATAACCTCACATAGATAGAATTCTGGTAATCATTACATTAATCACATTGAAAGAGTACATTCATATATATTTCCCTATACTCTCCATATCTCTTTTCTTTCTTTACATATAACCTTTTATACATTCATTCTAATACTTCTATCTTTTTCCATACAATTTCATATACAGACTTCTACATACATTCCTCTTACATATCTACTTACAATTTTTCATATCTTTTCCTATACATATATATATATATATATATATATATATATATATATATATATATATGAGATGGGATGTGACCCATCTATTCTACCCCTAGACTAGATGACATCTTTTCAATCTTAACCTATACAAGCTCTTTGTGTCAAGATACAATAAGATTTTCCCAATGATATTTGTACTGTTCTTTCTTGCCAACATCATCCCCCATTTCAAAATGTATACTTTTCCTTAAGCCAAAACTACTCTGATGGAATAATATCTTTGTATATCCTTAAGTCTAGAAAATGTGTTATCCCATTGTGTTTTAGTCAAATGTAGTTGTTGGGTTTCACTTGGATCTATAGTAGTAGATTCTCTACCTCCAAAAGTGTTTGGGGAATCTGTATCTTCTGTGCTAATTGTTAGGCTTCCTAGAGAACTCTTGTGATATGTGCAAGCCTTAAATTACTACTTCCCTTAACCGGTGGAATCAATTCTAGATTTTGTCCCTTTGATCTTGAAACTTTTAGAATTATACATGTAGTGCTTCTATCTATACCCTAGATTGGTCATTTGTATCTTGAAGGGTGTTATATGTTGTAGCTCTTTGAAGTACCTAGACTTCTATTTGGTCTATTTGAGCCTTAAATAGAGCTATTATTATTGACCATTGTAGATAAAACTGGTACAGTGCATTGAGGTCTCCTTCGGTATTCTTTAGAGTGTTGATTCAAGACTCTAAGACAAAGTTTGTGGTAGCACATTTATTCCTTTCTTCATCCATTTTTGCCTTATGGTATTCTCCCTAAAGTTGTTGCCTCATTGTTTTATTTTGTAATTTGGTGTCCTTGATCACCCCGTCTACCAAACTTCTTAGCTTGCTAGCCAAGGGTTGGGATGAATCCCCTTGGAGATGTGGGAACTTTCTTTATATGTATTTTATTATCTCCTCTAGCTAGTCTGAGTTCTCCACATGACTCTTTAATATTTATTCACTTGTTGTTTGGTGTAAGATATTGCTTAATTGGAATTTTTTAGGGGTCAAATTCACCCAATATCCACCTATGAGCATACAAGTAGAATTTGGAGTAGTTGCAAATATGTTACAAAAGAGGAGGATATCTCAGATTGTGGAGGAGGAGAAGATTGTTCTTGCTCTAAGGTGGCCACTTTATTTTTTGCTTCTTCCTTGTAAGATTTTGATTTTCTTTTTATGTAGCCTCCTTTATCTCCTTTTTGACTACTTGAGTGATTTTTGGTTTCTCTACCATTAATTTGTCTAACCTATATTTAGACTAGAGCTCTTTGGTTTGAATTTATGGTATATTTTTCTTCTATGGAGGTGTAAAGGTAGTGGCTAACTCCCCAATGGCTAAATTTTAATTTCTCTTCTTCCTTAGCTTATTTTTCTCTTCTCATTTTTAGTGTAGTGGTTAAGGAGTCTAGGAATTGATCCATTAGGTCCTCCAACGATATGTTGGATGCTACCATGTATATAATTATTGCCTTCTCTATGATGAATGCATGAGCTTAGCAAGAATATAATGCATAGTGAGTGAGAATGGGAAAGTGAATGATGCATTTACAATTTTCTTATGAGGTGAGTGTAATAAATGGTCTAGTTCTCTTATCTTCCTACATCTTTTTGTTCGTTATTTTCATATGGCTCTATTTTCCCAGTGAGTTATCTCTAACTTTTAGTGTATGAAAAGAATATAGTATATTATGTGATAACTTTATTAGAGCTAGGTTAGTGTGGTTATATAATACTCTTCTATGATCCCTCTTTTTATCCTTTTAGGGTTAGGTCAAGGAAATTGACATTCAAACTCAAGCTTTCCCATTATTGGTGGATAATAAAACCTAACTCGTGAAGTTGCAATTATCTTGTTATGATTGGTTATTTTATGTGTTATTTTTCTTCTAGTCTCATGTGTATATCTTAGGTAGCCTTGTGGTTTTTGAAGATTACTCATTTATGTTTTATTGATCACTTTGATTTTGTATGTTGGGATAAGTCCATAAGATGATGGTTTCATGTTTGTGTGATGATTTTGTCTCATTTCTATATCTTTCTTCTATTTGTGATAGTTTGTGGAGGTCTGATGGGTTTCTTGTGTACCATAAATTCTCTCTAAAAGCCATATACTTTCTAGGAAGTTAATTATTGTTCTCCTTGCATCCATACATCTAGAAATTCTTCACTATTAGTACTATCATTATCACTGTTGAGTGCAATTTCTATGAAGCTATTGGGGTCTTCCTCTTCTTCTACAATAGGTAGTATTGAGATAGAATATATATTTCTTTTATATTTCCCCTCTTAGTCTTGTTCAATTTCTTCTACATATGTTTTATCTTCTCTTCCTCCTAGTAGAATATGGACTCCTATTATCATATGCCACAAAGATCTCTCCTTTTCTTGAGTCTACTATCTCATTAGAATTAACAAACCATCTTCATCTTAGCAATTCTCTAAAGGTATTAAATGGTTCCTTCATCTCAACTAACTCAAAATAAATATTTTTTTAAGTCCTTTATGTGTATTTCTATATTTTCCATGTTCCTAAGGTCTCCATGCCAGAGCCATCTACCAAACTAATGTTCATTGGTGTTCTAGCTAGCTTGGGTGTACCTAACTTCTCCCAAGTATTTTCCAGGATAATATTTAGGTCATCCCCTATATCTACCATCACATGCTTGACTTTATTATTATTAAGTTGTTTAGTGATTAAGAGAGGACCATTCTTCCAATTCTATTCTTTTATACTTTGATGAATTTATTGTTTTTGTTTGTTCCAATATTCTCCTAGTTTTTTTAACTTGAATAATAGGTCCTTTTGTTGGGCCAAAGATGTCAAAATATTTATCATCATTACTTCTTCCTTTGAAAAGCATGCTATATCATATTTTTTGTTGTATGATTTTATGCTTTCCTTTCTCTACTATCTTATCATGTTGTTGCTTACTTGGTTGGAAGTAATCATATTATTCTTCTTTCGGTTTTGATTCTTCATTGATTTCTTCAATCTCCCTATCTATTCTTTTTGATATCTAATCCTTGTCTAGGCAACATTGTAACTTTATTTTTCTTTGTTTCAGATTTTTTTTTAATTTGAAATTGTTGTTCTTCTTAGGAATAGTCTTTATTTGATGTATCTAATGACTAGTTATCCATTCTTTGACAAATTTTAACTCCTTGCAGTATTATTTTGATTACTCTAGCTCCTTTATGGTCTTGGAAGTCATCACTTCTAGAGTGTGTTGTATTCTAATAATATTGTTGTGCTTTATCACATTTGAATATATCATGAGAGCCATCTCTAAAAAATAGACATTTTCTTTTCTTTTCTTCCCAACACTCTATGCCATAATGGCCTATATTTCCATAACCATAGCAAGTAGCATCACTTCTTTGATGGTTTTTCCTACTGTGTCCTCTTCCTCCTCTATATTTGGATTATTGGTTATCTCCTATGTAATCTTGTAGCAGGTTATTCTATATTGCATAAGCACCTCTGTCATATCTCCATAGTGGTTGATTGTAGAATGCATCATATAAAGGTTCTTCCACAAGTCCCTTAACATATTCCATTTTCCTATCTATTCCTGCATCATAATTGTAGCTCATAGGGTATCTTAGATTATGATGACTCATTATATTCTAGATTTGAAATTGGTTTGTATGGAAGTCCTCAGTGAGGTGACTAACCCATTCCATACAAGTTCCATAGTATATTGAGTTTGTTTTAGTTGATACTTTTTTTAATTCTATATTTAGTGGGGGTAAGAATGTCTCTTAAATATTATTTACATCCTTCTGCTATCAATTTAACTTTAGAGAAATATTTGTCTTGGAAACAAGGGATAAAGAATCATTTCCTTGAGAAAGATCTACCACCCTATCTCCTTGGACTTATTCTTGAGCCAAGTGACTATAATCAGAAGAATGAAGGGTTTAACAATAATGATATAGTCTAAGGAATAATATATGTTACTATTTTGAGGATATTCTACATCATGTAGAGCATACTGAGTTCCCTTTCACTACTTGGACCATCATTCAATAGTTATACAGAGACATTGGATCTTCATTTGAAAATGATGTTTCCTTGGAGAGCCAAGA
Organism: Sequoiadendron giganteum; assembly: GCA_007115665.2. NCBI lineage: Eukaryota > Viridiplantae > Streptophyta > Pinopsida > Cupressales > Cupressaceae > Sequoiadendron > Sequoiadendron giganteum. The sequence goes on from CM021106.1 coordinate 409,180,511, forward strand.
TATTATGGATGATATTGAGATGTTTCCCCATATTATATGACCAAATCTTGTGTGGATGATCAATTCATTGATACCCCATATCAATAACTTGTTGTAAGTTCAGATTCTAGAGATGCTTCTTTCAGAGCCTCCATTGATTCATTGCAACATGATCATTTATGTCTTCTATATTTAGTCCATTGGGAAAAATTTATATCAAACATTCATTGAAATAGGATCATTTATGTCTTCTAGATTTAGTCCATTGGGACCAATTTATACCAAACATTTCTTAATTGTTTGTAGAGTCCCTCATTCTAGATATAGATGACACTATTCAAGACATGTGTCTTCTCTTTGAGGATAAATATTTGGTCTTTTCATATAATATTGCTACTTTAGAGTTGAGTTTTGCTTCTTTGAAAGCTTCCAATGACCTCTTGTAGCAGGAAATACATTGTCTTTTAGATTTAGCTTTGTGGTTGATCTCTTGACCGAGATTTTATACTTGTTTATGGAGACACATATTGCAGTTTTGGGAGACACTATTGATTACATTCATCTTCTCTTTGATGAAGTTGATTATTCTTCAGTTGTTGTGAGGGAATACTTTTTCCCTCTTTTTCATTCTCTACATGATCATTCATTATAGTTTGACATGAGTTTGAATAATTTGGATCGTCATTTGGAGGATACATCTTCAAAGGAGATACTTGAGTATTTGGATGGTGTTCTACATCATTCTCTAGATGATTCTAAGTTTTATATTTTTAGAACTATGGCCTATAACATTTGATTTGATTTTGAGATCCTTTAGCATCAACATGGGGACACTTGATTTGAGTTCAGAGACTCCATACATCTTGAGTTTTCTTCCTACATATTCCTTTCAGGATTGGAGAGATGGCTTGAATACACCATTAGTTTTGTTTCTTCCTAATGTGATGAAATTTTTTCAATGATTGTGGAATGTATTTTACATTTAGTTTCAAGAATCTACCATTGGATCTCTTTGGGGGGGCTTCTTTGTCCTTCCACTTCATTTATCTCTCTATTATTGGGGGCATACTTCCTTTTTGTGGGATGGGGTTTCTTCTTCTTTGAGGGGAATTTTATATGTACATGGGTACCTAACATGACTTAATTTGTCGAGATCCATCATATTTTACATCCTCCTAACACTTAAGGGGGGTGTTGGTGTAGGTTTTCTATTTCCTAGTGGTTTAATTTTTTCTCCCTCAGTTCTAGGTTTTTCCTACACTTTTATTAAGTTTTCTTAGGATAATAAAGTGATTTTATCATTTAATAACTAGGAGATAAGTGATGTGGTGTCCCCTTCCTTACAGGGTGGAACACTTTCCACTTTTGGTGGTTAATTCCTATTGGCTGGATTTTCCACCTCCATCATCTCCTTAGTTCTATATAAACTCACTACCTAGCTTGTATTTACATACTCTCTTGCATATTCTTGCATTGTTGCATACTTTGGAATACATGTACTTTGATGCATGCAATCATTATTCTACAAATTTTATTTGAGCTTCTAATACAATCTTGTCATCTTGACATTTGCACATCTCTTAGAATCTCGAGTCTATAATTGTGTTATTTCATTTATAATTCTACAACTTATCTCTCCCATATGAGATCTTGGTTATTCAATCTATTTCAGATTTATAACAAAGTTATCTGATGTAATTTTGGAATATAATCTTCCTATGGAGTGCTAAAGAAGACTTCTACTCTTGAACGATTTTGGGTGTAAGAACCATCGAAGGACAATTTCCATAAGGTGGAACTAAAATGATGGTGAATACTACTTCATCTAGAAATTCTAAACAATAGGATGGTCTATGTTTGTTGTTTCATCTTTCAATTGGTTTGTAATGCTTTGTCCTTTGATAGCCTCATGATCCATATATTTACTGTCAAACTCACTCAATATCATGACCCATTTGTCTATTCAGTTTGTGAGTGCTACCTTAGATAAGAGATATTTTAATGGAACAAATTTTGGGATGAGATTTGTTTGGTGATTAAGCATATAGTTTCATAGTTTATATTAGGAAAATATGACATCTAAGAATGATCATATATTGGAGTATAGTTAAACTTATATCTTACTAAATTTTAATTGATGTAATAGATTTATCTTTCTTTTCTTACATCATCATGATATGTAAGAAGAGCACCGAATGTAGTTGTGGTGGAAAAAATATATAATAGCAAGTATTTCCTTGGATTGGTGGTATCAACACTAGAGGTAAGGAAAAAAAGTCTTTCAATTGTTGGAACACTTGCTGAAAATTTCCATAAAACTTGAATGTGATGTCCGTGTGTAGGATATGTGAGAAAGGGTGACTCTTGTTTACCAATTGGGTGATGAAACACTAGATTGCTTGAAGTTTACCTTGAAGACTACTCATTTTCTTTATATTAGTTGGTGAGGCATCTGAACTATTACTTTTATTTTTTCTAGGTCAATTTTATGCCTAAGCAAGAAACAATGTACCCCAAAAATTTCCTTGAAGTGACATAAAAACACATTTCTTTAGACTTATCTTGACTTGATATTTTCTAGTCTGTCAAATATTTATTTGAACGAGTACATTCAAGTAACATTCTCTTGTGGTGGACATTCCCAATAGATCATCTACATAATCTTCCATGATGGTGTAGAAAAGGTCATGAAATATCACTATAATTGATCTTTGGTATGTATATCTAACATTATTTAGACCAAAAGAAGGAACTTTCCAGTAGTATGTTCTCCATGGGAATATGAAGTTTATTTTTTGTTGATCCTTAGGTGCAATGATTATTTGGTTGTATCCTAAAAAAGTATCCATTAAGGAAAGAATTTTATTAGAGATTAAGTCCACAATGATTTCCATATTCGTTTATGGGAAGTTATCTTTTAGACAAGATTTGTTCAAATATATGCAATACATATTCAAATTTCCCAATAATTTTGGTAACAGGGACAAGATTAGATACCCGTTTTGAATAATTGATAGGCTAAATGACTCCAGAATCTAAAAAATTTTGTAGCTCAACTTTGACCAATAATGTTATCTATGGATTTATTTTATGGTCTTTCTATTTCACTAGTTTTTCATCTAGAAATACTATTATGTGATGAACTATCAAAGAGGGATCGATTCCAAGCATTTTGTATAAGACAAAGAAAAGTTTATATTTCATTTCTAGAAGAATGTTGTGAAGTCTTCTTTCTCTTCAGGTGATAGTGAGGTTACAAAAATGTGATTTTGGGATTTTTTGTTGCACCAATATTTATCTCCTATAATTCTTCAACCAATAATATAGATCTCTTGATATTAAAAAATGGTGGGAAGGTCAAATCCTCCATCCTTAGGTACCTCTAAGAGGTTTCCACCTTTCAATACATCTTTTATTTTTATTATTTCTTATCTGATAATGCCACATTATGTTTTTCACTAGGGGATTGTCTTATTAATTTTATTTGTTCATTTTTGCAAGTTAAGGATTTGGCCCTCTTACCAAAATATGCATTAAAATCAAGTTGTATAACAAAACTAAATATGTAATCTTTAAATGGTATGTTGTCTTGAAGCCCCATAAGTTCTACAATAGCTCTATCATTTTGAAATGAATCTATAATTGGACATCCTTGTTGGTCTCAATTGATGATTTGGGGATAAATGAGTGTAAGATCTTTGTATTTTGATGTAGAATTGAATAATATAAAGGATAACATGCAAATGGATATATCTTGGAACATTTTGGTGATATACATAAAGGATTCAATAAAGGTTATCATTGTTAGTGGTTTTAATAGTGTTAAAAGCTTCAACTACTTCACTAGGAGTGCACTTAAGGTCTAGAGACATAGTTTCTAATGTCACATACCCAATCCCTTGATATTTTTCTCTTTTTCAAAATTATAGGTTCCTTTATTCCTCCTTTATGAAGCCCAAAACTGCCTTGACCTTTGTATCCATTGTTTTTGATTATATGAAACCCATTACTACATTTTTATTTGGTAAGGTAGTTGGTTCTTAATCTTCTTTGTACAACCATATAGAGATATCTTCCTCTATGAAATCTTTATTTAGTTCTCCCCAATGTGAGAATGTTGTGGGTTTCTATTTTTAGTTCTCCCCAATGTGAGAATGTTGTGGGTTTCTATTTAATAACAATTGTAGATGTTTCTTGGATTGGTTAGGGTTTACCATTCAACCTTGGTGAAATGGAATTTTTCCCACATAAAAGGAACCTTTCATTTCATATTTTCCACATCCTTTGTCATTTACTTGGACCTTGATCTCAAGAATGGGAGTATGTGTAGTGGATGATGAATATAGGATGGATGGGTCTATATCTAAAGGGGAAGATGAGATGACATCATTATTAGGTAATTGGTGAGATTTTTGAAATATTTCATATTATAGTGGGAACAAATTGGATAGGAAAATTTATTTTTCCTTTAAACTCACATTCAACATCACTGTATACATTTATTGTGATATTTTTGTATGCATATGTGATTCCATCAAAATATATCAAATTTTTACTAACTCGTGAAAGTATTTAATTCCATGTGGGATATGGGAGAACCATTCAATATATTGACCTCTTAAACTCTAGGAAAAGAGGCACATTAAGTATGTGTAATTTTAGGAAATCTAAAGGAAAGCTATACAAAATTCCCTAATGTATTCACATGGATCACATTTTCTTTTATATTTTTCAAATTTGGGCATTTCAAAGTTGTGAGGAAAAGTTATCATAGGAATAGATCTATCAAAAGGATAGGGACACATGTCTTCAAGTGTGAATTTTTTATTGGTGTGCCCCAGTTCAATGTCAACTATTTTCTTCTACAAGCTTTGAATTTGTTGTGCCTAGTCATTTGTAGGTGTGAAAGTGGACATGTTGATGAGGGGTTGAATGGTTAAATTTGAAGGGATAGATGATTGGTTTTGTGGAATGTTCAATGCATTGAATAAAGCATTGTGATTTTTGGGGGTGCATGTTTTTAAAGCTATGGTAAATATGGAGGATTAAGAGTTATATGGTATGCATGTGTATGTAGGTATGGTGAATGTGGAGGATTGCGATTTATATTAGTGTATGTGTTTTTAGGTATGGTGAATGTCGAGAATTGAAAGTTATATGAGATTGATGAGTGTAATTGAGAGCTAGGTATGGAGATGGATGTAGTGATATGACTAGATGGGATGGATCCTTGGTAGATTAGATTTATGTATTTACTAGCGTATGTTGATGAGTCAATGCTAAGTGAAGGTATGAAGGGTTGTCTTGAAGCAATTGAGATGGATACTTGGGCTATAGAGACATTAACTAATTGTGGTATTGGGATGTTTGTGACTAGTGTACTAGATGAATTTATTCCTCCTAAGGTGCTTGATAAAGCAATATTTGTAGGATCGTGTACCTTAAGAAGGGGAGTGTTAAAATTAGAAGGTAACTTGGCACCTTGTTGAGATAGCATAAGAAAATAATGGTTGAGATTTGAAGCCAGAACATATTTTATGTATTTCACTATATTGGAGTCTTGTTACATTTCTTATAGTTTGGTTGGTGATAATTTAGATGCATCTTATATTTTTTCTCCTAAAATGGGAATAAACCCTAAATAATATTGTTCAGGTGTTTGCTAAACATTTGGGATGAATACATGACGAGGCATGCCAAAATAATATTGGTTATCACCCATGGTTGTTGTTATGTTTGAATCACATTGATTAGATTCCATGAGCTTCCTATGTTGAGACATTATGATAGGCATACAAGTTTCAAGTCCTTGATGAATGACATGTGAGGTAAAATGGGATCATTCGTATGGATGTGTGGTTTTTTTGGAATTCTTAAAATATGATTGGACTTAGACAAGGATATGATGCTTTAATTTATTTTGGTTTGATTGATAAATAAGAATGTTGGATAGAACCACAATTAGACCAAAGTCAACCTAGATCTTCTGATGATGATAATTTCTAGAATATGGGTTCTTTTACACAAACTATCCTTGTGAGAAAGTAAAAGGATAAAGAGTGGAGTTTACTAACTCAAGAGTATTCAAAGACACCAAGATATTTTATCCAGTAGTGATATGGGATAACTAAAATCCTCACTTGAAATAGGCAATTTTTAAAGAAAAAAGGCAAGCTAGAGATAAAAGATCTAGAGCAAACCCTTAATATTTTGGCTCTTGGATGTAAGATGAATGGATGATTAGGTATATGATAAAAAAATATTGATGTCTAAGTAAAGGATAATAGTCCTAAAGTCCAAAAATGGTGAGATAAAATGTTGATGGATAAGAGATGGGGTTTGACTCAAAATATTGATGATGGACTAGGTGATGGAGATGATAGACTCAAGTGAGATCTTTCAGGTCTATTATAGGTTTTCCTAGAAAAAAATCTAAAATTTTGATTTTGTAATGGTCTATAATTTTAAGGATTAATCAAAATCATCAAACTATTGATCAAGTGCACATAATGATAACATAGAAGCAAAATACAATAACTTAGAAGTGCAATTATGTTATATAAATGCATAGAACAATAGGTTAAAATTACTTAAGACTTGATCGAAAGAAAATGTATACAACTTAGAAGCACACATGTGTTAGAAAAATGCATAGGATGATAGATCAAAAGCGCATAAAAAATGACTCAAAAGCATGATTATTTCAGATATATACACAAGATGATAGATCAAAAGAACAATTATGTCAATCAGATGTGCACAATTATAGGTCAAAATTGCAACTCTATGTGTCAAAGGTGCAGTTATGCAGAGGATGATTTTCAGACAATTTTTTTTTTTGGTAATAGATAAAAAAAAAAGCAAGAAAACTAATGATTCTTCAAGGTATGAAGGTTGAATTTATTTTACTAGTCTTACACAAGAATGCATGCCAAGCACATTAACATCCCTAGAATTATTCAAGTACACATGTATTTATAACCTAGGTCAACATAATAAAATACCTCAAGGATTTGATAGGTAGGGATCTAGTGGCACATGATTTGCTCACCTTTTCCCTTTATTTGGAGGCTTTAAACCTTTCCTAAAGGGTTTCTATCTCTCCTCAAGGAGGTACATAGTGAGTAACTTCAAGCTTGATATTGAGCCTTACACCACACTATAAATATGGTTAAAGGTCTTATGATTTATAAATACAAGGATATCTAGGGATTCTATGAACTAAAGGACCATCTACAAATTCTTGAGCCTAGGAGGGTCTCTCCTAGTCTCTTCACCAAATAAGTCTTCACAGGTCGACAGTCTTGTAGCTCAACCAAAAAGGACAATAGCTCACTTTTGAGGTACATATTTCACTCTCTCACCTTTATATACCTCACCATAAAACATGGTTGAGGTCATCCCTTTGGTTGATGAAATCCCCAAGAAGGCCTCCTAAAGGGAAATGTTGATGCTAGTTCATTTGATCCTAAGGCTTGCACAAAGTGCAAGGGGAGAACATACACAAGTTAGCTCAACCTTGGGTTGACAATACAAAATAAGTAAACTATTCTCTACTTGTATAATGACATTGGTTTATTAAATCATTTTATCATCCTTGATTAACCATCGTACTAATGATTTATTTTTGTTGTTAAAATTGTGAGCACATATTTTAATCAACTTAGGGAAAACCGCTTCTTTAGCACAACTAAGAGATTTAACATAGGTTATCATTGATATTTTATGCTTTGTTTATTTTAAGCTCAATTTGGTTTTAAAAGAAACTCATTGATATTAGAAAATATACCAATCAAATCATATTATGAGTTGTTATCAAAATATTATAATTATTAATTACCTTATTATTATTAAGAAAAAAATAGATTATTATCTTTAATATCATTTACAAATGGTGCTAATATTTATATCTCTAATAGTATCAACATAATTTTGTTACTATTGGAATGATCCTTGAAATATTTTTTGTACATTGGAAATCAAGTTAGTAATACATAATTTTATATTATTGAGAAGCTATGTTTTAACATTAGTTCATTTAAGTGATACATGATGCTGAATAGAATATAAGGATAAGATTACTAGAATTTGTGGCTCTATTGTTAATCAAAGTTTGTTACAAAATAATTATATTCTCTCACACTTGTCAATTACATTAAATATAAATATAGGGATTATCATCAACTATCTGATTATAAGAAGACATATGCTATTTTTATTTATCCTCTTTTTTCCTTTACGACCTCCATTATGTTTGAAAGTACAAAAAATGTGCTTGATGAACTACATGAGATATGTTACCCTAAATTATAAAATCAAAATATAGTGAGAGTCACCTTGAGTCTAGAAGAACATCAGAACGAAGGCATGTGTTCATTTTTTTTACAAGAAAGTGTGGATTAGTGTTAATGTTTATTTTGCGATTGTGTTTGAGGTATTTTCATCATTTGAAACTATGAGGTTATACCTTTGTGTTTGTCAACCATTTATGAGTTGGTTGAACTCAAGTGTGCTGAACTATGGTTCCTCTGCAAAATATATATGTAGGAAAGGTCACCTTGAGGAATTAAGTCTAGCCCCTTAGGTTCCCTTGTACTTTTTGAAAACATAATTTTGTGAGTTGGTCTTGTGTTGAGTTTGGTATTTGTGTTATGTCCTTAGTTCAGTTGTGCTAGAAAATTTTGGGCATTACATTTAGTATCAGATCATGGTTGCTACACTAGGAACTCTGATTAGTGTTGCTTGCGCATTGTTGGTTGTGTGAATTTATCTTATGTTCTTTTCTTCTTGTTGACATTGATTGTTTAAATGACTTTATGAGGTCCTGAATCCAATTTCATCATTTTTTGATATTTGTGGTTTTGAAAGTGTTAATTTAAAAAGGAATAACTATGTTGCTAGATTAGAATCAACATTGCGTGCCTCATGTGAATGATGTGTTTGAATATGGAGTTTGAATAACTAAGTGAAACATTATAGTTCTTATTTCTAGATCTATGTGCAAGGCAAGAATATTTCCTTGCTCTGTGTTATAATAATGATGTTACTTGTAAACGTATGAGAAAAATGGCCTTCTTAGGGATATTTATATAACCTATCATAAAGCTAGAAACACTCTTTTTCTAGTGCTTAGATTCATGGAATATTTAGCTTTAAAATTTAACCATTACAACATAAAATCATTATCAAACATAGGTGCTATTAAGGTTTCCTTTAAATTCTTGAAACAATCAATAAATTTCATTTTTGTTGGTAGGATAATTGTTAGTTAATGAGTAAATTGAAATATGATTCTTGTTATAATTAATGTTGTATTTATGAAGCTACTTTTATAATATTAGAAAAATGTATAGAAAACTTTTTGCTTATTGTATTATTCAAAACTAAAATCGGGTCAAACCTTGCCTATGAAAAATTACTTATTTGAATGATTTCTTTTGTTTTATCTTTTTGTGGCAATTTTTTTTGTTTTATTCTTGAAGGAATTATTTTTCATCTTTTAAGTAAGAAAGATTCTTTTCATATTATGAAAACTATGCTGAAATTACCTAATATAGATTCATTAGTGAGCATAACGTACCTATTTGAATGAAAGAGGAAATGAAGCATGGCTAAATATAGAAAAAAATGACCTCGATCATTTATGCAATAAAATAACAAGTGTAATATACCATGTGTTTCTAATTTTAAGTTGGTGGAGTAATACCTAATTTATAGTTGTGCCTTATTTAGGAATTTATTATACTTATGCAAGTGAGTAGATATTAGAAAAATTGAGAAGCAAAATGAACATTGTGTAAAGATAATAAAGTGTGAGTGAGTATAATGATATTGTGCTACTATGTGATAGAATTCATCAAGTGTATTGTATTGTGACATGTACAATTGGACTAGTGATTACATTGTGCCTCAACTATGAGAGATAGGGTATCCGACTTGGAATAAGGGTGAGAGAACATCAAGCATGATCCCCTACATGCACCCTTTATGATTGTTTAATTTGTGTAAGTGTTACCCAATTTCACTATTAGCTCAATTAGGTAGAGCTCTTGGAGTTTTAAAATAAAAGAAGAGTTCATTTTAGTACTGTTGTATTCATTTATGTGTGTAAAAATGAAAAAATAGAAGATTACATTACTAAACTACATTTATGCTTATGCATACAATGAAAGAAAGATTGTACAAATATTTTTAGAAAAGATAATCTTTATTGATAGTTTCAATGTAAGGTCTCACACAAGCCATGAGACTAAATGCTTTAATGAAAATAAAAGAAAATATTATACATTTATAGATATTGCAAAGGAATGCACATATAGGGAAGAGAGACCAGCCATTGCCCAAATGACTGATTCTACTTGAGTTGTCTTATGTCTTGGTCAATCTTTCGCTCATCTTGCATCTAACTGTCGTTTCCTCGCCGCTCCTAATTTCCTACATCTGAGAGAGAAGGTTTTATTAAAGCAATTGAAGGTCTTTAATCCATACATGAATATACCTCTATAAACATACAATATGATCCTATAGTGCACTAAAGAAGTTAGCATCATGAAGATGTTCAGAAAACAACAGGAATATCAAACATCTCTGTCATATGCACATATTTTTCTAACTTGTTTACTTCATGTGCAAGTATAGGAAAAGTAATGGTGCCGTTTTGATTTATTTAGTTTTAGCATGTGGGTTAAAATGTGGCTCCCACGAGGGTTGAGCCTAGCATGTTGTCATAGTGTACTTTTGACAATGGATGAAAGAGGGTTCATCTCTTTATGATTTTCTTGAACAAGTACACATCATTTGTGGCAGTGAGTTATTGGTCACTGTCATAAGTAACATATAGATATTCAGGAAAATAATAGGGCATGAATTAAATATCAAGAACTGTAGAAGATATCAAGAATATCTGAAGATTTATGGAACAGTCATATTGGTAGTCTTTAGATAGTGGTCAATGATCAAATATTAAGAGTTTTTTGTTTTACTCTTTCACCATTCATGGAATGGCATAGCCTTCCAGATCTCATAGGGGAATATATTAGGACAAGTGGAATAAGCCCCAACATGACAAATAGTCCTTTACAAGAAATGTGGAGTGTATGCATTAAGCATAGTGTAACAAAATGGTCCAAAGGACAACTATACTATGAGATTATGTCACTTCAAGTTTATCATGCACTCAATGCAAGATATCATACAATGTACAAGTTTCTACTACAGATTCAATGGAAAAAGATTCATTCATTTAAGATGAATAACTTTTAGCCCAATCAATAGGCATAAGTGAAAACTCTACGAAAGAAGGGGCAGTCACGGTCTATAAAAGGAGTGGTATGCAAAAGTATGCATGTGTAGTCCATTATTTTAGAGAGATAAACTCTGCGAATTTGCTAAAATCCTTGCTAAATATTTTCTTCCTTTATTTCTCTATTCATGTTGTTACTTACACTTATAAATGTAGAGATTCAATATCATCTTCTAAACCTTGCACCATAATGTTCATCTATTATGTCAAGCATAAACCCTATTTTGAAAGAATCCTTAAGGCTATAGGATAATAACAGTGAAAAGGTAAGACAATAGAACATAAGAATTGCTCATCTCTTCAATGCTAACTCAGATTTGAAGGAAAGCTTACAAATGACCAAGACAGAAAAGTGTTAACCATGATGGAGTCAATAATATGAAGGAAAGAACAGTGACAAGTCTCTTGTCAAGGTATTCAAGGAGAGTGACAGTCATCCAAAAGGCCTATGATTATGCAATCAAGAGAATGCACAAAAAATAGCTTATCCTATCTCAATCTCAAGTGTCCTCCAACTGAAAACCTCCAGATATAAAGAAACCCTAGCGGCCTTGAAACCTATTGACCGAGCAATGCCACGTCAAGAACAAGTACAAAAACAAAGTATGGGGGTTACCCAGAATCAAGAAATGATTGTAGAAGAAGTAAAAGGCCGCAACCATTCTTCTATAATTTTTATAGAAAATACATGAGAAATCTATAGGAAAGTATAGATGGAGGTCATGGGTTTTGTTATCCCATACACAATCTTTGGCACTTAAAAAAAAATTATGGCCGCAACCCAGAAAAGGATAAAAGAAGATGAAATTTATAGAGGAATAGAGAAAACCTTGAGGGTTTTTTTTTTTTTTTGAGCTCATCACAAAAATAAATGAGGGTTTGGATTCCAATAACCCAATGGCGATTCCAAGCACCTATAAAGCAACCAAATGAGACCTAGAGCAACTAATGAATGTATGGCTACACCAAGTGAATTCGATCCAAGAACATAAACTAAAACTCTTGAATATATACATGGGAAATACAAAATGCAAAGGATTTATTCATTTTTATGTTAAAATGGCTCAGTTTCGAGCATTTTTATTTACAGAAAATGAGTGAAAACTCAAAAATATTTCAGAAAATGCTTACCTCGAGTTTCAACAAGCTTTTTTTTTATCAAGTTTTAGCACAGGAGGTGCCTCTGTATGGCCTTGAATTTTCCATGAAAGTCTTATATAGTGCTTTGTGAAAACCTTTTTTGGCAGCCCAAGCTTCTTCGAGAAGCTTCAAGCACAAATGAAATGCTTTTTGCATTTTTCATTCTTGGGTTCTTTAGGGTTTTTTACCCTAAGATGTTGATGAGATAAAGTTATTTTTTACCTTTTGATTTAAAATCAAAACTTGCAAACTAATAAACCCACTTCCCTTTATGTTTTTTGATTTACTAAGTCTTTTGAATTCTGCTCTAAATTGACTTCCTTGTGGTCAAGTCATGGCCTTGTAATTTTTGCATTCTTTTGAAATTGTAAAACATTAAGCTTTAGTGATGTTTATAAATCACTTAAAGCCTAAATGTTGTTTTAAATGCAAAAAAAGTGCTTGAAGCTTTCAATGCATAAGGAAGAGGATATAGATATGCTTTGGTTTATGACATGCCAAATATATAGGGAGGTTAGATCAGTTTGCAAACACATGGAGGAGATATAGGAGTTATTTTTGACTAAGTTATGAGCATTGGGGAAGCATCTTGGAGTTTTTTTTGCATGCTTTTATGGTGGACTTGATCAATTTTGACCTTTTCATGCATATTGAAGCCTTTTGGAGTGGATTTACATTATATTCTTGGTTGTTTGAGGGGATCTAACCGAAGAAGCTTCTAGGAGCTATTTTGATGGATTTTGTTGGGAGTTGGATATAGTCACTTGAGTGACTCTTTTGTAATCAGTTCTTGATATGCAATTTTTTGAGTTAGTGACTTTTGGGAGTCCTCTTGACATATTTTTGGCATCATTGTGTAACTCAATTCTGGATATGAAATACAGATAACACCTTGGTTATTATAGACTCAATTTTACCTTCTTATTCTTGCAGTAATGTGTATTACCAAGTGATTGATCAAGTTATTAGTGAGATATTTTAATCTCCTTATAGCTTTGTCTCACATTTTCATGCCATTTCTGCAAAAGTATGTTTATGCAAGTTACAAGTTTTTTTAAAAGTTGCATATAACTTTTAGAATGTGAAAGTATTTTCCTTTTAAAAATATAATGCATTCAAACTTTCTTGTGAAATGTTTATGCATGAACCTAAAGATTTAAGTTGTGCAATTTAAATTCTTTCATTAGTGTTCAAGTGTATGAAAGTCTAATTTTTCATAGCCCTAGTTAGTTTGGTGTATCACCCAATAGTTTAATTTATAGTATTTTTCTTTCAAGCATTCCTTCTCCCTTTTCCAAAAATCTGTAGTTTAGGTGATAACTAGTTAGGAAGTTGACCTTCTCCAGATATTCACTCTATCTTGTAGGTTAGCCCACAAACCTTTGAGTGTTTCCATGTTCCTCTAGAATGCTAAGTTATGTAATATAGCTAGGGTTCAAATCTAGGAGTTAACAGTTTTTGGCATGCTTGGTGGGACTGTCAAATCAAGAAATTACAAAAAATTCAAATTGTTTGTTGGTATTGATGTGCAATCGGTAGATTTCAGACCTTTTCAAGAGGTTGTCGAAGCATATATAGCGACTCTGTGAAGTGAAGAAAAAAAAAGCTAGTACTGTTACAACTTATGAGAAAGATACAAACAAGGAGCTCTAGAGATTTCGAGTTTTTGCAATTGTCACCACCCAGAAGACAAGGAAAAAAAGTGAAAAGAACCCCTCCATCGAAGAGAGTTCAATCAACACCACCTGGTGTTAGACTAGAATCATTTTTCTCCCCACCAAGGAGGAGAGGTAGACCACCCAAGAGGTAGAGTAATACTCATTCTGCCTCACCAAGCTATAGAACAGCAGGTTCACCTTCAAGCAGCCCTCAGAAAGTAACTATACCAATTACTGTACATATTCCAACAGTACCAGTTCAAGCTATCCCACCTCTAGTTATTCAAATTGCAAGGAATCAGCCATTTGTTGCTTTTGATGGAGGCAATCCATTAAAATTAAAACAACATAATGATATACCTATGGCTTCCTTGAAGAGCTTGCCATTTTTTACAGGGGAGGATCAAACAACCTCAATTAAGCATATAAGAGATGTGGCCTCTTTGTGTGGGGTCCATCATGTAACTCAGCAGAATGTAGCTATCAGGATTTTAGCTGCCTCATTTAAAGGCAAGGCCTTATAGTGGTTCAAGGGCTTACCAATTGGTACAATTGCAACTTGGGATGACTTGGGAGACAAGTTACATATGCAGTTTCAAGACAAATCAGACCACCTATCACTAGTTGAGCAACTAACAATGATTAAGAGAGCTCCTTAGGAGCAAATGACAGACTTCAACTTTCATTTTCAGAGGACATGGTTCATAATTCTTGAAATGGTAAGGCCCTCTCCTGAATATGCTTTCTTATATTTTTTAAGGGTTCTCAACAATGAAATCTCCATCATGATACAATCAATGGGGGGTGTTTCCTTACCTATTGCATATGATGTAGCAATTAGGGAAGGGAATAATTTAATTCAAGCAAGAAAAATAGTACCTATGCTGCCAATGCCCATTTTTCTAAAAATTCAATCCTCAATGCCTCTACAAATACCACCATTTTCTCCTTTTCCAGTTGTACCAACATTACCAGCTGCTACCCAAGCTACTGTCAGGAAAGGAACTACTATTCCAGGCTCATCTCAAGAGCTACAAGAGATCAAAAGTTTCCTTCAAACTTTTGGTAATAAGTTAGTAAGCATAGAGAAGCAACAGTCCCATAACATACCACCTTTTCAATAGAACCAAGGGGCAAGTTAGTCATCTCAGGGCCAAAATCAGCAGTATCAAGGTAATAGACCTCCTTATCAAGGAAATTATCAAGGTGCAAGACAGAATTTGCACCGATGGCCTTTTCAACCTTATGCTCCAGCTCCTATTAGTGTAGTTAGAGACCTCGTCCTTGTTCAAAACAACTTTGAAACAAATTATGAGTGGTGCTTTCCTTGCAACTAGCCTCATGATCAGGCTACGTGCTCTAATGGAGTCATCAACCAAGTGTTGATGGTGCAGAATGCTTTAAGTTCACAACCTATTGTACCTAATGATGGACCTCCACAACAACAAGATCAACATCCAAGTCATGCCACTTTCCTAAATTGGTAAGGAGATGAGTTTTATGGAGTAAGCAGAGATGATTCTCAATTGTAGCAAATACAAGAGCCAAGAAGGAGCCCTTAAGGTTGAGCAATCAGAAAAAAAAGGAAAAGAATCTGCAAAACTATCCACATCTCCAGTGCCTCACATTTTACAAAGTGTTATGCCTTGCATAACCACCCCATCTTTTTGCCTTGGTCAAAATGGGTCCCCCCTTTTTGTTTTTTTCCTTGATTGTTTTTCAAACAAAGTTTGGAGTCTTGTTTTTCCAACACTTTGTTTTTCTTTGGTTTCTCTGTCAGAACCGGAACCGAAATGGAATCGGGTTTTGAATTGTCTTTTGAAACTTGTTCTGATTCCCATCCCGACAGTTTTTCTTTCGCTTCATTGTTGTTTTGTCTTTATCGGAGTTGGAGTCAGGATGGAAGTCAAGTTAGTATTTATTCAAAATTTCAAAATCAAATATAGTTTCTCCTTCACCTCTGCTTTTTGGTCTTTCATTTTTAACTAGGTTTTTTTGTTAAGTTTTCTTGTTTCGGTATTTTTGTTTTATTTTGTCATTTTTCTTCGCTTTTATTTTTGTTGGTGGAACCGGACTCAGAATGGGAACCGAGTTGGGAAATTACTTAAGTTTCCAGATCAATTTTCATTTTGATTCTACTCCAGCCGGTTTTTATCGTTGACTTTTACTGAAGTCGCACAACAGTGATGTGTTAGTTCCCTCTACAGTTTTGACTCCGCTCTACCATATTGATGGCATTAATAACAGGTGCCATGCATGTGTGAAACTCCTAGTTTTTCCTTAATTAGGGATTAACATGTAGTTATCATTATTGTTATTAAGAAATCGAAGAGCGAAGTAGAGTTGCAGTGAAGCTTTTGTGAGAGTGCATCGATTGAAGGAGAGATAGTTGCTCACAAATTGCTTCAGGAAGTTAGTCTATTTATTTGTGTTCGAGGTAGGGTTTTCTATTCTCATTCTTTTTTTTTTAGTTTCGTGTTTTCCATTTATGTTCATCTTGGATTGTTTAAAGTTTGTGTGAATTTCTCTGTCAGTTCGTATGTTTTGGTTTGTTTCTCTTTTGTTTAAGTTTTCTTGTTTTCTTTTGACTTTTCTGGTTTTGTTTCCTGATTGTTTTGTGTTAAGCATGGTCGTTTTCATGTTTTAGTCGTAACCGCATCGTGATGCCCTAGTTTTTAAATGTATAGGTTAAATTCGGTTTTTAAAGTGAGAAGGGTTTAGTAGATGGTAGTTTTTACTTAGAAATATTTTATGCATTCAGTCTGGTTAGTTTGAAAGGGGTTAAATTTGTGCCCTAGTATTTTTGTATCGAGGGTTTTTAGTTTAGGGTTTTTTAATACATTTCTGTGTTCGCGTTTTAATTTAAATATGATGCTCTAAAAGTACAGTCACCTCTTGGTCATATGGGGATAGTTTTATAGAAGTTATTTTAAGCCCCGTTTCGTCTTGATATGACCTAAGTCTTTAAATCATGAAGTTATTTATCAAACTATTGAAATCACTTGTGATGTCATGGTCACTTTAGACGGAGGCGGGATCAGAATTGATTGAGACTTTGAACATGTTTTTATAATAATTGTCAATTCCGTTTTCTATCTCATTTCCAACTCTGCTTATAGTCAGAAGCATTCTTTCAAAATAATGATAACTTAAGTCAAGAGCGAAACAAAAACTAAATATGAAATTAGAAAATATGAAAGAAACCAAATCAGTTTCCATTCTGGTTCCAATTCCGGTTACCATTCTCATCCCGACTTCGATCCCACTTCTTGTTAGTGTAATCTCAATACTTGTTTTGGCTCCGAACCCGACAGTGTATTAGAAAGAGACTGTTTATAATGTTTTTCCTTCCTGGTTCCGCCTCCGCTATCTATATAAAGGGTAAGGTTTTGAAGCATATTTTGTGATGTTTGTTCAAGGATCTAATTAGAGGTTTTGTTGCAGGAAAGCTAAAAAATGTCAGGAGTATCAAGAGAAGCTTCCCAAAGGAACCGGCTTGCAGAAACATCAAAGGCTGCAACTAAACCCAAGAAGATTAAGCTGGAGCAATTACCTTATATCTTGAGGTATAACCATCAGAGTTCTATTGCCATTGCAAGCAAGGTGGAGTCGGATGGGTCTAATATAACTGACACTAATCTGGGTCAATACAATTTTGAGGAGTTATATTCTTAAACATTCACTGAAGATGTGACAGGGAGAACTTTAAGAATAGTGGAGTCTAGCTTGGCTCACATCACCTTATTTCCTCTATCAATCCAATGCCCTGAGTTGATTATGATAGCAGCAAGAGCTTACAATCCAACCACTAGGCAATGTATGGATTCACAGGACAATGTGATCATTGATCTTACTCCTCAAATGTTCCAGCATATGTTTAATGTCCCTGATCCAAAGAACCTGGTGCAGCTAAATGAGGCAGATGCTTTAGAGAAATATAGAAAATACAAGGAGGCCAACAAGGCTCATTTGAACAAAAAGTGGTTGAGAATAGAAAAGAAGTCTCTAACCAAGCTCTCAGATCAACCAAAGAGGGTAGATTTTTACAAAGAGGTATTAGACTTAATAATGATGTTGTCTAGGGCCTTTAGGAAGAGGGATGCATTTCATTTCAAGGAGTGGATGTTTCCCTTCATCTAGACAATCTTTAATGTCACCCAACAATTGGATTGGCCGATGATTGCTTCATATGCCATTCATGATCAATTAACTAGAATTAGGGAAACCAAAAGCTTTTTCATGACCTCTTATGTTGTTTATTCAACAACAAGAGTAGGTATCTTCCCAGGTTTGAACAAAGTGGGGATATTGGGAAAAGCTGATGGGAAGAAGAAAGTATGGAATCATTATAACTAGCTATCCCTACAGGTTGCTGAAACTCAATTCAGAAGGGTTAATGATGCATTCCTATATGTGATCATTAACCAGTTCAATGGAGATGCAAGATATAGATTGAGCCAAGAGGCTATGGATTTTATTATAGAATGGGGATGTTGGTACATTCAATACCCCAAGTTCACATACTTCAGGCTGGCTGGATTTGAGGGTCATCCCCACTTATTGCCAAGGTGTTGCAGCAATCGGGTGGTGCTGATAGAATTTTTTTATCAGGATCTAGGGGTTAATGCCCAATTTTCTTTAAAGCACAAAACCAGTTACCATAAATTTCCCATGCAATTGGGTGAATACATCTGCCCACATCTTGTGGGAGCTAAGGTAGTGTGTAGTGAATTGATACATCTGAAGCTAGGTTTGTACACAACTCAGAAGCACTTTGATCCCAAGAAGAAAATGAATGCTTTATTGGCTTCAGTCTTTGACAAGCATTTCAACCTGTTAGAGGACTTTTGGAGAGATTTGCAGGATGAGTATGACCTAAGGAAAAGGAACTATGAGAGGTTGCCTGTGGCACTCATGGTAGAATTTGGGGTCAAACAATGATATTCCTAACACATTGGTAGATGATGGAGTTGTATTGGATCCATCATATGAAGCTTTGAACATTGGGAGTAAAATTTTGGATCCAGTTGATTGGGACAGTGAGAAAACCATTGACATCAAGTAGATAGGGTGAGGAGTCTTGGATAGGAGCATTCAATGGGTTGTTCTAAGAACCAAAACTCTTCAAGGAGCAGCTCCTAAGAAGGGGAAAGGATATAAAATAATCAAGAGAAAGATGCCTCCCAAGGAGCCTTTGGAGTTCTTATCTCCGGATATTGAAGAGATTGAGCTTGAAGCTTCTGCTCAAGATTTACCTGAGGTACAAGAGGAGGAGGTCCAAACAAGACCTATGGTTTCAACACCGGTAGCAGGTGAGTCATCTACTCAAGTTCCAATTACACAGCAGCAAAGTGAAGAGATGTCTAAAGGGACTCTTCATGATATTGCTGAATCCATGAAGGGAAAAGGAGTAGAGGTAGAGATTCATGACATTGGAATGAACTCTGATGAGACTTTGTCAAAGAAAGATACACAAGAGAAGATGCCTCTAGAGGAGGATATTGAATAGGTGTTGACAGAGGAGGATCAGTGGATGCTATTTGAGGAGGCAAAGAAGGCTGCCGATGATCAAGCACACACTACAACAATAGAGAAACAAAAGGAAATTGATGCAAAGATACAGGTTGATGCCTTACTTCAGCAGCAACGCATAGAAGCTAAGCTAAAAGCTGATGAAATAAAGAAGCAGCAGAGGCAAAAAGAGAAGGAGCTCAAGATCAAGGAAGAGAATGATAAATTGGAGTTAATAAGAAAATTCATGATCTTGAGGAAGAAAAGGTGAAGCAACGTAGGGAAAGAGAGGTTCTTGTGGCCAAGTTGAAACTTGTTGAAGAGGCCTATAAAGAGAAAGAGGAAGCAAAACAAGTGCAAAAAGAGAAGGATGTCGAAGAGCTGACCAAGAAGCTACAAAAAGAAAAGGAAGATGTAGATAGACTTCGAGCATTAGAGGAAGAAAGAAACCAAGAGTTGGAGAAGAGAATATTAGAAGAAGAAAAGTTGAAGAAGGAAGAAGAAGATAAGAGGATATAAGAACAGAAGGATAGGGAGAAAGCTGAAAAGCTTGCACAGACAAGTGTGGAGCAAGAACAAAAAAAGGTACAAGGGATTGATTATCAACCTCAAGTAAATGTGCAACCACCCTCTACTACTACTGCTGCCTCTTCTTCTTCAACTATAATGACTACTACTCCAAGTGCTCCCACTTGGTTAAAATGAGATCTTCAAAAGAGATTAGTGACACCTTCATAGCCTCTCAATTGGGAGGATATGATGAAGGAAATTGAGAAAGAAAGGCCCAAGAAGAAGGCCAAAATCCTACATTCTACTAGGCTCGCCGACAGAGGAGAAATTATTGTTGAATGTGCCATACCAATGATGTATAAGGATGTAGGAGACATGCAATTGACTGATTATCAGTTGGGTACTGTTAACTTGGGAAGACCCACAAGAGACCAACATATGAATTTGATAGATGTGGTAGCTTCATCCACTAAATCCAGAATGATGAAAGATAAGCAAAGGAAGGATGAGATTAAGGATCAGTTAGATCAATTGCATTATTTTTTGAAAAGTATTTTTTCTCCGAGGTCACAAGTTGCCACTATTGAGACCCCAACTTTGCTGAGTAAGAAAGAAGTAGATGATTTGGTACAAGTAAGAGGTAAAGCAGAGATGTTAGATAGATGGACTAATAAGTTAAATAAGGAAATAGGAGAGGTGCTGGTCAACAGTTTTGAGGTTCATAAAATGACAAAGGAACTAATAGAAGAAATTAATCAATATGTCAAAGTATTGGGCGAATAGGAGGAGGAGTACAAAGGATACAACCAGAAATTGAAAGAGGTTAAAAAATTGTCGAAGTCCACCCTCCTAGAACAATCAATACTTGAAGAAGATAATAAAGATTTCTTGGAAAAGACTTCTCGCATACTCTGGTTTAGAACAGACTTTCTATACAATCATAAAAATGAAGTGCAAGATTCTGTTAAGGATCTGAATGAACAATTTGAGGAGTTGGAAGCAATTATTGTTGTTATAGTAAACATTGATATACTAGTAAAAGATGGCCTACCTTTAAGCCAAATAAAGGAGAAGTGGGATAAAAGTTTTAAAGAGGTCATGCAAAAAAGAGATGATGGAGAGGATCTACTGGTAGATCGATTAATGGATATTAAAGAGGAAATAAGGGCAGCTAAAAGAGAGTTGACAAAGCTAAAAGATATGAGAGGGTTTGCTACTACGGAGTTAGAAAGTCTCAAGTTTGAAGACAGCTGGGTTGATGGGCCGGATTTGGAGGTGCTTCAACAAGTCTTCTCCAGTTATGACGAGTACATTGTAGAGCAGGCTTCATATGCATAATTGATAGCCTCATGCATGCATGGTTTTCTTCTTTGCATGCACAACTGGCAGTTTGTGGGTGCATGGCTTTCTTCTCTCCTCTCTATTATTTTCTTCTAGTTTAACTGAGTGATCAAGGTAGGAACTAGAGATCAAATTGATCTAAGTTTCCAAGAAGACTTAATTCCTAAAAAGGTGGATCGACCTAAGATAGAAGGGACTTCAGATTTTGTACATCTATAAATACCCATGGGGTATCATATTGTAAGGGTCGGCTAATAGAGAATAGAATTGGCCACTTGAGAGTAGGAGATAGAATTTTTCATAGTTGTTACAGAGATACTTTGTTATTTATAGTTGAATATAATTACAAGTTCTTATGCAATATGGTGTTAGAATTGAGTTTTACTTGATAGGGTTGATGAATTATAATCTATTTGTATGCCAGTGATTGTGTTGAAGCATGATTGTTTCTTATGTGATGAAAGTCATTAGAAGAAGCCGGATTTAAAGATTATTTCATTAGATTATATGTGAATTGAATTTATTGAAGTCTGTTGATCTATGGTCTTGGCAACGAATGAGAAGTGTTGATTTGAATCTTTGAAGTTTTGATGATATGGGATTGTGGTATTAAATTAAGCACCATAGATGCATGCAATGGTATGGACTATTCTATAAATTGTGTCATGCTATGGTTTTCTTGATCTGTTGAAAGAACATTCATTGTTGAAGATATATGTCTAGATATTACATAAGTTTTATTCATGTTTACAGATATACGCCCTAATTTATCTTTTTCTTTTGTTTTAAACCCCCTTTATTTACTAAGAATAGTTCGATGAATAAGTCATTGCTTGTATTCCTTGTTACCAGCATAGGCCCCTTGAATATTACAGTTGCATGGACCAATTGAGTGACACCAAATAGTTGAGAACCAACTACTAGGACCTTGGGAGTTAGGCTACTATATGTTGTCTTTCTTTTTCAGGAGAAATAGAGTAGAAATATTTTGTTTACACGTTGTTTGTGTCATTTTCACCATCAACACAAAGGAATCCACAAGATGCTGCCAAGGAACAACCCCACTTGCAAGTGGACCTTGTTGGTGCAAAGACCCATCAAAAGGTAACTGTTGTTGCACCTTTCAAAATTGTTGAAAATATGAAAAATATGAATGTGACAATGACCATGTGGGACTCTTTAGCCATTCCAGGTCAAGCAGACTTGTTACAGTCTACCTTTCTGAAAGGAGAGTGCCTAGTGATGATGTCGTTGACCCACTTAAAGTTGTTTTCACAAACACACTTCAGGACAACAACAAACAACTAGGTAAGGATGTTAAATATCCTCCTTTATATTTATCTTTGATAATAGAGGATAAGATAGTGCATGATTGATGGTTGATAGTGGAGCCATCAGTTCAATCATGCCTAAAAATATTGTAGACCAATTAAGACTGAAATACCAACCCCTTGAAAAGGGAGTAGTTCAACTTGAAGGTTCAATTGTTAACATAGTAGGTATTATTAAGGATGCAAGCCTTACACTCCATACCTGTCCTAACTTCTCCATCCCTCAAGACATCTTTATCATTGATCTACCTCCCTATTTTGCATTGTGCTTGTCAAGAGATTTTACTGCTAAGATAGGAGGTTATTTGTCTTCAAATTGGTCCCATATGTTGTTTAGGACTAGGTATGGGACAAAAGTGACTATTAAATATGAATTGCTTGCTAAGGACCACATTGAGCCCTATGTACCAAGTGTTTTGAATGCCAATTATGTCATTCTTGATGATGATGAACTTGTTTGTTCTAAAGAGTTGTAAGTTGAATGTGTACCTGATATACTTTTGAATTAGTGGGAAACATAAAATGTGGTAGATGAGCCATGCAAACACATTGAGGAGAGAGGCCCAGGTATTTATATGTTCCATAAGCCTAAAAAATTTATGCCAAATCTTGAGAAGGAGGCGAAACAACAATTAGAACAACAATATGAGTTGTGGAAAATGTACTTTAATGGTTCTAGAAGCATAAATGGAGCTGGTGGGGGTGCAATGCTTGTGTCCCTAAAAGGTGACAAATATTACTCTACTTTTCATTTTTTGTTTTCCTATTCTAACAATACTGTTGAGTATGAAGGTCTAATTCAAGGTCTGGATTGGGAAAGGAAAAGAGGAATAAGCTTCCTATAGGTATTTGGCGATAGTGAACTGATTGCTAATCAAGTAAGAGGCTTGAATGTGGCTAAGTATGATGCTTTGAAGTCTTACAAAAATGGATTTTGGGATATGATTGAGGAGTTCAATGCTTTTAATTTGGTTTATATTCTTAGGAATTAGAACAAGCATGTTGATAGGCTAACTGCAATAGGTGCACATTTTGACATACCTAATGATATTAAGAAAGAAAAAGTGCAACAATATGTCAAAGTTGTAGTTAGGTCCTCTATTCCTAACAATAATGTTCACTGAAAATTATTTGAAAGTGATGAGTAGGTTTTGATTTTTCTACTTGAGGAAGATGAATTTGTTGGTGTAAATCAGGAGAAGCTTAAAGAACAATATGATGATCAAATCATACAACTGAGGATAAACAAGCTTCCCAAGGGTCTAGTCACCTTGGAATCCATTTTTAGCACTGATGATTAGCTTAAAAAGGGTAAAGCTAGTTTACAGATCAAAGAAGAACACTATGAAGAGCTAGAAATTTTCAAAGGTAGGCTCCTTAAAGTTGGTAAAGTCTATTCATCTGAAGATAGGCAAGATTTTATTTCTTTGTGTCAAGAATTTTATGACGTGTTTGTCTAGGAGTACTATGATTTAAGAGGTTTTGATCTCCATATTGCTTAGCATTCCATAGAATTAGATTCTGATGCTAAGCCTGTTAGGAAGAAACAAAGGCCTTTAAATCCAAATCTTGAGCCTCTCATGATTAAAGAGTTGACCAAACTGGTTGAGGGGGGTATTATTTTCCCAATTAAACATACTTCATGGGTCTCTAACCTTGTACCAGTTAGAAAGAAAAATGGAAAGATCAGTCTTTGTGTAGACTTTAGAGATCTTAACAAAGCATCATTGAAAGATCATTACTTGTTGCCCTCTATGGAGCAAATCCTTCAGGTAGTTGTCGGTTCAGAGAGATTTTCCTTATTAGACAGTTATTCTGGATATAACCAGGTACTGGTCAAAGAGGAAGACCAATACAAAACTTCTTGTACAAAAAAATGGGGCACTGTGGCCTACAAGAGAATACCTTTTGGCCTGTCCAATGCTAGAGCCACTTTTCAGAGGGCTATGGACATGGCATTTCAAGGTTTGATTCATAAACTAGTGCTCGTTTATCTTTATTATGTAGCAGTATTATCCAAGAATGCTAATGAACATTTGTCTCATTTAAAACAAGTGTTTGAAATATGTAGGGAGTTTGGTATATCCCTCAATCCAAAAAAAGAGTATCTTTATTGTCCATGAAGGAAAGCTTCTTGGACACATAGTGTCAAAACATGGGATCACCATTGATCCTGAGAGAGTTAAAGTTATTTTAGAGATGCCTTTACCCAATCATAAGAAGGGGCTACAAATATTCCTTGGAAGAATTAACTTCTTAGGAAGGGTTATTCCTGATGTTGCAACTCTTTTGAGTCCACTAACTGCTACGTTAAAGAAGAATGCAACTTTTAGTTGGACTAGAGAAGCTAAACACAATTTTCAAGCAATTAAGGAGGCCTTATCAACAACTCCTACCTTGGTAAATCTGAAATTTTCAAATGATTTCATTTTGTATGCTTTTGGTAGTATAGAAACCATTTTCTTATGTTGGTACAACAGAATGATGATGGTTTATATCAACCCATTGATATTTTCAATCAAGGTTTAGATGTTTATGAACAAAAGTACACTTTTGTAGAAAAGAACGTACTTGCTACTATCAGAAGTCTGAAAAAGGTTAAGCCACTAGTTTCTAATAATAGAATTCATTTAATGATTTCTCATCCTGGTGCGAAGGAATTTTTGCTAAGCAGAGATTTGAATGACAAAAGGGCATGATGGATTACAAAAGTTATGGAGTATAATGTTGATATCAATATAACTAAGCTTGTAAGGGGTAAAGAGATGTGTGAACAACTAGCTATAGGGTTTGAAAAAAAAAAAAAAGACAGAATTTTCTTTTTTTTGGGTCAATGAAGATGCGCTTCAAGATGCTATAGCTACATTAAGTGCAGGTTGGTTATAGGATATGACTCATTTCTTGCAAATTGGTGAGGGTCCACTAGGTTTAGACAAAGCTAAATGAAGATATTTTAGATTGCAATGAGTCCCTTATGTGTTGGTTGATAATGTTCCTTTCACAAAAGACCTTAATGTTGTTAAGGTGTATTGATAATGATAAAATTGATAAAGTACTTCATGAGTTCCATGATGGAACTGCATGGGGTCATTTTTCCCCAAGAACTACTGCATGGAAGATAATGAGAGTTGGCTATTATTGGGAAAGCTTGTTTAAGGATGCCCATGCTTGGTCAAGAAAGTATGTGAAATGTGCTTTATCTGTAGGCAAGGAGAGGCTTCCAGCTTTGCTTTGCAGCCAATTCAAGTGGAACAATCTTTCATGAGATGGGGCATTGATTTCATAGGTTCCATTAGCCCACCTTCTAGTGCAGGTCATAGGTGGGTACTTACTTCTACTAATTACTTTACATGATGGACAAAAATAGTGGCTTTGAAAGAAGTCAATGAGTCTGTTGTTTTGAGCCTTTATGAGGATATAGTAACTAGATTTGGAGTACCTAAATCAATTATCTCAAATAAAGCCTTAGGATTTGTTGGATTAAGAGTGAGTGATTAAGCTATAAGGAATGGTGTTCATCTGAACACATCTTCAAACTATTACACTCAAGGTAATGGTTTGACATAATCAACGAATAAGAATCTCATACAAATTATTAAAAGAACCATGGAGGATAATCAGAGGACTTGGCATACCAAGTTAAAATCTTCCTTATGGGAAAATAGAATAACTCCCAAGAGGTACATTGGGAATTCTCCATATGTGTTGGTTTATGGTAAAGAGGCAAGATTGCTTATCTCTATAGAGCTTCCAGATCTTGATATTATGCATCATCTTGAAATGTTTGAGAAGAAAGACCCAATGGAAGTTAGGTATGCTCAGCTCATGGAGCTTGAAGAACTAAGAGATAAAGAAATGAAATATATGGAGTATCATCAACTCCAAACAAAAAGAGTCTTTGATAAGAAAGAAACTCCCAGAATTTTTAGAGAAGGTGATGTTGTGCTTAAGTGGGATGAATTGAAAATCAATCCATGAAAGCACACCAAGTTTGATAACTTTTGGAGTGCCTCGTTGTCATTATTGAATGCAAGGAGCACAATGCATTCTAGTTGTCAAAGATGGATGGAGAAATTTTGCTTTTCCCAATTAATGGGATACACCTCAAATGGTTTTTTGAGGTATGATCTACCTTGTACATGATAGGTTAGGTTTATGCTTTCAATAAGTGTTGTTGCACTATAGATTAATTGTTGTTTACATTCCCTAAGTGTTGTGCAACAAAGTTAGGTAGTTTCCCTTCTCCAATTTTGTTTTCAATAATTTTCCAAGGTGTCTTGAGTTATTGATGTTGAGTTACAACATTGAACAAAATTACTTTCAAATATGTTTTGAGGGTTTCTGAGTGATTCCATGCCCAATGGAAAATCCTATGCAACTGGTCTGATGTTTAGCAGGAAAACATTTAGCAGAGGTCGCCAAAATGTTACCCAATTTCACTATTATCTCAATCAGGTAGAGCTCTTGGAGTTTTAAAATAAAATAAGGGTTCATTTTAGTACTGCTATATTCATTTATGTGTGTAAAAATGAAAAAAATAGAAGATTACATTACTAAACTACATTTATGCTTATGCATACAATGAAAGAAAGATTGTACAAATCTTTTTAGAAAAGGTAATCTTTATTGACAATTTGAATGTGTAAGGTCTCACACAAGCCATGAGACTAACTTCTTTAATGCAAACAAAAGAAAATATTATACATTTATAAATATTGCAAAGGAATGCACATATAGGGAAGAGATACCAACCATTGCTTGAATGACTGGTTCTAGTTGATTTGTCCTACATCTTGGTCAGTCTTTCGCTCATCTTGCATCCAACTATTATTTCCTTGCCACTACTAATTTCCTGCATATGAGAGAGAAGGTTTTGTTAGAGCAATGGAAGGTCTTCAATCCATACATGCACATACCTCTATAAACATACAATATGATCCTATAGTGTACTAAAGCAGTTAGCATAATGAAGACGTTTAGAAAACAACAGGAATACCAAACATCTCTGTCATATGCACATATTTTTCTAACTTGTTTACTTCATGTGTAGGTATAGGAAAACTAATGCTAATGTTTTGATTTATTTAGTTTTAGCACGTGGGTTAAAATGTGTCTGCCATGAGGGTTGAGCCCAACATGTTATCATAGTGTACTTTTGACAATGGATGAAAGAGGGTTCATCTCTTTATGGTTTTCCTGAACAAGTACACATCATTTGTGGCAGTGAGTTATTGATCACTGTCATAAGTGACATAGATATTCAAGAAAACATAGGGTATGAATTAAATATAAAGAACTGTAGAAGATATCAAGAATATCTGAAGATTAGTGAAATAGTCATATTGGCAATCTTTAGACAATGGTCAATGATCAAATGTTAATTTTTCTATTTTACTCTTTGACCATTCATGGAATGGCATAGCCTTCCATATCTCATAGGGGAATATATTAGGACATGTGGAATAGGCCTCAACACGACAAACAATCCTTTACAAGAAATGTGGAGTGTATGCATTAAGCATAGTGTAACAAAATGGTCCAAAGGACAACTATACTATGAGATTATGTCACTTTAAGTTTATCATGCACTCAATGAAATATATCATACAATGTAGAAGTTTCTACTGCAGATTCAATGGAAAAAGCTTCATTCATTTAAGATGAATAAATTTTAGCCCAGTCAATAGGCAGAAGTGCAAACTCTATAAAAGAAGGGGCAGTCGCAGTGTATAGAAGGAGTGGTATGTGAAAGTATGCATGTGCAATCCATTATTTTATAGAGATAAACTCTGTAAATTTGCTAAAATCCTTGCTAAAGATTTTCATCCTTTATTTCTCTATTCATGTTGTTACTTGCACTTATAAATGTAGAGATTGAATGTCATCTTCTAAACCTTACACCATAATTTTCATCTATTATGTCAAGCATAAAACCTATTTTGAAAGAATCCTTCAGGCTATAGGATAATAGCAGTGAAAAGGTAAGACAATAAAACATAAGAACTACTCATCTCTTCAATGCTAACTCAGATTTGAAGGAAATCTTACAAATGACCAAGACAATAGAGTGATAACCATGATGGAGTCAATAATATGGAGGAAAGAATAGTGACAAGTCTCATGTCAAGGTATTCAAGGAGAGTGACAGTCATCCAAAAGGCCTATGATTATGCAATCAAGAGAATGCAAGGTTTTTTAGAGAGGCATGATATAACAACAATTGAAGCTCAATGTTTTCATCATTTTTGCTAGAAGGAAGCTCAAGATAGGATTTTTATTTACAGGAATAGAAAAATGACATTATTTGCACAAGAAATAGCTTACCCTGGTTCGGCTCCAACTGAAAACCTCTAGATATAAAGAAACCCTAGTGGCCTTGAAACCTATTGCCTGAGCAATGCCACGTCAATAAAAAGTACAAAAATAGAGTAGGGGGTTACCTAGAATCAAGAAATTACTATAGAAGAAGTAAAAGGCCACAACCATTCTTTTGTACTTTTTATTGAAAATACATGAGAAATCTATAGGAAAGTACAGATGGAGGTCATGGGTTTTGTTAACCTATACACAATCCTTGGCACTTAGAAAACAAATATGGCTGCAACCTAGAAAATGATAAAGGAAGATGAAATTTACAGAGGAATAGAGAAACCCTTGAGGGTTTTTTTTTTAGATCATCACAAAAACAAATGTGGGTTTGGGTTCCAATTACCCAATGGCGATTCCCAGTGCCTGTAAAGCAACCAAATGAGACCCAAAAAGGTTAATGAATGTATGGCTACAACAAGTGGATTTGAGCCAAGAACATAAATTGCAATTCTTTAATCTGTACACGGGAAATACATAATGCAAAGGATTTATTCATTTTTATTTACAGAAAATGATTGAAAACTCAAAAATATTTCAAAAAATGCTTACCTCGAGTTTCAACAGGCTTTTTTTTATCAAGTTTTAGCACAGGAGATGCCTCTGTATGGCCTTGAATCTGCCATGAAAGTATTCTACAATTATCTATGCAAACCTTTATCAGCAGCCTACACTTCTTCAAGAAGCTTCAAGCACAAATGAAATGCTTTTTGCATGTTTCATTCTTAGGTTCTTTAGGGTTTTTTACCCTAAGATGCCGATGAGATAAAGGTATTTTTTACCTTTTGATTTAAAATCAAAACTTGCAAACTAATAAACCCACTTCCCTTTATGTTTTGTGATTTACTAAGTCTTTTAACTTCTTCTCTAAATTGACTTCCTTGTGGCCAAGTCATGGCCTTGTAATTTTTGCATTCTTTTGAAATTGTAAAAAATTAAGCGTTAGTGATGTTTATAAATCACTTAAAGCCTAAATGTTGTTTTAAATGAAAAACAAAGTGCTTGAAGCCTTCAATGCATAAGGAAGAGGATATAGATATGCTTTGGTTTATGACATGCCAAGTATATAGGGAGGTTAGATTAGTTGGCAAACACATGGAGGAGATATAGGAGTTTTTTTTTACTCAGTTATGAGCATTGGGGAATCATCTTGGAGTTTTTTTTGCATGATTTTATGGTGGACTTGGTCAAGTTTGACCTTTTCATGCATATTGAAGCCTTTTGGAGTGGATTTACATGACTATATTTTTGGTTGTTTGAGGGGATCCGACCCAAGAAGCTTCTAGGAGCTATTTTGATGGGTTTTGTTGGGAGTTGGATATAGTCACTTGAGTGACTCTTTTGTAATCAGTTCTTGATATGCAATTTTTTGAGTTGGTGACTTTTGGGAGTCCCCTTGATAGATTTTTGGCATCATTTTGTAACTCAATTATGGATATGAAATACAGATAACACCTTGGATATTATAGAATCAATTTTTCCTTCTTATTCTTATAGTAATGTGTATTACCAAGTGATTGATCAAGTTATTAGTGAGGTATTTTAATCTCCTTATAGCTTTCTCTCTCATTTTCATGCCATTTCTGCAAAAGTATGTTTATGCAAGTTGCAGGTTGTGATTAAAGTTGCATATGTATTTTAGAATGTGAAAGTATTTTCATTTTTAGAAGATAATGCATTCAAACTTTCTTGTGAAATGTTTATGAATGAACCTATAGAAATAAGTTGTGAAATTTAAATTATGTCATTAGTGTTCAAGTGTATTAAACTCTGAACTTTCATAGTCCTAGTTAGTTTGGTGTATCACCAAATGCTTTCATTTATAGTTTTTTTTATTTCAAGCATTCCTTCTCCCTTTTCCAAAAATAAGTAGTTTAGGTGATAACCAGTTAGGAAGCCGAACTTCTTCGGAGATTCATTCTATCTTACAAGTTAACCCACAAACCTTTGAGTGTTTCCGTGTTCCTCTAGAATGCTAAGTTCTGTAACTTAGCTAGGGTGCAATTCTAGGAGTTAACAATAAGCAAGAGTCAATTTTGAAATGAATTAATCATGTTATGTCTATGTACGTGTTCATATTAAATTATATGTGATACCTCCTTTGCATAAGTCGATTATTCTTATATTAAATGTGTACCCCTAGTATATGGTTCCCCTACGGGATTGAGAACTTGCTAGTGTAATTAGGGTTTAAGAGATGGAGAACCTCCATTAAAGTCTTAGGACTTTGAATGGACATTAGTTCCCATAAGTCTCCCCCACACTCTTGGATCATGCTAGTTGATTAATCATGCAAGACAGATTCTTAGATGTTTACCTATGGATTGAGGATGGACCTAAGTGTGCCTTTGGAGATATTTTATTGATGATTCAATCATTACATGAGCTCTATGTGGTTTGAGACCACCATTTTTTAGCATGCTATTATATTTTGTGGTTTGAGACCACCATTCCCCTCCTCCCCCTTAGGTGACTTATTTAAATTCATGTGGTGATTGTGACTTGTGAAATTTGTGTAATTGTTGGACACACATTTTATTTATTTATTATTATTGAGACTTTTTATTTGATTGATTAAGCTAGGAGTGTTGAAAATTCTTAAAGTTATTTGATTGATTGAATTATGAAATGTTAGAGTAAAGTAATTAATTAACTTTACTCTCCTCTTAAGAATTCGCTTTATGCACATATATTAGTCATTTAATAATTAATATTAATTATTAAATGCACTTACCTTTAGGGTTAGGGTTTCCTTTAGGTTTAGATCTCCTTTTATAAGGATTGATCTCTTGTACCTTTTTTTTTTTTGATTCATTCATTTTTCTGATAATACAATTTTGCACATTGTCAGAGCCAAACCCTTGTTTTGTTCTCTCTCTTTCTCTGTGACAAGTTTCTTGCATGCAGGTGTTCATTGGGTTCTATGGATTTGCATTTCTCAAATCCTCCATGGTATCAAAGCCAAATCTACTGTAGCTTGTTCAGTTTTTGAAAGAATTAGAGATCTAGGTTTTGGTTGCATTAGATCTCTGTTTGTTTTCTAGTTTTTGTTTGGAATAGGGAAGTTTCTTTTTTTGGTGCATTTTGAGCTCAAACGGACCTCATCGTTGAGCTCGTAGTGTCCAAAAAACCCTATTTTGATATAAAATATGTCTGGTTTGGAAAAAGTTGCCAGGTGAAGCAAAAAAAATTTACGCCAGGGCCGTACGACCTCACGGCACGATCTTTGAGGCAAAAAATTCAAAAAAAAAAAATTTAAAATCAATTTTTTTATTGATTTTTAAATTTTTTTTAAACAAATCTACGCTGCCAGTATTAAATTAGGGCACCGCTGATCAGCCACCCAGCAGCCACCGGGCGGCCACTCGGGCGCCACCGAGCCAGGCAGAGCCTCCAGCCCGCCGTCAACACTGTGCAGCCCCTACGGGTTCAGCCGCGGTCATATGCCAAACCAAGGGCTTCAGCCTCAGCCCTTGCATGCTAGCCCCCTGGTCATTCATGTGACCAGGGGCCGAAGGTCTTAGCCCTTGAGGGCTATGATTTCTTTTTTGCCTTTCAACCTACCTTCACGAAATCGGGTATAAAATGGTCATTTTTTCTCCATTTTTCGAACGAAAATAGGTGTTGGAAATATGGCTCCGAGCCCATCCTAATGGTGTAGGAATTTTTTCAAAATTTTCTATTTTGGTTGCATTTTCTTGCAATCAAATTCAGATGATCTTTTTGCACTCTGATGAGGGGCATAACTTGCTCAAGTTTGCTCCATTTTTTGAAAGCAAATAGGCATTGAAAAGGTGGTTCTGTGCTCTTCCCAGATCTATAGTTTATTTCACCAAAAAAATCTTCAGGTACACAGAGATTTGTCTCATACATATACTACTTTCTATTGTTTTCTAGCTTTTAGTTTGTACTGGGGATTGGTTTTTTGCATTGTGGGGGGTGTTTTTCCTTGCTTTCTATCATTTACATTAGAAAACAAAAATCTATAAACACCAAAACAAAAAAAACCCTTCTGCATCTTCTGTCTAGTTCTGAAAGACCACTAAATAATAATAAAAAAATTCAGAGCAGATGAGGGACAATTCACAGCATGGTCGATAGATCTATTAAGCCTCTCACACCGCATAATTATCACACTTGGAAGGGTTGCATGATGACACTTCTCCAATCTTGAGGGTTATGGTATCGTTTGGATGAGGTCCAACCTCAATTGACTCACCCCTTTGAGGTTATGTAGCACAGGAACAATATGGATTAGGCTATGGGATTGATGGCTTTGCACATTTCAGATAGTCTCTTGTTTCATCTTGAAGGGTGTCTCACACCTAGGGCCATTTGGACCAAGTTTGATGGACTCTTTGGCACTATCAACCATTTTAGAGCATTGCAACTTGAGGCTGAGTTGACTTCCTTGGTACCTAATTTGTTTCCTTCCATTGAGGAATTTCTGATGAAGTTCAAACAACAGAGATCTATCTTGCAGGGTTGTGGCAAGACTAAGACTGATGCAAAGTGCATCTTCCTGATCCTCTCCAAGCTTTGGGGTCCATTTCAGATCTTCTCTTTGACCTTCTATTCCACCATGGATGTCTTGCGTGCTTACCATGTCATGCCTACCTTTGAGGTATTTTGTGATCGTCTTACTCGTGAGCAAGCCAAGCTCAAGCAGATGGATTCACTTTCAGGTTCACAGAACCAAGCATTGGTAGCACAATCATCTTAGGGGAAGCAGAAGCAGAAACAAAAATAGAAACCACAGACCATAGAGCATTGGAAGGATTCTAGTTCATAGAAGACTTCTGATTCACCTTCTCCTAAGGGGAAATCATCGAAGAAAGATAGACCTAAGTGTGCTTATTATACTAAGCCAGGACATGATGAGTCCAAGTGTTATGAGAAGAAGATAGATGGATATGCAAAATAGGTTTCAGATTTGATAGCTCTTCTTGAGAAGAACCATATTCATCACTCTTCTTCATCTACTTCAAGTGGGTCTTCTTCTTCACCATCATTCTAGATAGATGGACAGGCCTCACATAAGGGTCATGCATTATGTGCAACCACCAGTTCACATTCATCTAGATGGCTACTGGATTCAGGTGCTTCACACCATATGGCATCTTCTCAAGACATGTTCTCATCTTTCGAGGTTGCATCCTCACCACACATATTGATGGGTAATAACACTTATATGAGTGTATGTGGGAAAGATTCTATCGATATTGATGATGTTGCATTCAATGATGTACTATGTGTTCCATCTTTGTCCACTAACCTTCTCTCCATCTATTAGATTGCTCACAGTGGGACAGGGAAGACAGTTGAGTTCACACCTGATTCAGTGCACTTCAGAGACATTCAAACTGGCAACATTGTTGCAATAGGGACAGTTGATCATTCTTCCTAATTGTATGCATTTACAAAATTTGGTCCACCATCTCCCTCTCTTTCTAAAAGAGAGCATGCAATATCTGAGGAGAAGTTCGGTCACTTGAACTTATGTGTTCTTCCATCTGTTCATGAGACTAGTGTTGAGACTTCTACACCTCTTCCTCCTGTTGAGATCACATTTGTTTAGCAGGATACCTCTTCAGTTGTGACTGACATTGTTGCTCCACTCATCGAGCCATCAAGTGCAGTTGTTGAGGCCATATCTAAGGATATTCCTTTCCTCACAAATGACAGATTCAACACACTTGTTATCCCTTCTTCATTGGAGATTCCCTTTCAGGATCATCTTTAGTTGTTTGATTCACCATTTTTTATTCATACACTCATGTTGTTGTTTCATTCTTCAGTGCGCATCATCCAGGACTTCCATTTTCACCTCACATCCAGGGATTTCCTCTTCTTCGACCGTTGGATCTATTTTTTCCTCTGAGGATACACATCATTTTGATCATTGGCACAGGGGTTCTCTCATTCTAGGGGGGCTTTGGAGTCTCCACTCTCTCTCATGGAGGGGTATCTGATTGTATATCTGCATATGTTCTTGAGAGAGTCTCTTGAGACATTCCATTTGTACTTTCTTTTTGCATCTCTTTTTAGAGAGGAGTTTTTTCCCACTGGGTTTTCTCCTTTTCTCCGTTTCATAGAGATTTACTTGTACTTGGGTACCTAATCAGGCCTAGTTGCCGGGACCCAATTTTACTTTCATGCATTGTAGTTACATTTTCTTTTTTGCACATGTTTGTAGCTGCACTCTTGCTCATCTTAAGGGGGGGTGTTAGAGTAAAGTAATTAATTAACTTTACTCTCCTCTTAAGAATTCGATTTATGCACATATATTAGTCATTTAATAATTAATATTAATTATTAAATGCACTCACCTTTAGGGTTAGGGTTTCCTTTAGGTTTAGATCTCCTTTTATAAGGATTGATCTCTTGTATCTTTTTTTTTTTTTATTCATTCATTTTTCTGATAATACAATTTTGCACATTGTCACAGCCAAACCCTTGTTTTGTTCTCTCTCTTTCTCTATGACAAGTTTCTTGCATGCAGGTGTTCATTGGGTTCTATGGATTTGTATTTCTCAAATCCTACATGAAATTTTCCTTTTTGCCTCAAGGAATTACTAAATTTTGTTTTGGAATTAAGTTTTGAATGTTGAAATGTAGCTACAATTTAATTTTATCTTTTGATTATTATTTTTACTTTTTTTATGGGACATTTATTAAAATATTTGTTTTGATCTTATGTTACTCAATTTGATTCTTTAATTGTTATTTGCAAACTGTTGGCATGTGTAGTAATGTGACCTATGTAAAATTGTCATACTCATGAGGGGTCCCTAACAGGTCATATGGGGGGAGTAGATGGCCTAGGGAATTGTTGTTAAAGGGGTTAATGAGACCAATATGGGATGGTTATAAACCATTTCCCCTAGATCTATCTAATTTTTATGTGGCACTATGATACTATGCATTCTCAAAGGAGAATTTTGGACACTAGTCATCCTCATCCTTCATCCATATTGTTGAGTTTGGTATTTGTGTTATGTCCTTAGTTCATTTGTTTTGGAAAATTTTGGGCATTACAAAAGTATTTTACAATTCTACAAATATCGATAATATGACTACTCACTACTCCTTTTCATTAACATATCTATGCAAAAATATATGTAATAATAAAATAACACTCTTCTCAATTATTAACATCACCTATATCTTAACATCAGTCAAAAAAAGACATTAATCAAAACTCGCAAGATTTCTTTGATAGCTATAAATATCAAGTCCTTGATTGATATTTGACAATATGTGCCTTTTAAGGATGCTTTTCTATTAAGCTAAGGCAGTACCCATAAAGCTATACAAATGCTTTTTACATTTTATTTAACAGTATTTATGTAATTATTAATATATATATAAACAAATTAGATTTTGTTTGATAATAACAATCATGCAATTTTCTACATCCTATCATGGTTTAAAATTTGCAAGGGAGAAGGGGGTTTCCAAAATTTGGTTGGAAGGGGACTCATTGAATATTATTAACTACCTTTGGAAGCCCACTCCTCCTTCTTGGTCCATAGAAAGACTTATCTTCGATGCTCTCTCTTTGTTGAATAACTTTGAAGAAGTCTACATTTCTCATGTGTTTCATGAGGCTAATGGTGTTGTAGACCTTTTGGCTAACCTTGGTGTTTCATCAACTAGGTTGTGGGAGATTAATGACCATCTTCCTGTGGATCTTATTTCATTGCTTAATAATGATAGTCCCTAAATCTTTGAAGGAGGCTAAAACTTATGGTACTCCTAAGGGATAACAGTTTAATGATTACCCTCTAATGTTGATTAGACATTTGATGGTTGTCACTCTTATTGGAAATTGTGGGAGGATGAGTTGTAATCATGGGAGGGATCTAGCCTTAATTTTTATCTGTACCTCTAAAGTCAAGATCACATGCTTTTTGGGTGTGATTTCCTCCTTGGCTTTTTTGTTAATCTACATATGTGCTTTGTGGGGTTTTATTTCTATGAAGTACACATCACTTTCAAAGATGGGGGGTGAAAATGTAGAATAGAGCCCTTTTCGTGTGTTGAAACAAAGATAATGGTGAAGTTTGGAATATTTTGTAGAAAGTTGGGGTCACTCCTTTCATGGAGAAATTACATGGGTTTGATTCCAAGACCTCATAGGAGTTTGTGGAGGCTTGGCTTAGTTGAGTGCTCAGTATGTTTGGAATTGATATCACTGTAAATAGTCAAGTGCTTAGTATGTTTGGAATTGATATCACTGTAAATGAGGAGTTAATAGCTGAATTTATAGGGCTGTCGACTCAGGGGAGAAAATTATTCAGAGAAAAATCCATGTATGGGGTGGTGAGAATGAACTTGCTGAGGGATAAAGAGAAGGAAAAAAATATTAAACTCTAGTGTGTTGGCTTTGATTGAACCTCAATTAAAGAAATCTAGGGAGATGTGGCTATGGCTCTTATGTGGTACAAAACCTTGGATGGGAGATACTCGACTATTTATGGGCACCATTTTGTGTTGTTAAACCATTTTTGCCATGGTAAGTTGGTCTCCTTCCCATTTTATCTTCTTTCATCTTTGGAGAATGGGATTATGGATTATAGAAAGAATCCCAACAATCCCTTTTTACATGAGGGTTGATGATTTTAATTGTGAATCATATCAAAGAAAGATATGTAATTGCAACCCCTATTCCTAGTAAGGCCTGCAAGGCCAAGAAGAAGGCTAAATTGAAGGGGAAATTTCAGTTGGAGGAGGAGGAAGGTGATGGTGAGACAAATTTTGAGGATGATTTCTTGGCTTGGTCTGATGGCTACCAAATGGATTTGGACTATGTTAACCCTTCAGTTGGGGTTAGGAAAACCTATGTGAAAAATGCTAAGCCCTCTTTCTTGCACGGGAAGTGCAAAATTCTGGATGATTGTGAAGAGGTAGATTTGGAGAGGAATAGAAGTAGTAGGAAGGTGCCTAAATGGGGGCCAATGAGTGTGGTTTTTTCCCATGTTGTGGAGGAGAATTTGTAGGAGGGTGTCGGGTTTACTAAGGTTTGTGGGGTTGCACAAAAATATATTGATGATAAAATTCTAGACTATGGTGGGGATAGGAGAGTCCTATTTGAAGGGGAGGTGAATCCAATTTTTTTTTTTGACTTATAGGTGTTCTTTGCAATGTCATTTTCTGAAGGAAAAGGTAAAGAATAGTTTGTCCCACCTACTGGTTTCTAGGAAGAGGATCCTCTGATGAGCTCTCATCAGGGGAGGGGTCTTTATTGGGGCTTGATGGATTTTAATCAAGCATTAGGTTTGATGAAGGAAGGGTGATATGTCTTCTTTAACCTATTCATGTGGCTAATTCAAGAGGTCCAGGATCTTCATGGTAAGTATGATACTATTTCCCATTGTAACATCTCCACTCTGAGAAGCTTTAGGGAGCAGGATTCTATTTTTAGCATGGTTAGGTTGTTGAACTCTAATATTAGCCTATTAATGGAGGATGTTGCTAAAATGAAAAGAGACCATGATCTAAGAATTTCCACTTTGGAAAGGAACTCCTTGCAAATCCATCAGGATCTTAACTCCTTGATTAACCTCAACAAGGATTTGCTTGAGACCATGGTTGAAGGATTGGTACTACTAAATGAGAAAGCAAAAGAATGGACTGGCAAGTCCCTCTTTCTTGACCCTTCAAAGCAAGCTATGGGTGAGGACTTTGAGATGGGGAAGCAGGCCATTGATTTGGGGACTAGACCGTGTGTTCGTATTTGTAGAAAAACAAAGAAAATAAATGTGGTTCCTATGCAAGATGTCAAATAAATCATGGAGATGCATGACAAGGTGATAACCAAGGATGTGGAAGTGGCAAGGATGTTAAAAGAGCTTCTTTAGTTTGTTGTTTGGTATTTTCCTATTGTTTTTTTTTTGTTGATGGTCGGTTGATTGTGATTTAATTAACCTATTAATTTTTGGGACAACTTTACTGATTTATCTTTTGTGTTGCCTTCTCTTTTTTACATGGTTTTGGGAACCCTTCAAAACCTATTTTATGTTAATAAAAAACAATCATCTAATTTAAACATTAAAATTATTTATATAATTATTTAAATTTTAAGTTTTCCCAAGAAGACAAAATGTGACATCCTTCCCCTCTAGGAAGAGGCATCGTCCCGATGTCTTATTAAATAAACATTGATAGTATACATTTGTCTAAACTAAATGAAAAATGTGAAACATATGAACCTAGTGGTGTGTTCAAGATTCCATCATACTCACCTATATTAATTGGCTAAGCACCCCTACCTCGATCATGTTCTCATCTTCAACATGTACTTGCACACACTTGCACTTAGATTTTCATCAATAGCATTAGCCCATAATCCAAAATTGAAACATACACAAATCAAGCTCATAGAAATATACATGATGAATTTTTAGATTCCAATTTTGAGCAGCCAGACTAACTATCAATTTCAATTTTCATTTTCAATTTCTACCACAATT
Organism: Sequoiadendron giganteum; assembly: GCA_007115665.2. Taxonomy (NCBI): domain Eukaryota; kingdom Viridiplantae; phylum Streptophyta; class Pinopsida; order Cupressales; family Cupressaceae; genus Sequoiadendron; species Sequoiadendron giganteum. Next base: position 409,220,124 of record CM021106.1, read on the forward strand.
TAATTTATAAGCATTAGAACTATCATCAATATATATATAGATGAAAAATTTGGTGACTACTCTGTTCATGAAGAAAATTAAAAATCCAATGTCGAACCAAGATTAACTGTAAGGCCAACCCTCATGCTCTCCTTTCCTTCCTTGGAATGTGTTCCAGTTTGACTTAAATAGAATAAAAATAGAAAGGGATGCATGGCGATTTTATTTTTGTGCGATGTGCCTTTGATTTTGTTGGTAGACCATGTGGATTACTTCCTTCTCTTTGAACCTTTGTGGTAAATATGGTAATTATTGTTAAGTATTTCACATAATCCTTTTGAATTATTCATTGGGAAAAAAATGTTTCTACACTCTTATTACATGTTTTATAATCCAATGATGTGTCGAATTCAAATGACTATGTCTAGGTAACAATGATTATCTAAATATAGCATAATTATGTTATGTGGAATATTTAATATTATCGATTTAGATTGGTGAATGTTGAGCTAGTTTAAAACTAGGAGATAAATTTTGATATGGAAATTGTTCTCAAGGAATGTTGTGAATAGAGTGAATGTAATTGAATAAGAGATATAGACCAATGTGACAAATAACTTAGTAAATGAATGTAATAATGAGTAAAACATATTTGACAAGGAATACTATTCATGAGAGGGCGAGTGGGATCTTCAAGAGACTTTAAGCATTTTGAAGAGGTCGGTATCCGACCCTATGATGATGCCAACGAAGGTGACTTTAATCAAACTAAGGGTAAACTTCAGGTAAGATATATTAGGTAGATTTAAGATCAATATATATATATATATAATGTTTATATTCTATTTCTTTTGATGATAAACTGAAATGACATAAATATCATGTTGAGTGTGAAGTAGATGTACTATCATTAATTAAATCATGAAGTGATCATAATGAGATTTATGGAATTATGTGTTTAGTGATGATGCCTAACCTTGCATATATCTTGGATATAAATGTTGTAACTAAGTTCCAATGGGTTAAAGGGGAGAGACATCAAAACTCTATTGGGATACTTTATTGGTTATAAAGTATCAAGTCATTAATGTTGTTCTAGGAAAAGTCTACATGTTTAATTTTTTTTTTCAGAAGTTTGGATTAACACCAATTTTCTTATATTTTATTGATTTACTTAAACATTGGAAAATAAAATAATAGGATATGAAGTGGTGTTTGGGTTAAGGGTTCCCTCATCATGATTTTATATGTTGTTGCATGCTTTATTTGACTTTTAAGGGTCTTAAACATTATGTTTTATCTTTTTTTGGACTATATTAAATACCTTAGGTATGTGCCTAGAGGTTAGACACACATTGGAGGTCATAACCTACTTTTGCTTCCCTTTTTTGATTTGGACAAAAATTGAGTTAGGATGGTATTTTTATTTTTATTTTTTTAAGTTTTATTCTTGGGGGGCGGGGGGAGAAAAAGGGGACTGGAGAGTTAGAGCCCTTATATAGATTTCTTTCTTTCTTGGCTGGTTTCTGGTTTTCTGGGAGGAGGGAAGTTGGAGAAGGAAAGTAATTTTGAAGAGGTTGGAATATGAAGGAGGAGAGCTAATTTTTTCTAACCCCACTCTGCAATAAGGAGTGTTTGATGAATTCATTAAACATGTTTGAAGTTCTTGCTGAAAGTAGCTATGAATTTTGCTTGAATTTTTTAAAATGGATAGTAACAATCCTTAGAGGGTTGTGGGTAAGTCTATGGGTAGCAGGTCTTTGCAAAGTTCCTTATATCGAAATTTGTGCGATGCTTAAGATTTTGTTGTTTGGGTTGAAATGTTGGAAATTGTGATTCATGGGTCTTGGTTCTCTACCCCTATTCAGGGGAATGGTGAGGGCCTTTTGTTGAGAAATTATGTCTCAACTTTCAGCTTGAAGTCCTCATTTTCATGCCTTGGTGATTTTGTGTTGTTTACAAAGTTCTGGCAGAGGCGGAACCAGGATGGAACTTGGCATTGTTCTGTTTGTCTAAGTTTTGAGTCTCTGGTAGAGGTGAAACTAGGATGGAACTTGGAATTATTCTGTTTGCCTAAGTTCCGGGTTTCGATTCTCATTCCTGCTCTGACTCCACTTCCTACCGTTTGTTTCGCTTCGCAGGTTCTGGCGGAGGCGAAACCAGTTTTGGAAGTTGGCAATGTCCATTTGCTAGGTTCCTGTTTTAGTTCCTGTTTCGACTCCGAGCTCGACTCCTGCTTTTATGATCTGGTTCTTCTGGATGTTTGGATTCTACTCGGCGTGTTTTCCTTTCTCCTTGTCTTGGTTTTTTGGATTGTTGTTTCTTGCAGTTGGCGGAGGCGGAACCGGAACTGGATTGGTTCTTGATCTTGGACTTTTGGTAAAGTCCTGTTTCTGTTCCTGTTCCGTCCCTGACTCTGACTCTGGTCTTTTGTGTTCCCATCTTGGTTTGACCCCGGGTTGACTTTACCCGGTCAAAACTATTTCCGACGAGTTCCTCTTTGTCATGGGTGGATGCGGAACCGAAATGGTTCCTGAACCTGAAATTTCAGTAGGGTCATGTTTTGACTCCAATTCCAACTTTTACTCCGACTCTGACTCTAGCAGTGTGTATTTTTGGTGGAGGCCTGTTTCGACTCTTGTTCTGACTCTGACTCTGGCAGTGCTATTTATGACTTGAAGTCTTGGTCGCGCCCGATGTCTATTTGACCATTTTGGTTGCTTTGTCAGCTGCGATTGCTGATGGGCCTTGGATGCATGGAACCTAGTTGAACAGTGATTGGATGGATACCAAGATAGTTATTGTGGAAGTTGCATTTGTCAACGAAGGGTGGCGAGCTCAACCATTTTGAGTAATGGCTTTGAATGCAATGACAGCTTGTTGCAGGAGATCTGTCAGATCCGACCAGTTGCGTGATTTGAGGATGGACTTCATTGCTCTTCTAAGTCAGTTACATTTGGATGAGAGATGTGTTATTTCTCATAAGTTAGACAAGTTGAGTTGAGTCGTGAAGTTGCAGAGCAAGTTGAAGTCATGTGCTGAAGAACAAGGACGTGAGTTCTTGAAGAGGGTTTTGAACTGTATGTTGGGAAAACATTGTAACAGTGGATCTAAAGCTCTCTGGGTGATTGTGAGTTGAGAAAACAAGTCTGGATATTGTATGTAATTGATTCATTACTCTAATACAATTGATTTGACTTTGTGTGGTGGGTTTTTTTCCTGAAAGGGTTTTCCCACATAAATACTGTGTCATCTTTGTTTGCTTATCTTTCTGGTTTCTCATTGCCATGGTTGTATGCATCTCTATAAGTTTTAGAAACTGTTAGTTTTTCATTTTTGCTTCTCTCCCCTGTAGTAAAGGTGTTAATGGAATGTATTCCACACTATTGGGTCATTAGATCAACATTCTTTTCCCTTCAAAGTGGTATCAGAGCTTGGCCAGTTCATGTTATCCTTGTTAGGGAAAATTAGTTTTTTGCACTAATACTGTTTTAGTGGGAGACTTGCATTGTTAAACTTGTTTCTGTTGTGAGATGGTGAGTACATCTGGTAGAATAGATATTGAGAAGTTTAATGGCAGCAACTTTGAGTTATGGAAACTCAAGATAGAAGACTTGCTTGTGGATAGAGACCTCTGGATTGCAGTGTCTAGAACTAAGCCACAAACTACGACCCAAGAAGCTTGGGATCTTGCTGATATAAAAGCAAGAGGATTGATAAGAGTGAGTCTAGCTGATTTTGTCCTCTTGAATGTTCATGAGGAGACATCTGCAGCTACTTTGTGGAAGAAGCTTGGTGATATTTACCAAGGAAAATCTCTGGTAAACAAGTTATTCCTGAGGAAGAAGTTGTACTCCTTGAAGATGGACAAAGGTGCATCTGTTGCAGATCATCTGAACTCATTTAATATGAGTGTTACTCAGCTGGCATCTATAGGTGTAAAAATTGAGGAGGAGGATCGTTGCATGCTCCTGTTGTGTTCATTACCTGACAGTTGGGATCATCTTGTGATGGCTATTGGAAGCACAACCACTACTTTCAAGACTGATGATGTGGTTACTTCGCTTCTATCTAGAGAAATGCGAAGGAAATCTTCTGAGATGGCCAAAGATGCTCTTTCTGTTCAAGGTAGAACAAAGGAGAAAGGCAAGAAGAAAGACAACAAGTCAAAATCCAAGTCTAAAGGGAGATCAAAGTCTCCTAGTAAAAACTCCAAGGTAAAGTGCTAGAACTGTGGGAAACATGGTCATATCAGGAAGGACTGCAAGGAGAAGAAGAAGAAGAATGCTTCTGATAACGAATCTTCTCAAAGTGATGTAGATGCCTTCATTGCAGCAGCCCTGACAACTCAGGCATCATATGATGTTTGGTTAGTTGATTCAGGTGCCTCTTTTCACATGACATCCAATAGAGATTGGTTCTCAAAGTATGAGAAGTACGATTGTGGAAAGGTATACTTGGCAAGTGATTCAATGCTAGAGATTGTTGGCAGAGGAAGGGTCAGAATTCAGTTTCCTAACGGGAGAGTCAAAGGAATTGGTGGTGTTCTTCACATCCTAGGTTTGGCTCGAAATATTCTTTCTGTTAGTAAGTTAAATGATGTTGGTGTAGAAGTTTTTTTTTCTAGTAAGGGATGTAAAATGGCTAGAGGTGCAATGGTGTTAGCTAAGGGTGTTCGTATTGGCACTCTGTACAAGCTAGATGCACGACCTGTTCTTTTTAACAGTGCCTTTGTAAAGTCATGTATTTCTGCACCTATAGAGAAAGATGAAGACTCTTCACTATCTGCAAATGCTTTGGAGGTAAAACTCCCAGCAGAGAAGACTATGTTATGGAATCATAGACTTGGTCACATTGGTGAGAAAGGCTTAAAAACCTTGAAGAACAAAAACCTTGTAGAAGGGTTTGATGATTGTAACCTTGAGTTCGATTTCTGTGAACATTGTATCTATGGAAAGCAACACCGTGTTTATTTCTCCTCTAGTCCTCACAAATATTTTGGTATACTGGATTATATTCATTCTGATGTGTTTGGTCCAATTGATGTTCCTTCATTATCAAAGTCTAGATATTATGTTTCTTTTATTGATGACTGTTCGAGAAGGGCATTTGTATACTTTCTTAAAAGTAAATCAGAAGTGTTCAGTTGGTTTAAAGAGTTCAAATCTTTGGTAGAAAATTAGACTGGAAGAAAAATAAAGTGTTTAAGGATAGACAATGGAGGTGAGTTTTGTTCTGCAGATTTTGAAAGGTACTGCACTGATCATGGAATTAAAAGGCATAAGACAACCCCTTACACTCCACAGCAAAATGGAGTTGTTGAAAGGTTGAACAGGACATTGATGGAAAAGGCAAGGAGTATGTTGAGTGGTGCTGGTTTGGAGTAGAAGTTCTGGGCTGAGGCTGTTGCTACAACATGTTATTTGATAAATAGATCTCCTTGTTCAACTCTTGTTGACATGACACCTTTGGAAGCATGGTCAGGTAAGAAACCCTCATTAAGCCATGTTCGGGTCTTTGGCTATGAGGCATATGTTCATGTGCCAAATGAAAAAAGATCAAAGTTGGATAACAAGGCTATGAAATGTATTCTCATCGGCTATGGAGTTGGTGTGAAAGGATACAAGATTTGGAACCCTGTTACTGAGAAGGTTTTGTATAGCAGAAGCGTGATATTTCGTGAGCTGAAACCTTTAGTAAGTGATCAACAGCTTGAGACAAATCAGAGTGATAAGAAGAAGGATGTAGTTGAGATTCCCCAAACTTCAGAAAGGGAAGAGTTGCATGGTGTACCTGAGATTGAATTGAGCTCAAGCAGCTCTAGAAGTTCTGATGATGAAGAACAACCTCAACCTCTAAGGAGATCTACACGAGAAAGAAGGCAACCAGAAAGGTATGGTTTCTCTATGTTAGATTAAAATTGTGCTTATGCCTTAATTACCAGCACTGATGAGCCTAGGACTATGAAAGAAGCAATCAGCATGGCTGATTCAAAGTCTTGGCTGGAAGCCATGAATGAGGAGATGGATTCCTTGAAAAAGAATGATACTTGGAAGTTGGTACCACTGCCTAAAGGGCGAAAGCCTTTGGCTGTAAGTGGATATTCAAAAGAAAGATAGGCCTTGATGGCAATGTGGAGAAGTATAAGGCACGACTGGTTGCAAAGGGATTTTCCCAAGTTGAGGGAATTGATTATGGAGAGATCTTTTCCCCTATAGCAAAGCTGACATCCATCAGATTTTTGTTGTCATTGACAGCTATGTATGACTATGAAATTGAGTAGATGGATGTGAAGACAATGTTTCTCCATGGTGAGCTGGAAGAATAAATCTACATGTCCTAGCTTGAGCATTTTGTTGATAGAGGCAAACAAAATCTAGTTTGCAAGTTAAATAAATCTCTCTATGGTCTAAAGCAATCTCCTAGAATGTGGTACCAAAAATTTGACACATTTGTGTTGTCAATTGGGTTTGTTAGATCAAAATCTGATCATTGCATCTATTATAAATGTGAGAATGATCATGTGCTTGTTATTACTCTGAATGTGGATGACATGTTATTCATTGGTAATAGCAAGGCAATGATTTCTGATCTTAAAACTCAGTTGTCTGCTAAGTTCGAAATGAAAGATCTTGGAGCAGCAAGGTACATTCTTGGAATGGAGATAACTAGGAATAGAACAAGCAGAAAACTTTGGCTCAATCAGAGTAAGTATGTGAAAACCATTCTAGAGAGGTTTAGCATGACTGATTGCAAGCAGCTACTTGTTCCAATCATGCAAGGATTGAAACTATCTGCTGAAGACTATCCAAAGTCTGCTATTGAGATGGAGGACATGACCAGTGTGCCTTATGCAAGTATAGTAGGCAGTTTGATGTATGCTATGGTCTGCACAAGACTAGACATTGCCCAAGCAGTGGGAGTTCTAAACCGTTTCATGGAAAATCCAGGGAGATCACATTGGGATGCTATAAAGAGAGTGTTCAAGTATTTGAAGGGTACTTAAAATTATGCTTTGTGTTACCATGGCAATATGGTTGCATCACAAAGGACTCTTAGCATTCAGGGATATGTTGATTCTGATTGGGCAGGGGACATTGACAGCAAAAGATCCACCAATGGATACACTTTCATGCTTAATGGTGGAGCAATCAGTTGGATGAGCAAGCGACAAGCTGTAGTTGCTTTATCCATGATAGAGGCAGAGTACATGGCAGAAACTCATGCTTGCAAGGAGGTAGTGTGGCTGAGGCATTTGTGTTCAGACATTGGATTTAATGCTGAGTAGATTTTAATCTGCTGTGATAGTCAAAGTGCCATTTCTTTGGCAAAGAATCTGACCTTTCATGCCAGGACCAAGCACATAAATGTGCAATATCACTTTGTGAGGGATATGGTTGAAGATGGCAAGGTCAGTATGGATAAGGTTGACACCTTGAATAATGTTGCAGATGCCTTGACAAAGCCAGTTAGCACAGACAAGTTCAGATGGTGCACAAAATTGATGGGCCTTGGGGCCTATGATAGACAGTAAGGTATGATGTTTTGAGGAAGCTGGAAGTGTTCACCAAGTGGGAGATTGTTGAGAAATTATGTCTCAACTTCCAGCTTGAAGTCCTCATTTTCATGCCTTGGTGATTTTGTGTTGTTTACAAAGTTTTGGCGGAGGGGGAGCTAGGATGGAACTTGGCATTGTTCTGTTTGCCTAAGTTCTGAGTCTCTAGCGAAGGCAGAACTAGGATAGAGCTTGGCATTGTTCTGTTTGCCTAAGTTCCAAGTTTTGGTTCTCATTCCTGCTCTGACTCTGCTTCCTACCGTTTGTTTTGCTTCACAAGTTCTGGCGGAGGTGGAACCAGTTTTGGAAGTTGGCAATGTCCATTTGCCAGGTTCCTGTTTCAGTTCCTATTCCAACTCTGAGCCTAACTCCTGCTTTTATTATCTGGTTCTGTTGGATGTTTGGATTCTACTTGGGGTGTTTTCCTTTGCCTTGTCCTGGTTTTTTGGATTGTTGTTTCTTGCAGTTGGCGGAGGCAAAACCGGAACCGGATTGGTTCCTGATCTTGGACTTTTGGTAAAGTCTTGTTTTTGTTCCTGTTCCGTCCCCGACTCTGACTCCGGTCTTTTGTGTTCCCATCTTGGTTTGACCCTGGGTTGAATTTACCCAGTCAGAACTATTTCCGATGAGTTCCTCTTTGCCGTGGGCAGACGCGGAACCGAAATGGTTCCTGAACCTGAAATTTTGGTAGGGTCATGTTTTGACTCCAGTTCCGACTCCGACTTCGATAGTGTGTATTTTTGGTGGAGTCCTATTTCGACTCCTGTTCTGACTCCGACTCCGGCAGTGCTATTTATGACTTGAAGTCTTGGTCGCGCTCGATGTCTATTTGACCATTTTGGTTGCTCTGTCAACTGTGATTGCTAATGGGTCTTGGACGCATGACACCTGGTTGAATAGTGATTGGATGGATACCAGGATAGTTGTTGTGGCAGTTGCATTTGTCAACGAAGGGTGGTGAGCTCAACCATTTTGAGTAATGGCTTTGAATGCAATGATGGCTTGTTGCAGGAGATCTGTCAGATCCAACCAATTGTGTGATTTGAGGATGGCTAAATATACAAATTTCAAATATAAATTAGAAATGATGCATTTTATATGAAACTAATTAATAAACCTATGCCTATCTATATGTAAATGATTGAGAAAAAAAATAATGATAATCTTTTACAATATTCAGTACTATTGCCTCCTTTTATTTTGTAAAAATGGCATTCCCATTATGCTATGTTTAAGAACTATACTATAATTGTAAATGCATATTTTGTATGCACACCGGTTCCCATACTGTTGTGCTGAAAAACAAGTGATAACATCATTGTTGTTTCCTTGATGTACTCAATTAACTATTATTAATATAAACAAAAAATGTATGTTGGTGCATAATAAGGGTGCCCACCCTCATTGATACCTTATTCCACGGTAGTTGGCTGCAAGTTATTGTTTAGGGTATGCATATTATAGCTAAACATATTAACATTCATCAAATAATAAGTTTGATAATGTTAGATGAATAAATCCTATTTGAGGATTGTATGTTAGAAATAAACCATTTTTTAGGAGGCTGTGGCACCCTTGTGTGAGGAGTGGGTTTCAATTTGGGGGGAAAACTTCTAATTTACTTGCTCATTTTCCTTTCCTTTGAGTAGATAAAACCCCATGTAGCTTGTATGGAATGGAAACTAAGAAGGGATGAACTATATATATATATATATAATGTAAAGAAACTGTCCAACAATGTGATGTAGATTAATAGAAAAATAAAAAAGAATATGTATCACAAATGTGAGAATTCAGGGTAATAAACATTTATAAAGGAGGAGATAATAACTATATATGTATATATAACCTTGAAATTGGTAGACAAATGTATGTTGGTAGGAAGATAAATTTTAAGAAAGAAATAGAATAAAAACAAAATTAATTCTATAGGTCGTGGCCCATTAGAGGAGCCATGGGAGGTTGTGGCCTCCTCTAAGGGGGTCACCCTCCCCTTTATGCAAGCGTTCAACCCTTCTACAGTCTACTATATGGATATTTTTCCCTACACAAGCCCCAATAGCCATGTCGCCTCCTCTGCTCACCCTACTCTCTCCCCTATTTCCTAAAACTTATACAGCAAATGAAAATAGGGTTAGCAAGCCAAGATAGGAATGAATTAGGGCAGGAAAGTCTTAATAAAATAATTTATTTTGGGTGCACTACTTATTTTGGGATCTGGCTAACTCGTAGACAAAACACGCCTATGTACATACAAAAATGCATGAAAACATACATAAAAACATACATGGAAACATACATAACATGATGAGACATCATAGTGCAAGCCCGCCAAACGAGGGATAAAAGTGATGAAACTAACAAATGGGACCAAACATCTAGGAAAGGTAGGTAGGAGTTAACGATGCCATCGGGTCATTTTTCTCACCTCCTGCCAACCGATAAAATTGGGTCCCCTAGTGTGCCTGCGAAGTTTCGCTTTCAGAGCTTTTTTCTGGCACGAGAAAATTGGAGGTGGAATGACATGTGTGTTTTTGGTTTGGAGAAAGAAAGGTGAAAAAATGATGAGCATTCTGCATGTTGAAAGTTGAAGGTTGGAGTGCACGTGGAGGAGATGGAAGAGAAAACTAACCAAATCGAGGTGTTTTTTTGCATTCTGCATGTTGTAAGCTAAAGTTTGGAGTGTACGTGGAGGAGTTGAAGGAGAAAATCAACCAAATCAAGGGGAGGGGTGCTAACCAATTAGGTTGTAGAAGGTTTTACAACAATGTAATTTTTAAGTTGGAAAACACAATGTGGGTTATCAGTTATTTGAATCTCCTTGTTTAAATGTAAAGGGTTGTCTCATAGTGGGTTCTTGCTTCTTAACATGTACAGTTTTGCAACCTGGAATGTTACAAAACAATATGAATGTCTTCAAAATCACACCTTCCATTGTTGTGTTTAAATTTTAGATGAATGAAAAAAAAGTGCACAAAATAATTGTATTTTGGAAAACACAATGTGGGTTTTTAGTTATTTGAATCTCCTTGTTTAAATGTAAAGGGTTGCCTCACAGTGGGTTGCTTTCTTCTTAACACATAGGGTATTGCAACATGGATTTTTACCAAATATTATGAATGTCTTCAAAATCACACCTTCCATTGTTGTATTTAAATTTTGGATGATTGAAATAAAAAGTGCACAAAATAGTTGTATTTTGGAAAACACAATGTGGGCTTTCAGTTCTTTGAATCTCCTTGTGTAAATGTAAGGGGTTGTGTTACAGGTGGTTGCTTGCTTCTTAACACCTACAGTTTTGCAACATGGAATGTTACAAAATAGTATGAATGTCTTGAAAATCACACATTCCATTGTTGTGTTTAAATTTTGAATGATTGAAAAAAAAAAGTGCACAAAATAATTGTAATTTGGAAAACACAATGGTGGTTTTTAGTTATTTGAATCTCCTTGTTTAAATGTAAAGGGTTGTCTCACGATGGGTTGCTTGCTTCTTAACACCTATGGTTTCACAACATGGGATGTTACAAAACAATATGAATGTCATGAAAATCACACATTCCATTGTCGTGTTTAAATTTTGCATGATTGAAATAAGTGTACAAAACAATTGTAATTTGGAAAACACAATGGTGGTTTTCAATTATTTGAATCTCCTTGTTTAAATGTAAAGGGTTGTCTCACTGTGGGTTGCTTGCTTCTTAACACCTATGGTTCTGCAACATGGAATGTTACAAAATAGTATGAATGTCTTCAAAATCACACATTCCATTGTTGTGTTTATTTTTCAACTTCATGTCTTTTATATTACACTTGTGTGTCAACGCCATTAATTAAAATCCTTTTATTGATGATAATTTTTTTGTTTAATCTTTTAATTTCTTTTCCAATTGGTTTATTGTAGTTTTTATGTTGTTTTACTTTAGTTTCAATAGTTCCAATTATTGCTTTTGCATCTGCAAGTTGACCAATCACACATTTTTTCTCATCCTCATTGTTGTTACTTGTTATCACCTCTTTGGCATTCCTTTTCATGAGCTTCTACCTTATATTTCATATCTTTTATTTGTAGCTTTGAAGCAACTGCTCCCTCATCAACCCTTAGGACAACACCATCCATTTTTTTGATAGAGTTTTGAATGTATTAAATACTTTTGTGTAGCTTGTATCCACTCTTTGCTCAACATTGAGAGTGTCTTTCTGATTAGAGAATGCATATGTTTTTTGTTTGATAAGTTATTTACAAATCTTGTCCACCTTTTCACATAGGGCTTTCATGTCTCCAACCAACTGATTCTCTTTTTCTGCTCTAAGATCCATTTTCTCCTTTTCATTATCATCTATTTTGAATTGTATTTGTTCCATTGAATTCTTAATTTGAAGAATCTTTGACTTCATTTGTTCAACTCCACTTATAACATCATCTCTCACTTTCTTTTCTTGCATAAATTCATATGGAATATAAAATTTATAGACTTTATCCACTTTTTCATTGTCATTTTTCCATTGCACATACTGCATAATGGTCCTTCCTCAAGTTGTTAAGTTCAAGAACAATCTCATCAATCGATACATAATCTATCTTATTCACTTTGGTTTGCTTCCTTTCAAGTGTTTTTAGAGAAGATTCCTTTTTTATTACATACTTTCTACTACCTACTTCTTGAGTTATGCATTGCCATATGCCCATTGCAGATACTGCACACACACCTTCCTCAACTTCTCAACATCACTGAGTCTCTTCAATCAATACAATATCTATCTCATTCACTTTGGTCTATTTTCAAGTATTTCTATAGCAGATTCCTTTGTCATTTCATACATTCTAGTACCTATTGTGTCCAATTTTGCATTGTCATTTTCCCATTGCACATACTGCAAATTCTCCTTCCCCAACTTCTCAAGAGCAAGAAGAATCTCTTCAGTCAATACATTATATATCTCATACACTTTGGTATGCTTCTTTTTGAGTGTTTTTACAGATGTTTCCTTATTCGTATCATACATTGTAGTACCCGTTGCCTCTTGAAGTATTAAGAAGATCTCGGGTTCCTTAACACCTAGTGTTTTCCAACATTAAATTATAAATAGACAAAATGAGTGTAATGAAAACCTTACAGTACCAATGTAAGAAAAGACACCTTGAAAATTTACCAAAACTATTACTTATGAATTGCATTTGGATTTCCTCATATCATTAAAATATAGGTAGGTAGGAAAACTATTACTTATGAACTTGAAAGCTTGTGTATTATAAGTTTTAGAGTCAAGATTTATTAGGGCATGAGCTGAGAAATATATTCTAAAAATGATTTAGTGCAAACCTCTGAGTCATACCTATAATATTGTGAAATGTTTATCAAGTTTCAAACCCCAAGTTCTAGGGGTCAAAGTTGTAACTTGAAAGTGCAAACAAGTCAAAAGACACTCAAAGCTTGAACTCCAATGTTGATTTCTTTTTGACCCTTTGAACATTAAGATAAGTTAAAAACAAGTATTCAATCTTAAATTTTAAGGCATATAAATGTGCAACATATAATATACTTCAAATCTTGAATTCATGACAATTCAAATCTTTAACAAAAAAATTGTGAATATAAGAATGACTTGTGATACCTCAAACTTATATTAATTTAGACATTTTAGCTGAAATATAAATTAAAAAATCTCCATTATTTTAAAAACCCAAAACAAACACTTTAAATTTGAGATTTTAAAATATATATTTATTAAAATATATGTATTTTAATTTATGCAAATTGAAAACATATATATATATAATCCAATATTTAGGATTTTAAATTGAATGAGGAATTTAATTTGGAGTTATAGTTATTACAAAAATTAATGCTGCGTTGGTTTTAATGTTTGCATATTTGTCTTGGGTAACAAATGAGGAATGCAAACTGTAAATAGTGAGATATTAAAAAATTCTATGGAGTCCGTCAATTCATAATGGCAGGCAGATTGTTGTTAGATATTATAGTTGGGAATGTTTGGTAGTTGTATGGAAATTTTGGAGCAGTAGACAAGGCACGTGAACTATTTAATAAGACACCTTTATCAGCCAAATCTATAACATTTATTAAAACACAGTGTTTGACATAATGCATCAAAGAAATGTGGTCTCACAGGAAAGAGACAAAAATTGTCTGACAGAATTTGTAAAAGAAATTTGGTCTCATGGGTTACCATGATTGCACTAAATAGTCATTGAAAACCTCCAAGCAAACTTAAAACTAAAATCCGTAACTTGTAGAAGCATTCATCCTAGTTTAGATCTAACTCCTGAATTCTTCGATCTTATCTATCATGAAACGCAGAGGAGTATGTTAGGAATGCTAGAAACCAATCAACTAGTTTAAATCTATCATGATGTGAAGCTAATAGAATTAATTACTAGTGAGCTTATGAAGAAGCCAGCAAATCAACTGTTAGTGAATTTGTGAAGCTTTCCTTGTTTAAAGATAATAATTAGAAAATGATAGTGTGACAAAATATCAAATTAAAGAATTTGGAAAAAAAAATATTCGACACATCTTTATTATCAGTGAATATTAATGATTCTCTGGTAAATCTAGAATGAGATCATAAGAATAAATTTTACAAGCGTGTATATATATATATATATAATTTGTTTCTTAAATTAGGATTATTATAGGATCAAATTATGTGATTGCACAAATCATAAATGAGAAATGAATCAACAAACTATGAAAACACATAATTTGTTTGTAGAAATTATTAAATGGGAAAGGAATGCCACAAATAGTTTTATTAAACAATGTATCATTAAACCATGGCAAATTATAAAAACTCAAATCCAAAATGAAGAGGCTCTTCTAATCTAATAAATGCAATTCTCCATGAATCATGAATAGAAAAAATAACCTCCATACTAATAATAGATGACATCTTTAACTTGTAACTCCTCCATAATAGCTCATATGAGACCCAATGACAATATTCAAGGTACTCAACTACTTCATTATCATTATCAAGTTGAGAGATTTGTTAAATATAGCTTTATAGCCACCACTACCAACTCCACCTCCTTCATGAATGCATATAACATCTAATATCAAGATTATGAGAGAATCTTTTATGGCCTATAAATTCAATTACGAAATTGAAAGATAAGCAATAATCAACAAGAATCGCAATCAAAAGATCACATCAATAAAGCAAATAAAGAAAATTAAATCAAATGAAATGCAAACCTTGCACACACTAAAACACACAATCTACTCTAGCATAGCTATATTGTTCTCCTCTATTCACCTTGGAGAATGGTGTAAGTAGTCCTTTGCTCTTAGATTTGGTATAAGAACAATAGCATAAAAGCACTGCAAAATATGAGTATAGTTTCTTTGCATGATTTGAGATAAAGAATGAATGATAGGATGGTTCAATTTATAGATATTGTGAGACACTAATTAACGATCAAGATCAAATGATAGATTGAAAATATCAACAGTCCAAGATTGATAGGAGAAATTGATGATTAATTAAGTCACTGCATGATTCTAGGTTGTATGGATCAATTAAGAGAATTGATTGGAGTGTAAATTGAGACTGGCAATTAGTGGATTGAATTGATTGCTTAGTAGACTTGAAGTGGGTGGAAGTGAAGTGGATCTGATTGATGAGTGGGCTCAAAGTCTTAGTCAACAAGTGAGGTGGAATTTGCATGGGTATTTAATAATTAAATAAATTTAATTATTATTTACATGTGCTAAGTTGAATTTAATAAATAAAATAAATGGTTTTATTCATTTTGGAAAAAGATAATGTTGAGAGATAAATGGATTAATTAAATAATTAAAATAATTATTTAATTTTGAAGATGGGAAATAGATAATTAATTAAATAATGATAAGTTATTTAATTACTTTGGAATAGAGGAATAAATAGTACAAAATAAAATAATATTAACTATTTAATTAATATAGATAAATAGATGAATAATTAGTAGATTAATTAAATGACGTTAATTATTTAATTAATAGTGGAGGGGGAATTTGATAATAATTAAATAGTTTAAAAATTATTTAGTGTGGTTTGATGTCAGGATTGTTAATCAATTTAATGTTAAATAATTATTATCAAATTCCCCCTCCACTATTAATTATTAATAGTGATGTAAAAAAAATTGCCAATAAAATTAATATTTTTTTCAAAAAAGAAAGATTCACCAATAGAAATTAATATTTTTTCTTTAAAAAATGAAAGATTCCCAAGATTTTATATCTTTTGTGAGGGGGGTTTCTTCAATTTATCACTAAATATCACCCACCCACTTTTATACTCCCACCCACTCCTATTTTTCACATTTTTTAAATTTCCCTTCATTTCTCCAACTTTTTTTTCACCTCCACTACCCCCCATCAAAACCCTTTCACTTCATTTCATCAATTTTATTATAACCCACTATCCTCTATTTAATTCATCCATTTTTTGCTAGTTCGTCTAAAAATATATTTTTAATATTTTTTTTCCACCAAACTCTCGAGGGGGCATCCCACTTTAATTTTCATTCATCGAAGCAAACTAGGGCATGCAGTAAATATTTATTCAATTTCTTTGAAACAAGGCTATAAAAACACATTGTCTCAAAGAGGCAAAATGTAGACACTTGAAAATTGACTAACATTCCTGACATCAAACCACACTAATTATTCTTCCAATGTTAAATAATTATTATCAAATTCCCCCTCCATTATTAATAATTAAATAAATAATTATTAGTGTGGTTTGATGTTAGGAATGTTAGTCAAGAATAGTGTGGTTTGATGTGAGGAATTTGATAATAATTAAATAATTAATTTTGGCGAATCTTGAAAAATAATAAGAAACTGTGTTAATAATGATGGTGAATCCATCCACTCTAAAAATAATTCTCATGGAAAAGTAGGGGCTCAAGGGTGGAAATTATTGATGGGTTTAAGGGGTAGACTATAATATTTACTTGCCACCATTATTTAAAAATATAATATAATGGCCCTAATTGTATTCTGCAAGGCAAAATGTACCCACAATTTGTAATTCTCATGGGGCTCAAAATTGCTTTTGGATCATTGATCTAACGACCATCATTGTACTCTACAAGGTAAATCTACCCACAATCTATAATGCTCATGCGACCTAAAATTGTGGGCCCCATGAGCATTATAAATCATGGGTACATTTTACCTCATGGAATACAACAAGGGCCATTATATTATATTGTAAATCAATGGTGGAAACTAAAGATTAGAAATATGGTTGCAAAGCAACTAATAATTATGATATACTATTGGCGAATTAATATAGATTTCTACTATAATTTATAAAATTTAGGTGAATATGATCTAATCATGTATCAAATATTATGGCGATTTTTTGAGTTAATTTTTTTAATAAAATAAATTCTTTGGCGATTTAAATAAGATTATAATAAAATTTTGTAAACATATAGTTCTTCAAGTCACGCTATAGCTCAAACTATTAGCCAATTTTGGATTCCCAAATTTCAATTATTAACCAATTGGCGAATATTAGCCACTAAAAAAATCACTAGCAATATTTTTGTCCTAATTTGCACTCTTTGGTTTGTGAGAAGTGGAGAGATCTAAGCTTTGTGAGAGTGATTTTGGGGAGATAATGGCAAGATTTTGAAGGGTGATCATTGGGTGGAGCGAATGCAAAGTTTTGGGAAAAGGGATGAAACACCGACTGAGGTAGGGTTTCTAACTTTTCTTGTCATTTGTGTGATTTTTTATGCATTTTGATTAGGGTTTTTCTGTTATGTCACATTAAAGGGTTTCAGTAGGGTTTGGGGACACAAATGATGAACTTTTGGGTGCAATTGTTATGGTTTTGGCACATATATTTTTGAGGGCCGCAATTGTGATGATGCCTTGTTGTAGAAATATATGGCACAAATTTGAAAACATGACACAAATGTTTGAAATGTATATGAAGTTGGGGTGGATGTTAGTGTTGTAAAGATGGGGTTTTATGAATGTTTCACAAAAGTATGGGAATATGGCGATAATGGGTAACAAGAGGTCACGTATGTATGGCAGGTGTGCATGTAGGGTAAGGGTTAGATTGTATATGTAGGTATTGATGTGTTTAATGTGTTAGGAATGAATGAAAAATATGAATTAGCATAAATGAATGAGTGACTGGTGTAGTGTTAAGTTAACATGTGTTTTGCACATGGTAAAGGGTGAATAAATGGGGTGAAGGGTATATTAGGTTCGGTGAAATTTGAAGGAAGGGATAGGGAATATGTGAAAGTAATAGAAACTAAGCATAACCAAGTTGTCTTACTATGCCTACAAACTTTGTACCTAAGCCTACAGGGCTATATCCCACTCATCCTCACTAATATACCATCTCAACCTCAAATTATTAGGATGCATCTCATAAGAAATCAACAACTCTCGTCTATCATCCCTTGATTTTGTGTGCCAAGTCCACTATGACCATCATACCCCATTTGTTCCATCATCGAAAGTCATTTAATATACTTTTTAACAAGTAGTATGACAATACCTTCTTTGTCTTTTTAAATCCACTTGGATATGTCCTCTTCTACGGTTCTTTGTCCAGTTCTCCCCATTTGGAAAATGTAGGTGGACCACATTTTATTAGTATGTTGGATACTGCTTGTGTTTTGACTAGTTTTCCATATGATCTAGGTGATGATATAAGTTTATCTACATAGAAATATTGTCCTCATATTCCCCATACCCCTTGCCTTTGAATCGAATCTTAACCTTAGGAATAATCATAGACTAAGTAGATGTTTGAGTTAATGCCAATGGGTCTATGTAGGATTTAGAGGAGGATGCTTCAATGTTGTTAGGAGCATAAAGTATGGGAAAGTATCTAGATCTATTGGAATGGTTACTTTGTTTCCATCATGATAGGGCTTGAGGCACTTGTGAAAATTTGATGGTACAACCTACATGTCATGAATCCATGGGTGACCCGAAGACATTATACAAAAGTTTGAGGTCTTGGCACACAATATCCTTAACTATTGGTCCTACTCGAATAGCAAGGGTGATAATCCCTTTGGAGGGTTGTTTTGCATCATCATAAGATTGGATCACTAATTTCTTGCTTGAATTTAGAACCTTCTCTGAGTATCCTAATATCTTCACCAATTTTAAGGTGCATATTTTCAAACCAACACCACCATCTATCAAGAATCACTTTATTATGTGTTTATGGATAAATATTTCCAAATGAAATGCATCATTATAGGTGGGTGAATAGGATGCCATATCTTTGTTAGAAAAGGTCAGATGATTTGGCTAGAGGCAAGATGCCCAACCATGGCTTCAAATTGGCCCACATTCAGATTTGTAGGTACTAATGATTCTCTAATATCTTTGTCTAAGTTTTCTTTATGTATCGGTGATATGCACAAAATCTCTAGAATAGATATTTGTGTTGATGTTTTACCTAATTGATCCATAAGATTGTATTGTGGTTTAGTAAGTATTCTAGATGTGGCTCCTTGTAGAGTAATTTTTCCTTTACGGGTTGTAATGTTACATTTTGGGATTGTGCTCTTTATTCTAATGGTGGATACATGGTTGTCGACTTCTTGGATATGGTTAACCATATAAGCATAGTTGACAGCTGTATATTGATACTATTGCTTGAGAAACTACCCTGGTTAGTGAACTAAAGGTCCTTATGCCAGTAGGGAGTCAACAAAACCACTCCATAGGTTTCCCTCCTAAGCTTCTTGGGAAGAGGTGCATTAGATAATTAGCATTAAACCTTTAAACAAGATACATATTTTGAATGAGCATTTCAACTAGTTGTTTATCTAGGATGTGACAGGGACTTTTAGTAGCTAAGTTTCACCACCTTTGTAAGGAGGTGAATGTTTCTCAAACATTTTTTTTAGTGGTGCATAAGTCAGTCATTGTCGTTTCATGCTCAATATTATAGGAGAAATATGAGACAAACTTCTCAACTAGTGAACTAAAGGTCCTTATGCTAGTAGGCAGTCGAGAAAACCACTCCATAGGTTTCCCTCCTAAGCTTCTTGGGAAGAGGTGCATTAGATAAGTCTTGTTAAATATTTAACAAGATACATAGAACTCTTTCATATGATCATGAGGGTCTCCCTTTCCTTTATACTTATCCAATTTTTCTATTTCAAAAATGATGTGGAAATGGTGGCGTAAATAAAGTCTTGTCAAATAGATGGGGGCATATTTCTTCTAGTGCATAGCTTTTTTCAATGGCCCCGTGTGAATGTTGGAAATTTGTTGTTGGAAATTTTAGATTTGAAGAGCTAGATTGTTGGGATCTATTTTAGGTGGTGCATTGATGGTGTTGTAAGTAGATGTGGGATGTGATTATTATTGACCTTGGGGGTAGTTTGATGATGATGGATTTTGATGACTATATGGATGGTTTTGGGGATTGTAAGCATGAGTGGATGTGCTAGGATTAGCAAATTGGTTTAATAGGGTGGATTGTTGTTATTTATTCATGAAATTTTGACTTTGGTAGTTTTGCTAGGTATTTTGATTATGTGGGTGTATGTTATGATTAGGGTTGGAGGTGATACGTTAGTAGTTTTAATAATTGGTGTATTGGTGGATTGGTACATGAGTATGAATTTTAGACATAAGTGGTTGGGAATTATGGGTTGTATATGGTGGTGTTGGTGTATTGTTAGGGTTATTAAGTGGGTTTTAGTGTAATGAGTTAGAGTTATTAGGTGGTGGGTTTTGTGAAGGGTGAGATGATTGTGGTAATGTATATGGATTAATTATTGAGGTAGGAGTGATAGTTTGATTAGATGTAGTGTTGTATAATGGGTTGGTGATATGCATAGAGTATGTGGAGCCTGGGTATGTATGGGTGGTACCATCACTTGTGTGGAATTAGTAGGGATGGTTGTTTATGAGATGTTTGCAAAAATTTGTGAAGATTTAGTGGGAGGATTGTTAGGGGGTTGGATTGTGAGGTTGTGGTTTGGTTGTAGTGATCTGTAGTCCCCTCCTCTACTCTACCTCTAACCCCACCTCCTCTATACCCATGATGATGCACTCCCAGAGGACTCTCTCAGCCTCATCCATCTCGGCCTCCTCCTCTCCATGCTCCTTTGTATGCTCCTCTTGTCCTCCCTCCCCTCTAGCCTCAACCCCCATAGCCTCTAGCTGCACCATCTCTGCCACCACTCTCACCTCAGGTTAGTCTTCCTCCATCTCCACCTCCTCCCTGATCGGCGACAACTGCGTCGCTGATTTTCATCCCCCATCCCTCCTACTCTTGTCCTGTCACTTCCTCCTCATCCTCCTCACCCATCTCCTCCATCATCCCCCAATCCTCCTCCATACCCCTATCCACCATCTCCTTGGCCTCCACCCCTCCAACCCCTATCAACTCGTCGTGCTATCGGTCCCCTCCCTCTACGCTCTACTAGAGTTGGCTATTATGGATCAGTAAGTGGAATGGATCTGTGTATCAACTACTAGGCATCATACTCTAGTTTTGTACCTGCATCAACATCCCCTTCTCTCCACTCCCAATCCGATGCCTACATGGCATCAATCTCCTACTCTGTTGTAGTAATAACAACCTATGGTCCCCAGGGATGCACCTCTCAGGAGGACCGTCCATACTCTATTGTACCAATTGGCACACCTTGTCTCTCCCCAAACTAACATCTAACCCTCTCTAGGAGATACATCTCTATGATATGTTTTGACTACACTATACATTTGATTAGATATCTAGTTGATGACACCATGGCATATGGTCATCCTCATCAATCCATAACTCGCATGTCTTGTAGGGCCTCCAAATTAAACTGACCAATGTGTCTAGTACATGCCTCTAGTACCCAACATCATCAACATGTGTCTATGTCAAGGCACCCTGATACAAATAGGCATATGGTGTGCTGGTTGCTAGTTGTTGTACCAGCAGAGGTTAGAACACTGCTATCTGCTTCCAAGCCCAAATTTTTAGCAAAATCACCCCATAGCTCAGACTCTGTCCTCCCGTGTATGTGATGTCATGGATCTGAAAGTATAGAATCTCCAATAGACATGGCCCCCATGCATATATTGTTCCATAACAAACCATAGATCCAAGTACCCCTCCCTAGCCTGCTAGGAAACCATGCCCCCTATGGTTGGGAATCATCACTCCTACTATCAGTGAACATAGAACACAATCATATCTATCATATGTCTCTTCTAGGGTCTCCCATCTGATCTCATACCCCTAAATCTTGAGCTCAACGTCATCATCACACTCATAATACTCATACAAGGTCTACAATCATCGAGCAGGGTCATACCATACCCGCTCACCATGAATAGATAGCTGCAAGATCCTATATACATCCTCTAGGGTGGATGTCACCTCCCATGGCGACAAATGGAAGTTGATTTTCTTGAAGTGCTACTGCTCTGCAAATCCTATCAACATCCATTAGTTTTCCCTAATCACAGATATATATGTGACATAGAACAAACCCAAGTCTAGTAATGCGTACCTCTCCTCCTCACCCAACCGTTCCCGCAATAAAAAAACATTTGGTCTCAACTCCCATGTATAAATAGGAGGTAGATGCTCCTAAAATCATCAAGCCAACAATTATGTCAATCCAACATGTTCAGTTGTCCTATTAGACCTAAACTAACCAAGTCAAAAATTCCTAGTTTGGGGAAAATCTTTAACCAGGAAATCGCATCACATCTAATTTTAACTGGCTCACAACTGTGATTGCATCGCTTTCCTTTCACATGTTTCATACCATACAATTATTGCATCACAGTATTTTGATTGCATCATTCTTGTCCACAAATGCAACCCAACAAGTCACTTGCATCACATAATTGTGTGTGTCACACCACAAATGCCCTTTCCCTAACCCTAGTGCAATTACGTCGTGACGAGGTGATTGTGGTGAACCGCTTATCACTTGCGTCAAACATGAATGCAATTACATTGCAAAATTCTATGGTGCAATTGCTTGCTAATTTTTTTCCCTATCTAAAATACATGGAAACCAAAAAACCAAAATTCGGGTTAGTAGTACATACCGAGGCGGCGCTCCCTCGGGTCAGTGGAATCTCTGGATCCGATATGCATGGTGGGAAGCCTCTAGAACAGGTGACATCTTCACTCCAAACTCACTTTGAGCTCTAGGAATTTCTAAATTGGGTATGCACAAATGAACCTTTTTCTCACTCCTTTTTCTATTTATAAGTCCAAAATTAGGTCTTTGATCTGCCTTGTCTATTGGGCACACCTTTTTCTATCTTCGATCCTAAATTTGACCCCTTTATTGACCTCAAAACTCAATTTTTTTTCACCATTTGATTCTTGGCCATCAACTTGACTGATCGGGACAATTTTCGAAAAAAAATATTTTTTTATGAAAATTTGTAAAATTTTCCCGAGGGGGCATACTTGTACCTTGACTTCACTGGGGTATAGTTCGATTGAATTTATTTGACACAAACTACATTATTTTAAAGAGGGGTAAAATCTAGACTCTAAAAAATGTCCTAAGTCTAGGAGCACCATTTTTCTTGGTTGTCATCCTCCAATAATTAAATAATTTTAATTATTTGATTATCCTTGATTATATTCCTCTATTAATTAAATAATTTTAATTATTTAATTAATGCACTTTCTAATCTCTATTCTATCATGATCAATTAAAATAAATTAATTACGTCACTAGCACGTCCTTTCTTCAATAATTAAATTAATCATTATTTATTTATCTTTTATCGTTCATCTATAATCAAATAATAATGATTATTATTTGTCTATGCAATTGAATTTTCCATTCTCCTATAATTAAATAATTGTCAAGATTATTTGATTATATGTCATTTCTATCTCTCCCCATTTAATTAAATGCCCATTTTCCATTTTTCCTCAAATGAATTATTTATTTTCCAAGTGGCCAAATATGTCTTTCTCATGAATTAAATATTTTTCAATTTTTAATTCATTCCATTTTCCTCCACTTGCTCATTAATCTTTGTCATAGTCGTCTTTGTCATAGCCATTAATGACATAGCAATTAATTGCCCACCTCCTTTTGGTGCATCAATCTTCCACCATTGATCTTGGCATCTTTATAGAAACTTGATCTTGACCATTTGTTTCGTAACCTCCCTCTCATGAATCCCCATCCATTGATCTTGGAATCTTTCTAGAAGATCAATCTCGTTTGTTCATTTGAATGGCTGTCTATAAAAGAGACCATTCTCCTCCATTTTTTCCTTAACAACCATTTTGTCTCCAACTTTCTACTTACAATTTGTAGGTATTTGCACGTCTACTTCAAAATCTGAGGGCAAAGATTGCAAAAGGAGAAATAGGAGAGACAAGGGAAGAAAACAACTTCAATGGGGAGTGTTTGATTTTAATGCATTTAGTTTATTGCTAACATTGTTTGTATTCTCTTTTTTTAGATTGTTCATGAACCCGAGTGCTCCTACATCAAATATGGCAAGTAAGAAGTTTTTGAGAATAGGCTCACAAAATGAAGTTGAATGATTTAATCACCATTTTAGAATGTGAAAATTTTGTAGCAATACCCCAATGCTTCCAATGATTAATGAGATAATTTTTTCTTTCTCCTTTTCCAATACTTGGTTGGAACTCTCTTTGTCTTCCTCTATAAAATCAGCTTACCAAACCCTCTTTCACTTGTCGAATTTTGTCCACCATAGTCCGATCTCCTCCACCTAATGCACTTTACTCTCCTCTTCTCTCTCATGGGATCAAACCCACCACAATTTGACCTCCTCCACTACAACTATTCTTCCCATTTCTCACTCACCACTGCACCTACATACATATTATTATTAATAAAATATAAATTAAATAATTCCATCACCTCCTCATATACACCCACCTCTTCTTCATCTTCACATTCTTCTTTCTTCATGTCAACATATTCATAAATGCTTTGTTGCACTATAAATTTAAATACCCTCATGCTTTCTTCTTTTGCAATTATATGCTCCTTAATCACCAACACATCTATACATGAATTAACATCACAAATTTTAAGTCAATTAAAATTTTCCTACATTACCTCTTTATCTTGTTCCACTTATCCACCCTTTTATCCTTTCCCCAATTGCTTCATGTCTTCCAAAAAATATGTTCCAGCTACAACCTACCATTTCTCTATTTCATACTCATCATTTTCTCTATCCATCTCCATTATACTTAGTTGCATCATTTTGTACAAGTATTTTTTCCTTCAAAGGACCAACCACTACTATAGCATTACCTTTTTCACTCACCTTTACTACACAAGTTGTCTACAAATCTATACTAACAAGATCATAGAAATCAAATATTTTCATTTTCACTTCCTCTTCACACACCACCACCTTCTCATCCATATTTTATTTCACTTTTATTACCTTATCTACACACAACTTAGCACCATCTTCATCAGTAATTAAAAAACCATTACCTATTTATTCTTTTCCTTCTACATTATTGCAACATCTTCTTCATCATTCTCTACTACATATTTTTCTCTCTCTTATGTCTTCATCGATCTTAGCTACAACATATTTTTCCACTTCATTCATTCCTTTAGAAAGACATGTTAATAAATTTCAATATCTTTCTTTTCTTCTTCATCATCCTTTGTATGAGGATCTCTTCTTCAATGTCATATACATCACACTCTTATCCATATTTTTTTACTCAACCTTTCTTTCTACTTTTACATAAAGTATCACAATGCACATTAAGGAAATCAAAAAATTATTTCTCATGTTCTTCTAACACATCTCTCATTTTCCTCTCTCAATAGGAGATCATAGTCATCTTCATCAAATATGGGATCCTCAAAGACCATCATTTCTACTCCTCCATCTATTTAATTTACTCCACTTCCAACTAAACAAATCAAAATAAATATTATTGCAAAAACTAGAAACTTTATCAACTATTTTCCTTTCCTCTTCATCCACAACCACTATAGATTCAACATTTACAAAATCTACTCCTTCATTCTTTTAATTCTTTTATACATTGTTGCTCTATTTCTTCATTATTTATATTCACCGCTTTATTCTCTTTTCCATTATCCTCCTTCATGACGATTTTCTCATTTATAGCCTTGTCAAGTTATCCCCTTGTGTGAGGATTTCCTTTACTCCCAATCTACTTTCCTTAATAATTATTGCAAACTATAAGAGAGGGGGACCAACCACATCAAGGCCCCAGGTCATGGAGGGTTGAGAGAAGCAAGCTGCCCTAACTTACCTTAGCTTAAGGAAGTGTTAGGAGATGCAATATGAGAATGATGAGGACTATAAGGACCTTTGATCACTTTGCGAACCTGAGATTCTCAAGGAGACTAGGCGAGTTAGTTGTTAGGGTCAACTCTTTGTCTCAAATAGCTCTTTGTCAGAGGACAAAAGCATGGTTCTGCGATGACAACACGGTGCGTTGGTGTTCGTACAGCCAGAGAACTAGAAAGACAAGGTCTAACCACTAAAAAAGAAACTAATGACCTAGTTAATGATTTCTAAGCGAACAAAATAGTACTATGAAATATGAAACATACAAATGGACATGATAAAACAATTAAATGAATGCAAGGGTGACAAGAAATGATATCACACAAAAGCTTGTTTGCCAGCTCGCTCCAAGATATCTCCACCTACACACAAAAGAGAGGGAAATTGTTGGGGGGCTGTTTAGGGGTCTGCATCAGTCAAACCCCCATTTTGGTGTTTCCACCTCCATGGACAACCAATTTTGCAATGATGTAGAAATAATATGATAAAGAAGGAAATGCAAGAAAAAGAACACTAAAACACTACAAAACAGTAATGTGCTAACTCAACCAAGTAATAGAGAAGGAAATTAGAGATCTTACCACCTCCACCAAGAGTGCTCAAGGCTAATGGGGGAGCAAATGAGAGGAACTCAAGCCTCTGTTGCAATGGTGTTGTCCTACACTTGCTCTATTGAAGTGATGGAGTGATGGAATTGCTTCTATGGAGTGAAAAAATGTTCATGAATGCTTGAAGTGAATGCTAGAATGCTTGGAGAGATTGTCTAAGAGTGTGTAGAAGCCTAAAAGTGGATGAAGGTAAGTGAATTTTAAGGAAAGATGAAGAAAATGGCTATATTCTGGTTGGTCGACTGAAGAGGGGCGTTACAATTCAACTTCCAATGGGAAGTGTAATGCCTCTGCAAGCTCTAGCCGTAGGAATCTACCAGTGATGTAAGTGCACCATGCGGACTTCTATGCATTGTGCAGGCATCCCCGATAGTTATTCCCCCATCGATGCTCAAAATAGATACCAAGTGGAACCAAGGCAGCAAGCTTATGTGGAATTAAGCCTCCGAATTTGGTTTTCTAAAGTGGAGAAGGGAAAAAGGGGAATTTGTGTTAGGGGTGCAAATTCGCTCCTATGCATTTTTCCCCCACTTTAGTGAGCATGAGTACTGATGAGTTCTTTGGTAAAGTAGATTGAAGAAGTGGTAGGGTTAGAAATGTATACCTGAACCATCGAGGAAGCAGATTGTGATCTAGAAAACCTAAGAGTGTAGGATAGGAAAATGACTTCATAGCTCTGCAAAAATACGAAGCTGAAGACAGAAATCACCTTACAGGCCCGCAGACCTGCAAGGAAGGTATCCTCAAAGAACTCTCATAGGAAGGAAACCAGAAAAAGTGCTTTATAGACCCACAAACCTGCAAGGAAGGTATCTCCCAAGAACTCTCACATGAGGGAGACCGAGAAAAACAGACTCCGCAGAGTCCAAAAGTGGCGACATGTTTACCCGTAGATAGAAAACGTCAAGAGGCGGCCATGCAAGCCAATAAGCGGACAATCATGCAAACTGTCAAGTTGGAAGAATTTCAAAGGGATCCCTTAGGAACCCTTCAAAAGGAAGAGGAGTCCACTCAAGGGATACACTGTTTGAAAGCAAGGTTTAGTCGGGTTTCCCCCAAGCTAGACGCAAGGATGTGAAGCAGGTCTAGTCGGGATGCCCCCGAGCTAGATGTCATAGAGAAGACCTTCGAAGGGATCCCTTGGGAACCTTATCTGAAAAGAAAGGGTCCACTCAAGGGACTTGTTATTCGAAAGCTAGTGCCTTCTTTCTCAAATCGATTCATCATCAAGGAATCCTTTTGAAAGATGTTCATTTCATCAAGGAATTTGAAAGGAAGGATATGCCCCCCCACATGAGGGGAAGATCAAAGTTGCTCCCACTTCGAAGGAAGGTTTCCAAGTCCTTTCTTCATGAACCCATGATGAAGAAAATATGTTTCGTTAGGGTTTCAAGTTGAGAATGTAATTCTAAAAAAGAAGTGTGAAGGTTCTTCAAGAGAAGATTCGTTGGCAATGAATGCATTTTTTGAAGACCAAGGTAGTGTATAGGTGGCATTGTCACACATGAGAGGGAAAACTCAAACAAAGAAGAGAGAAAGATAAAGGCAAAGCAAAAAGGAAAGAGAACATGAACATAGGGCACAGGGGTGGCCTGATATTTCAAGGTCATAACTACTCATAAATATATATAAGTATAATAATAGTATATAAATGAACCGTCATCAACCCCCTACTATATCAATCCCTGTGAGGAATGCATGAGAAGACAATGTAAAAATTTAAAAAATGGGTCAATATTGAAGCGAAGCCTAAATGCTCCCAACGCTTTGCATCATCCCCAATTTGCTGAAAGTTGATCAAAAACATGGAAGAATGATGATACAAATAGAGGAAGGTTTACAACACAAACACCATGCCTGTATCCAAGAACCAACAGGGATGATGAGGGTCATCCAGGCACACATAACATAATTACAGGGGAACACTTCATGACACACACACATCTAATCTAAGTATAAAGAAGGGGTCTCCCCCTAACATTGATCAACCAAGAGGTCGTTAGATTCCCACTCTAGATCATCATATGGGGAAGGAGGATGATCACACAAAGGTGGAATATTAAGGGGAGGAGCTTTTGACCCTCTCGCAACAAGGGCTAAGGAAGAAGGACCTCCAAGGTCTCTATCACTCAAATCTTGTGGGTCTAAGGTCAAAAAATTCATGAAGATTGTTGACAAGGTTAGGACTTTATCCATAGAGTTAAACATACACTTAACATGAGTTCCATGTTTCACCTCGGCTGACAGATGATTTTGCGCTCGAGGTTCATCACTAAGCTCACCGAGTGACTCAGGATCGGTGATGAATTCAGGGGAGGTCGGGACTAGTTCTATTACTAGAATGGAAAAATTCAACGTGGGGCCACCTCTCGAAGAAGGTGGGCTCCTCTTACATCCTCTACTGCTGGAGGGACCACTCTCTACCTTCTTCTTTGCTGGAGGGGGTGAAATCCCCATAGACGAGGCAAGAAAGAATCACAGAAGATACGACTGAGGTATTAATCATATCTACAGGCTTCAGGAAAGGTGGGACATTTAGAATGGATGCCAGCAAAGGCAGATCCATTGAAGGAGTGATGAACACCTACACCTTTTTAAGGTCAAGCACATTCATGCTTGTAGTGGAATTTGTGAGTGATGCAGAGCTAGTTTGAATAGGAACAGAGGGAAGGAGAGTTGAGGATGCAATAGAAGGTCCTGATATAGGGGTATTCAACTCCTCTTCATTCCTCTATGAGGAGTCCTACTTATCCAAGAGATCCTTTCACTAACACTTGCACTCGCACACAAGGCAGTTTCTATGACTCTTTGAACTAGAGGCCAGAGGTTGCGAAGGAGCGGAAGGCTCCTACTTATCCATGGGAGTGTCCTCCACAACTATTTTTAGTGGAGGGATAGACTCTTGTATGGGAGCAAGAGGGATAGGTTCAAAAAAAGTGGGGGGAGTCAGCTCCAATGCCTCAGTAGTGGGCCCCTTCCCATTCACTACTTTAGAAGTAGGGGCAGTACGAGGCCGCAAAGGCCAAGACATAGAGGATTCTCCATGGGGGGCTTTCTTCCTATCATATAAGTAGTACCAAGGTCCAGGAGGCTTGGTAGGGAGGTCTGATATACTGCTCTTGGGTCTATGCCAAGTAAGAACCATCAAACTAAGTGGATAAAAACTAGGCTTACTCATCCAATACTTCTCCCAAGAAAGGGGAGCAGACGAGGCAGCTCGAGAAGGAGCAAGCTTCTCCTTTCCCTTTTGAGAAGAGGAGGTAACTAGTTGTTCTACTATGGGAAGGGTTAGTTTCATCTATCCCTTTCCCCCAATTTTATTCTTCACGTAGTTCTTGTAAAGTAGGTTCGTTCTTGGAGGAAGCAGATAGACTAGAGCGGGCCAAAAGTGATCCAACAAATATCCCCCATGAGACACCACAAGATGGTATCCAGTGTCATGCACTACATGTATGACACCTTCATGGGAAAAATTTCAACATTTGTGAATTACAAAAGCGATCCTATTCATGGAAGCTAGCTAAGGTATACCTAACTTCACCGTGAACAAGTTCGACTCGAGAATAACATTGAAAATCATGTCTACATTCTTGCGTCCAACCAGGATGGAGAAGGTTATCAAGCCATATGGTTTAAGAGTAGCGACATCATATGTATGGATAACAGACTTCATTTTTTCATATTCCTTCATTTGCAAGGAGTTTAAAAATAGAGCCTCCTTTGTGATGACATTCACTCTACTCACGAGGTCGACTAAGACCCCCATCACAATGTTTCCATTGAGGCGAGCAAGAATGTATAGTAGAGAAGGTTTTTCATTTATCAATACATCTCATGAAGTGAATGTTATATTTGGTGAACTGGTCGCAATACGAGGAGGAGTCACAGTAACCATGTTAATGTATGCCTTAGGCTATGTAACTGAATCAGAGGGATCGATAATCATTTTAGTAGAATGCGACATAAATGGGTCCATATATATCTGCAATTCACTATTAGCTTCCACTACTAATTTGTTTGTATTTTTTTTGCTCCCATCAAGATGAATAGTAATATCCTTCATGCGATCCTGCATCTCATGACGTAGGCACATGCAATTTTTGGTATCATATCCGTTGACTCGATG
The DNA here is from genome assembly GCA_007115665.2 of Sequoiadendron giganteum. Classification (NCBI taxonomy): domain Eukaryota; kingdom Viridiplantae; phylum Streptophyta; class Pinopsida; order Cupressales; family Cupressaceae; genus Sequoiadendron; species Sequoiadendron giganteum. The sequence continues at coordinate 409,250,718 of CM021106.1, forward strand.
GTAGTGACAGTAGGCATTCACTTTAGACCAGCTAGGGTAAGGTTCCCTAATGGGTTTAGGGCTTGGAAAGCTAATTTTTTTATCCTTCAATAACCTTTGTAAGATGGAGGAATAATATTCTAATAACTTTGTGAATTTTCAGTCACGTCTAAGGTCATTGTTATCCACAATGGCTACTACATTCGCAATGGCTTTTCCCTTTCCATAGATTGATACGATGGACTTCCCTTCAGAACAGGAGCACAAGGAAGCTCCCCTGAACTAAACCATCATCTGTTGATACTTCTGCAAGGCCACACACAAATGCACGAAAGAAGGGTATTTCATAAGGGAAAATTTTTGTACATCAAAGTCCAGTAACAAGTACAATATTTGTAAAAAGAGGACCTGATATCGCGCTATAAAATCAGTAATCTTCTCATTATCTCCTTGTTTACATCAGACAAGGTCAGAGAAGGTCATATTAGGTCTGATGTTCACTTGGAAATATTGTAGGAATTGGTTCACAAGCTGATCAAAAGAAAATATGGAATTATCAGGCAAGGAAAAATACCAATCGAGTGTTGTGTCCTTGAGAGATCGAGGGAATAGTTTGGCCATCAATACATCATGATGGAAGAAATCGGTACACAAGACATTAAAGGAAGACACATGTGTTTGCAATTCCCCTTTACCACCATATTTCTCAAATTTAGGAATCTCCATCCCTTGCGGGAAAGGAGTGTTTAAGATTGCTACCAACAATGGGCTATATCAGAAGATGGGCTAGAAGATAGAATGGGTGGAAGCTTGAGCAAGGTTCGCTAGTTGGTTCTACATATTCCCCATATTCTAAAGAAGGGTATTCAAAATCGAGTTGTTAGAAGATATAGGACCAGTGGAACACCACTAGAGCCACTATCAAAACTGCCACCATGACTACCACCAGAGCCACCACCGATGCCACCACCACCAGCGTGGCCTCCACCAGAGTGACTGCCACTTCCAAATCCATGACCATGACCTCCATTGGAACCACTTCCGCTAGTGCCACCTCCACTACCAAAGTTACCACCACTCATCCCACCAAATCCCCCACCACTGGAGATGACAAGAGGGGGGAGGTGGAAACCCAGAGGGTTTCTATTTACTCTGACAATTTCAGAACTTTTGAAAGCAACAGGGATACTGATCGATAAGGGACCATGTCAGCCATGTACATGAATGTGGGAGGCATTAAAACTACCGACTACCTCTCATGTTCTCTGAAGGGGCCACCTCATGTCATGCTACCATGGTTCGAAGGGGCACACACTTTGGCTACACCAGTGAGACTAGCCAAGAGTTCTATGCATGTTTGGTCTTTTCCTACCATATGTTTTATTTCATTGATAACTTTAGCGGCCCTAGCCAGCTTTGGGTTTTTCTCTAGGTGATCTTCTAAAGCACCCAACCCCTTCCTCAAACTAGCGACATATTTAGAAGGAATGTGGACAACTTCATGCACATCTATGGAAGATGATGTAGGTGATGTAGGAGGAGTGCAGACATAGTCAATTTCATCAAAGAATCTCGACTCGCCCCATGATATTTGCTCCTGCATGGCAAGGCCAACCACATAACTAGAGAAAAGACCTGTAGAGATATTATAAGTGACCTTCATCTTCTCCATCAGAAGGTGTCATAGAATTCTCCTAACAATATACCCAGAGGTCATGGACTGGGTTGTGATGCTCATAAACCTTCACAACACACAAGGGTACGCCAATCAAAGGGTACAAGAGGAAGATCCCAACACACCAACAAATGAATAGATGTTGGTTCACGTCAAGTTCACCAAAAATGTAAGAGAGGGGGATAACCACGTCAAGGCCCCAAGTCACAAAGGGTCGAGAGAAGTAGGTTGCCCTAACTTACCTCAGCTTAAGGAAGTGTTAGGAGATGTGGGATGAGAATGATGAGGACTATAAGTCCGTTCAATCACTCTATAAACCTGAGATTCTAAATGAGACTAGGTGAGTTAGTTTTTAGGGTCAACTCTATGTCTTAGATAACTCTCTCTCAAAGGAAAAAAGTGCGGTTTTGGGATGACAACACGACATGCTGGCATCTCTCAGGTGCACTGGCATTCGTACAACCAAAGAACTAGAAAGACAAGGTCTAACCACTAAAACACAAACAACCTAGTTAATGATTTTAAAGTGGACAAAATAGTAATATGAAATATGAAACATACAAATGGATATGATAAAACAAGTAAATGAATGCAAGGGTGACAAGAAATGATCTCACACAAAAGCTTGTTTGCTAGCTCGCTCCAAGATATCTCCACCTACACACAAAAGAGAGGGAAATTGTTTAGGGGTTTGCCTCAGTTAGACCCCCATTTTGGTGTTTCCACCTCCACGGATAGCCAAGTTTGCAACAATGTAGAAATAATATGATAAAGAAGGAAATGTATGCAAAAGAACACTAAAACACTACAAAATAGTAAGGTGCTAACTCAACCAATTAATAGAGAAAGAAAGTAGAGAGCTTACCACCTCCACCAAGACCACTCAAGGCTAATGGGGCAAAAAATGAGAGGAACACAAGCCTCTACTACAATGGTGTTGTCCTACACTTACTCTATTGAAGTGATGGAGTGATGGAGTTGTTACTATGGAGTACAAAAATGTGCTTGAATTCTTGAAGTGAATGTTAGAATGCTTGGAGAGATTGTCTAAGAGTGTGTAGAAGCCTCAAAGTGGATGACGGTGAGTGAATTTTAAGGAAATATGAAGAAAATAGTCATATTTGGGTCGATCAACCGATGAGGGGCATTACAATTATACTTACAATGGGAAGTGTAATGCCTCTATAGGCTCTAGTCACAGGAATCTGCCAGGGATGTAAGCAACAGTTTCAGAACTTTCGAAAGTAGCAGGGATACTGATCGAGAAGGGACCGTGTCGGCCATGTACATGGATGTGGGAGGCATCAAAACTCCCAACTGCCTCTCACATTCTTCGAAGGGGCCACCTCGTATCATGATACCATGGTTTGAAGGGGTGGACACTTTGGCTAAACTAGTGAGACTAGCTAGGAGTTTTATGCCTATAAAGTCTTTTCCTCCATATGTTTTATTTTGTTGATAACTTTAGTAGCCCTAGCCAACTTTGAGTTTTACTCTAGGTGATTTTCTAAAGCACCCAACCCCTTGCTCAAACAAGCAACATATTTGGAAGGAATGTGGAAAACTTCATGCTTTTCTATGGAAGATGATGTAGGTGACACAAGAGGAGTAGGGATGCATTTTGTTTCATCAAAGAATCTCGACTCACCCTGTGATATCTGCTCATACATGGCAAGGGAAACCACAAAACTAGAGAAAAGGCCTGTAGAGAGATTAGAAGTGACCTTCATCTTCTCCATCGGAAGGTGTCATAGACTTCTCCTAATAATATATCCATAGGTCATGGACTAGGTTGTGATGCTCATAAACCTTCACAACACATAGGGGTACGAAAATCAAAGGGTACAAGAGGAAGAGCCCAACACACCAACAAATGAATAGATGGTTGTTCACATTAGGTTCACCAAAAATGTAAGAGAGGGGGACCAACCATGTCAATGCCCCAGGTCATAGATGGCCAAGAGAAGTAGGTTTCCCTAACTTACCTTAGCTTAAGGAAATGTTAGGAGATGGAGGATGATAATGATGAGGACTATAAGGCCATTTGATCACTCTACAAACCTGAGATTCTAAATGAGACTAGGCGAGTCAGTTTTCAAGGTCAACTCTGTGTCTTAGATAACTCTCTCTCAGAGGATAGAAGCACGGTTCTAGGATGATAGCACGACACACTGGCATCTATCAAGTGCATTGGCATTTGTACGACCAAAGAACCAGAAAGATAAGGTATAACCACTAAAAAACAAATGACCTAGTTAATGATTTTAAAGTGAACAAAATGGTACTGATTGGATAAAATTGTGGTTTCTGAATTACTCTTTAAATTGGGTTTGATGTACTTTTTGGGAATGGCTTCCTTAGTTCATCCTAAAGTGTCAATCCGGGAACGTAGGCTTCTAAACTATGTTGTGGAAATATGATGAAGAGCTGCAATTAAAAAACCAAGGGCTGATGGATTTAACCTAATATAATTTACTTATCGATAGAATTCGGATTAAAAGACTTCCTATCACAAGTGTGACAGGAACCTATGAAGAAATATTTATGCACATAAACAAATTACTGGTACTTAATAGAAGAGTAGTAAAGTAACAAAATAGAAATCTATCTAAAAATAACGTTTCACAAAGTTAAAAGTTGAACTACTGAAAACAAACCTCCAATACTACTTAATGAAAATTCAGAACAATCCCATTAACTTATTCAAACTTCTCTTATGTTTAATGATCTGCATATACGAACAAACAACTATTGAATGAATACATACTGTATTGGTAAGAATTTGACAACTCGATACCGATTAATACCTTCGTGGAAATGAATCACACAACGAAAGATTTAGACAACAATACAGTAATGAAATAATTAAATAACTTATAAATTCAAAGCATACATTACCACACACACAATCTAATGCAATAATCACCAATCAACAGAGGAAGTGGGCCCTGCTTTCACCGGTCGTTGGATGATAAAACTCACATTCATAGAATTATTCTACTATCACTTCCATTCATCCAAACAACATAGACAGAGTATATAGAAAATCACCACGGTTATGCTTTTAATTATGTATATTGATATCTAGTTTCAGTGTACATGCATATATATACATACTAAAGCTACCTATATGTCTAACAATATTTCAGATGTAATCGATAAAACATTTTGGTTGTTAGTGGCTTTCAGCCAACAACCTCTAGAAGATAATCAAAATAGTTTTAAAGTCTTTTGAAAGTTTTCCAAGAACAACGTAACAACCTAAAACAAAATGACTAATCTTTGACGAGTAAAACCAAAACTATAATATAACTTCAGCAATTCAGTTATCCTTCCACTAATATCCTTCATATGCGTTGTCAACCATTAAACACTTCCTATCACCAGAATCAAAAAGACAGTCAACAAAATCGGTATTTTCACTAGTTTTAACCTTTTCTTCTATTTCATAAAATATCGTCTGTTCATTAACAAAAAGTGATAGGAACAATAGGAGACACTAGGAAAGATTACAAGGTTTGACACCAATAAGAGGTAAAAGGATGACACATTTTTCCCTCATCATTTCCCCCCAGCTAAAGACCTTGCATGTCCTCATGCAAAGAGAGTGTAGAATACAAACCTGAGAGAGAAGGGACAAGTTTCTGCAGGGTATTGGCGACTTCTTTAACACAAAATTGATGAAGTTCCTACAACTATTTTTCATGCTCCTGGATGGTTATCACTGATGTCTTGGGGGCCTGTGCCTGCTCAAGTGCTACTTTCAACTAACTAATTTCAATTTCTTGTGATGAGTTGAGTGACTTTGCCACTTGAACTTGATTATGTAGAGTTTCATTCTCCTCAATTAGCCTAGTCACCAGGTTTTGCAAGTTGCAAATGTCATCATTAGTGAGCAAGGGTTGTTCTTCCTCATACTCCTCTTCTGCCTCTAGCTCTTGGTCAGTTTGTTGTTCCTAGTGAAGGGTTTCAATATTCCCCTGTTCTTGATTCTGCATATCTACTTCAGACCCTACTCTTTCTTCTACTTGATGCTCTTCTTCTTAGGTAGTTTCATGCAGCGTGTGATCCTTAGGATTGTCAAGATCATTATAACTTTTGGACGGGGTAGACTTAGTCAGAAAAACATTTTTATTAGGAATATCTTCTTGAATACATGGCATCTTCTCTGAGACAGGGGAATGTTGGGGCAATGCCTTGGAGTTTTGCTCAAGCTCTTCTCCTAAATTAGGAGAATTTTGAGGTGGCATCTTGAAATTTTTTTTAGGTTCCTCTTGGTGTTGTGAGGGATCCTCAAGGTTTTCCGCCTACTACTTCTTTCTCTTACTTCTTCTCAACTCCCTAGCAACAACTTCTATTCTTTTAGTTTTTTGAGAGACTGTTGCCACTATTGTCAAATCCCCAACATCCTCAAGTGTTTGCAAACCTAAACCACTAGCTACATTAGCCAGGTTGGCTAGTTTGTCTGCGGAATCAAGTGACAATTTTTTTCTTTTTAAAATAGGAGTTGAGTAGTCCCACTATGCCGTTTATTTTCAATCCTAGGGCTAGGGGTAGAGACTGTGGTAACCTTAGGGTTAGGCTGTTTAGTATTGGAACCCTTGGCCTTTTTGCCACTTGAACCTAAGGTTTGCACTTTTCCTTTCTTAGCACTATCAAGAAGAGTTTCAGGATCCATAACTTTGGTGCATTTATTATCTTCTAGGCTTTCCTGACCATACTCCTCCTCCTCTAGGGTGTCAGAATATTTTCCTATACTCTGGGAGTCTTCTTTAGCAAAGTGTTCTGAAGTAGGGCAGGTATCTTCAACAGAATTCTCAGGGGTTTCATCTACAATGAATGAGTCCCAATCCCTAGGAGGTGAAAGTCTCTTCAATTCTCTTATGATTAACAATTTAATCAAACCATGATGTGCCAATGAATTCTCACTACCCTTCTGAACCACTTTATGAATTTGCATTAAGGAAGAATATAGAAAGAAAGGAATGTTCATGAGTGCACCCCATCTTAAATGTATCATCAGTCAGAATTTTTTTGCGTAAACATATACATACCTTCCTTCACAAGTCAAATAATGGATAAAAAATTTTGCCACATTGTTCTAGGGAGCGGGGAGTGAAGATAATTTTGTGCCCTGACCTAATACCATTTCAATCGATTCTCCACATGTTAGGAACTTCTTATAGAGGGATTTGAGGTCTTTCTCTCACCCAGAATTGTTAGGAAAATAATGTTCTCCTGTCAATGGAAATCTCGTGACATCTTCTATACTTTCGACTGAGACAAGAATTGCTAGCCCATGGACTCATGCCCGCATATTGTTGCAAGTTTCCACAAACTCACGAGCTAGTTTCTCATCAAACCCCACAATCTCTTGAAATACTCATCCCATTCTGCTTGCTCGAATATCTTGTAGGCCTTAGACATTGCAGGAGCCCTTAAATCACCCATAGTTGTTGGTTCATAGTAGTGTCTACGTTCTCCTACCATTTCTTTACCAGGAGGTGCAATCCAAATAGTTCACAGTTCAAACCCGGTCAAGAGTGAAAATGTTTTACAGAGATGGCTATTACTAGGAATAGGAAAAATTTTAACTGGAAGTTTTTATGATAAGTGGTTAAAAAAATGGAGCTTTCTAGTTTATTATTTGCAACGAATTGTAATGATTACGATGGTATTAAGAGGGAGTTTGTTATTTATGAAAAATCCCTCACAATAGATGTGAAGGGTCATAGAACCCAGCCAAGCAGAAAGGACAACGCTAACTAGCAGAAACAAAAGAGAGCTCCTGACAACTAGGTGATAGGAACAAGGCAACGCCAATTTCTGGGTGGTAGGAAGAATGGGCCAGGAAGGAAGGGTGCCAACATTGAAGATCTTTCTTGGTCGTGTGTTGTCTTTTTTCTTTTTCTTTTTTTTTTCAACGATAGATCGTCGGTTGTCCGCTTTTCAATCTACCACCGCCTAGTGGCACCGAGAAATCGGTTTTCACCACTAAGTTGTTTTTTTATTATTATTATTATTTGTAATTTTTTAGAAGTGATCAATCTCAAAGGAGGTCAAAAGGAGCAACAGTAAGTTCCTATGCCACCTCTAAAAAGAAAGCTTCTTTGGAAAGAGGCTTCTTGTAAATTTTGAGGTGGTGACCATTGACGAGAAGAGATCGTCTTTTAGAGTCAACTATGCAGAGATGAAAAGTGCCATTAGCATATACAGTTTGAATCTCATAGGGCCCCAACCAGCGTGTGTGAAACTTTCCTTTGAAATCTTGGAAGTGAGAGTCGTATAGGAGTGCCCAATCACTAGGTGGAAATGACAGTTGGTGGATGTGGTGGTCATGCCATAGAGCACGTTGTTTTTGGATGGTCTCGGTGTGGAAGAGTGCTTCCTAGCACAATTCATCTAAAGAATGTAGTTGGTCGATGCATGCCTTTTGTGCATTAGAAAGATCCATACCCATTTGTAGTGCGGTGCAAAGAGTTTTAATCTCAAACTCAATGGGAAGGACTCCTTCTTACCATAGATGAGCTCATAAGGGGTTAGACCAGTAGTGGTCTTCCACGTTGTTTGATAGGCCCACACGGCCTTAGGAAGTTGTGTAGCCCAATCGTGTTTATGAAGAGCAACTGTCTTAGTAAGAATATTCTCAATCTCTCGATTGGTGACTTCTACTTGCCCATTGGCTTGACGGTGATAAGGTGTGGACTTGTGGTGGTGGATTTCGTATTCGCGAACTAGGGAAAAAATGAGCTCTGACATAAATTGTGGTCCTTGATCAGTGGTTATCTCACGCGACACACCAAATCGTGTGAAAATCTCGGAGTACAAGAAATCGGCTACTTTTTTATCTCTGGCATGCGTTAGGGCTATCACTTCCACCCACTTGGTGACATAATCGGTACATACAAGGATGTATTCCTTGTTCTGTGATGGCAGGTTGATTGGCCAACAAAATCAAGGCCCCACTTCTCAAATGGCTCTATGGAAAACTGTGGATGTAAGGGCATCTCATCCAAGTGTGTGGGTCAGCCCATGTGCTAACATGTGTCACAATGATTAACATAGCATTTAGAATCCTTATGGAGTGTAGGCTAGTAGTAACCTGCAGTGAGAATCTTCCAAGCAGTCCACTAAGCAGCAAAGTGTCCTCCGCATGGTTTTGTATGGCATGCATGAAGTATATCAAAGACATCATCTTTGGCTACACAACGCCTCATGATATTGTCAATGCCAGTGTGAAAGAGCAATCCATTCATCCATGTATACTATCCATTGAGTCCAACCAGCTTCTGTCATTCCCTTGAAGAGAAATGTGGCGGAAACTTGCATGTAAAAAGATAGTTTGCAATATCGACGAACTAGGGGCTCTTTGTGGATATAGCAAAGAGGTGCTCATCTAGAAAGGTATCATCAACTAGAGTAGGTTCATTGTTCGACAATTGCAATTGGAACAGAAAGTCTGCAACCACATTTTCTCGACTAGGCTTATCAAGTATAATTATATCAAATTTCTGGAGTAAAAGTAATCATCTAATAACTCTACCCGTTACCAAAGGTTTATTCACTAAAAACCGAATTGTCGAATGATTTGTGTGGAAAAACACTTTATAACCAGTAATGTAATGATGAAATTTATTAATGGCATACACAATAGCTAAAAATTATTTTTCAATTACCGTGTAATTTACCTCAGCCCCCGTGAAGTTCTTGCTGATGCAGTAGATAGAGTAGAAAATATTATCCTCTTTTTGTCCAAGCACAACTCCCATGGAATAGTCAAAGGCATCTGTGTGGATATGGAATGGTAGTTCCCATTTTTCTCCTCTAAGGATGGGTGTGGTGATGAGTTTTTTTTTGATGGAGTCAAAGGCTTCTTGACACTCTAGTGTCCAAGAGAAAGCAACATCTTTGGATAGCAAGGCAAACAAGGGAGATGCAATTTTACTGAAATTTTGGATAAATCTTCGGTAATATCCTACATGGCCGAGAAAAATTCAAAAATATTTTTGACTAGAGGGTATAGGCAAGTCTTGGATAATTTGGACCTTTCTAGGATCTACTTGAATACCTTTGGAGGAAATGTGATGGCCAAGCACTATCCCTTCGATCATAAGTATGTGGAATTTTTCATGACTCAATGACAGGTTGGTGTCTATACAACACCTAAGTACCTTGTCTAAGTTTTTTTTAGCCTCTTCATAAGTACTACCATGGACAGTAAAATCATCCATGTAAACCTCAACACAATCGTTGACAAGATCTGTGAAAATGCTCAAAACTGCCCTTTGAAAAGTGGTAGGGGCATTACATAAACCAAATGGCAAGATGCGATAAGCAAAGGTGCCCCAAGGCAAGTGAAAGTGGTCTTGTCTTGATCTTCTGGTGCTATGCAAATTTGGTTATAACCGCTTAACCTGTCTAGAAAAGAGAAATTTTTACCTGCAAGAGTGTCCAATAATTGATCAATAAATGGCAATGGAAAATAATCTTTCTTAGTAGATTTATTTAATGCTCTATAATCGACACAAATTATCCATTTACCATTTTTCTTAGGAACCACAACTAAAGGAGAAACCCATTGACTATCATAAATAGGATATATAAACCCGATATTTAATAATTTTTGTAGCTCCTCTTTAACTATGTCATGCAAAGCAGGGTTGAGCCGACGTTGTGGTTGCCTAATTGGATGAATACCTTCTTCAATATAGATATGATGGATGTAGGTATCAAGATGAATGCCACGCATGTCTTGGTATTCCCAGGTGAAGGCTTCTTTTTTCATTCTAAGCATGGCAATAAAATCTTGGATTTGTTCAAGGGTTAGTTGTGGATTAATATTAAGTGTGTGATTAGGTAAAATTTCCGTAGCGACAGATTGTGTTGGTGAATCAATAGCTAAGACTTGTAGGGTAGATGGCATATCACTCAAATTTGCAGAAGATAAGAATGAACCATATTATGGGGTAATAACTGATGCAATTTGATAAAGTGTTGAAGAGAGTGTAAACTACCTACCAATGGAAAATCCCCAAAAGGACATTGAGTATTTATACCTGAATGGAGGGCCATGCTTTCAAATATTTCATTAAATGTACACCTGTTCTGAAGGAAACTAATAAGAACATTACCCTCGGTAGGCTCTTCCATATCTAAGGCTTTATCAATTGTTAGGATTGGGAATGACTCATCCAAGTCGCTATCAATCCAAACGGGGTGCTCTATTTCCAACAAAGGTTGTGCTGGCGGGTATAGATTCAATTGTTTCTTGTGCTTGCCATTGGAAATGACCATGTTCCCTGATCGACAATTGATAAATGCATCTGCGGCTGCTAACCAAGGGCATCCCAAAATCAGGGGGTATCCCCCCAGCTTAATTTTTGGCTACAAAATCACAAAGTCGGTTGGGTATTCCCATGAATCAATAGAAAGGATTACATCTTAAATCATACCTTTGAGTTTGACCAAAGATCGATCTGCCATTTGAAGAACTATAGGAGTAGGCCTAAGTCCTTCTAATGAAAATTTTTCTTTTATTTCATTTTTCATTACATTAATTGCAGCACCCAAATTGACAAGGGTATTAGGAATACTTACTTTACCAATGGTTACCTTAATGATTGGACTCCCTGGATCGGCATACTTTGGAATGGTAATGTTTCCAAGCATAAGGTCTACCAGCTGTCCAATGACTTGAACCATTTTTGGGTCTTGCTTCTTCTACTGCTTTCGGGTACATAGATCACGAATTGTTTTTGTATAGACAAGAATGTCTTTGATGGCCTACAATAAAGGAATCTTAATGTTAACATTGCACAACTCATTAACAAAATCAAACTTAGGTTGAGAATCCTCCCTTTCTATTGGTGCAGATTGAAATCGTTTGGGAAAAGGGGGTCTTTGGTTGGCTTGGTTTCTAACTCCTCATTGATTTCAATAATGGTGGGCTCTTGAATAGCCTTCCCTGACCTTAACTAAACTCCATCTACTTCTAATGTATTTATGAGATAGGTGGAGTAACTTCTTGTCTCATTATTATATACTGGTTGGGTGGGCTTATTGTTGGGGTTGGGGTTGGGCTAGGATGGCATTGATGTAGGTCTTGTTCATTGGGTTGGATTAATAGGCAAGGTGACTGATGATGGAAAAGCTAGAAATTGTGGTTGTTGGTATGGGTTAATCATAGAAGGAGGTGGAAATTGTGATTGTGAGGGGAATGGTTGTCGATATGCGGATGGTTGTGGCATTTGTGGCCTCCATGCCTGTTGCCACAACTGTGAAGTATATTGATACTGAGGCATCCACTGAGGGTATGGGGGTTGTTGCTAACCCCCATACCATCTTGTTTGATAAGAGTTGGGTTAGCTTAGTCCCGGGGCAAGATAATTGTTCATCATGTTGGGTGCATTGCTCGGGGTGGAAAGGGGTGCCTGGGGGCCCGATAATAGATAGGTTCTTCAAAATATTCCATTTCGGTTACTCCTACAGGAAGAGGCCTCAAGGTAGAGTTCTTACTAAGTTCTTCTAAAGATGAGATGTTTTTCCTATTGTATGGGAAATCCTCACTACCATGTCTTTTGTGACATGTTGGAAAAAACACAACTAGGGCCTTTTTAGCTTCTTCTTGTTTGCTACGGGTGTAAAGAGTGTCTATTTGTTTCCCCATATGACTCAACAAATCTGTTTTAAGGTCTTCAAGTAAATTGACTATTTCCCTTTTTGTGATACCTGTTGCATTGGTTGAGGCATAAGTCTTACTTGGATAGCTCCTTCCTGAACGTTGCCACCTCGAATAGTTCTTGCAAATATCACAAATATCGTCAAATTCTATTTTAGAGATATTCCCTTTTCCTATTAATTTTAATTCTTCCATAACATCATCTCTTATCCCTCTAAGAAATAACATTTTAATGGTATCATCATTTAGTCCCTCCTGACAAGATTGTTGAAGACTAAACATAAAACATTCAAGGTAGTCTTCTATAGATTCATCTTCCTTTTGATTCATGCAAAAGATCTCATCTCAAACCTCCTTTGTCTTGCAGTATTCTTGGTACTTGTTCAAGAATAGTTCCTTCAAGACCGTCCATGTTCTAATGTTTTGAAGGTTCATAAACCATCGTAGGGCAGCATCCTTTAAGGTAGCTGGAAATAGTTTGAGTTTCTATGCATCATTTTGCTAGTCATAGCTATGACACAACACATCAAATTCAAACAAAAACATGTCAGGATCTTCCATTGAAAGACCACGAAAATGGGCAAAGCAGAATGAGGAATATTTTTTATACGGGCATCTCTTTCAAGATCTGTGATTGGAAACTCAAAGGTGACTGGGTTATTGTTGGCCAATTCCCTATTGTGATTGTTGTCATTATTGTTGTTGTTGTCATTATTATTGTTGGGATCCATGACTTCAAATTTCCATAGAGTAAAATAAGTTTTAAATGGCTTGTGGCTTTCTTCAGAAAATGGACCAACTTGATCCCCATAAGATTTTTGGAGAATTTGTTCAACTTTTTTGCTTAATATATCGGAAGAGCTTGGTTGAGTATTTGTGGGTGTCTAGATAATAGTGGTCTCAATAGCACATTTCTCAAGATCAGGTTCGGGCAATTCTAGTGATGGCAACTTACTTTTTGGTTTCTCGTGAGTCAAGGTACTTGTCTCAATGGGTGACTTAGACTTATCTTGCAATTCTTCATCTTGTGGGCTTTCAATGGATGGTGATAATTTCTTTTTGGATATTTCAGGTTGTGAACTACTTCCCTTTTCTTTTCTAATGAATCTTCCTCTACTATCCCTATTACGATTCATGCACCTAAATGAGCTATGACAAAGAAAACCAAGGGTAATTATCCAAACGAGGTTAACTATTGCATGGATTTTCTCCTTAGTGCAATGCTCCTAACTTGGTTCACTAGAAATGTAGGTCCTTAGCATTGTTCCCTAGCAACGGCACCAAAATGATTGGATAAAACTATGGTTTTTGAATTACTCTTTAAATTGGGTTTGATGTATTTTTTCGGAATGGCTTCCTCAGTTCATCCTAAAGTGTCAATCTGGGAATGTAGGCTTCTAAATTGTGTTGTGGAAATATGCTGAAGAGTTGCAATTAACAAACCGAGGGCTGATGGATGCAACCTAATATAATTTACTTATGGGCAGAATTTGGATTAACAGACTTCCCGTCACAAGTGTGATAGGAACCTGTGAAGAAATAGTTCTGCACAGAAATAGATTACTGGTACTTAACAGAAGAGTAGTAAAGTAACAAAATAGAAATCTATCTGAAAATAATGTTTCACAAAGTTAAAGTTGAAATACTGAAAAACAAACCTCCAATACTACTTAATAAAAACTCAAAACAATCCCATTAACTTATTCAAACTGCTCTTATGTTTAATGATCTGCATATACTAGCAAACAACTATTTAATGAATATAGATTGTATTGGTAAGAATTTGACAACTCGATACCGATTATTACCTTCGTGGAAATGAATCACACAACGGAATATTTAGTCAGCAATACAGTAATGAAATAATTAAATAAATTATAAATTCAAAGCATACATTACCACACACGCAATCTAATGCAATAATCACCAATCAACCAAGGAAGTGGGCCCTGCATTCATTGGTCGTTGGATGATAAAACTCACATTCATAGAATTATTCTACTATCACTTCCAATCATCCAAACAACATAGACAGAGTATATAGAAAATCACCACGGTTCTATTTTTAATTATGTATATTGATATCTAGTTTCAGCATACACACATATATATATGTCTAATAGTCTTTCAGATGTAATTGATAAATGTTTTGGTTGTTAGTGGCTTTTAGCCAACAACCTCTAGAAGATAATCAAAATAGTTTTAAAGTCTTTTGAAGTTTTCCAAGAATAGCGTAACAACCTAAAATAAAATGACTAATCTTTGACGAGTAAAACCAAAATGACAATATAACTTCAGCAATTCAGTTATACTTCCACCGATATCCTTCATGTGCCCTGTCAACCATTACTTCCTATCACCAAAATCAAAAAGATAGTTAACAACAGTCAGCAAAATCGGTATTTTCACTAGTTTTAACCTTTTCTTCTATTTCATAAAATTCCATCTGTTCATTAACAAAAAGTGACAAGAACGACAGGAGACACTAGGAAATATGACAAGATTTGACACCAATAAGAGGTAAAAGGATGACACATTTTTCCCTCATCAAGTACTATGAAATACAAAACATTCAAATGGATATGATAAAACAAGTAAATGAACGCAAGGGTGACAAGAAACGATCTCACACAAAAGCTTGTTTGCTAGCTTGCTCCAAGATATCTCCACCTACACACAAAAGAGAGAGAAATTGTTGGGGGGCTATTTAGGGGTCTGCCTCAGTCAGACCCCCATTTTGGTGTTTCCACCTCCACGGACAGCCAAGTTTGCAACAATGTATAAATAATATGATAAAGAAGGAAATGCATGCAAAAGAACACTAAAACACTACAAAATAATAAGGTGCTAACTCAATCAAGTAATAGAGAAGGAAAGTAGAGAGCTTACAACCTCCACCAAGACCGCTCAAGGCTAATAGGGGAGAAAATGAGAGGAACTCAAGCCTCTACTGCAATGGTGTTGTCCTATAATTTCTTTATTGAAGTGATGGAGTGATGGAATTGCTGCTATGGAGTGAAAAAATGTGCTTGAATGCTTGAAGTGAATGCTAGAATGCCTAGAGAGATTGTCTAAGAGTGTGTAGAAGCCTCAAAGTGGATGAAGATGAGTCAATTTTAAGGAAAGATGAAGAAAAAAACCATATTTGGATGAATCAACTGAAGAGGGGCGTTACAATTCGACTTCCAACGGGAAATGTAACGCCTCTGCAGGCTCTAGTCGTAGGAATATGCCAGGGACATAAGCGTGTCACACAAAAATCTGTGTGTTGTGCGGGCATCCCCGATAGTTATTCCCCCACTGACGCTCAAAACATCTGCCAAGTGGAACCAAGGCAGCAGGCTTATGTGGAATTAAGCCTCCGAATTTGGTTTCCTAAAGTGGAGAAAGGAAAAAGGGGAATTTGCGTTAGGGGTGCAAATTCCTTCCTATACACAAAAAAAATACAATTAGATAAAATATGTACCCTTTCTCTTTTGTTTCATCATATTTTCTTTGTTTCTCCATTCTCTATCCTCTTCTAAGAGATTTCCCTTCCACTAGGCTCCTCCATTTCGTCAAATTCACTCCAATCTTCTCCTTCTAGATAGTTTTTTTCTACTATTTTTTCATTTCCATAAACATCTCCTACCATGCCGTGTTCATGATATTTTCTATCATCTACTCCAACTTCCTTATTCTATTCACTCTCTAGTGTATCCAATTTATATTGGATTCAATGAAATTATTCACAAAAAGATTCCATAAATATTTTTGCTCATTGTTCCACAAATAAAATCCTTATCGATCTTTTCATGAACTTTCTCATCCTCAAATTTTCAAAGACATATTACTTCACTTATGCAATCTTTAATAAACTCTTTAGTGAATCACATGTCCCCTTACAGTCACAAGATTTCTCTTGTAATAATAATCAACTTCTAGGGTATTAACCCTTTGCAATTACAATAATTCATTTACATAAAATCTCTCACAACCTTGAAATAGATCTTCTTAAACATAATCTTACCTTTTTTGGCTTTTCATGCCTCCTTCTCTACCATTTGTAGTTATAGGACTCTTATCATACCTACAAAAAAAATCTCTAGAACTTAAGCCCTCTATAGTTATAGAAATCCCTCTTCTACAACAAATCTTCTAGGGTTTTCTCCTGACACCTTCCAGCTTCATAGATTGTAAAATTTATTTAGCTTCCTTTCAACTTCATATTTCAACCATCAAACAATTTATACAATCTTAATTCTTATCTTTTCCAAAAATATTTTACTTTCGTTGCTTCTATCTTCTTCTTAAAACTTCTTCCTATTTATTCAATGCACCTTTCTTCCATCTTCTAACTCTTCTCCAAGCAAGCAACTTTTTGCACGGTCCCTCTTCTCCAAGCAAGCAACTTTCTACATGGTCCCAACTTCAACACATCCCAACAAGAAAACCTTTCTCTGATACCACTTGATGCAATTGCGACCAAGGGGTATTATCAAACCACCCAATCACATAGAGAACATAATTCCAAATTAACAAAAAAACACATCTACATTTAAATTGATTCAAATAATAAACGTAAGTTTCTATTTCACAACTATATCCAAAATCAAAATAGATTTAAAATATTTTATTTTCTTGCAAAATTTTGGAACATAAGAAACGATTCAAAACATTATAGTTTTCTTATGTTTACAATACTTCTTCTCTAGAACTATTTTCAAGCCAACTCCTAGGCCAACTCTCAAACCAACAAGAATATCCCTCCAAACCATTACCAAAGGAACTCTTTCTTCTAGACCAACTACCAACCAACTCACTCTCTCTTTCTAGTGAACCAACCTCCTCAAACCATATCAATTTTTGGTTGTATACTATTGTAGTTTCAAAAATCATCACCCTTAAGAATTCCACATTATGCTTTGTCTCCCTAATTTATTGGACTTAATTAAGCTCCTAATTTTCCAAATTATGCATTCCAAGGCCTCATTTTTCTATTTTTTGAAGGATTGCAAGAATTGACTAAATGTATCCAATTGTTATTTTGTTCTCAGCCGTGTCCTAGAAATTTGGGCTAGGAACCATTCACCCATGGGCGAATGGGTCCCCTTCATAGTCGAGACCCAAATTCAAATATGTTGTTGGTGGAATTTTAACATCCAAAATTTAAATTTCAAGTATCATTTTTTGGAATCTAATTTTCAAGAAATTGGATAAATACCTATAAATACCTAGTATTTTCACCATTTTAAAGCTAGAACAAAATTTGGAAGAGAATTTATGATCAAGCATTATTGTCAAGAGCAATATTTTAGAGATTCATTGTAGCAATTCAAGATCCAAGCATCATGTCAAAATTTATGTTTGTTCATGCTATCATTGTTTTGTGAAGGCTAACCCCTGTTGTAGGTCTCCTAAGCATTCAAGCAAGCAAGATCCAAATCCTTGAAGTGATTTTCATGACTTTAGCCCTTCAATGAAGTCATTTAAGGGTGGTGAGTTGCACATTTTGTGGTTTCATCATTCCTTCCTTTCAATTATCCATTTATCATCAACATTACCATTGTGGAAGTTAAAAAACTTATGCAGGGTTTGATTGAGGCAAGCCCCTAAATGGCCCAATATTTTCTTTGTGAATGTGCAGATATCAGGTGAAAGAGGATTGAAGAAGGCTTGAAGATCCATTTTGTATTGTTGCCATTTTTGTCATAAACCTTGCCAAGCCATGGAAACTCACTTATAGATTTCTCAAATTACATTTTGACACTTTTGCAGATGGAAAATAGAATCTCAAATCCAACACCAGAGGACCCCAAAAGTACTTCAGGACACCCTATCAAAGACCCATTCACCCATAGGTGACTAATTCCTTGTGTGCATAGCCAGACCAATTTTTTTGGGTAGGTACATAGTCATCTGCACCTTCCAAATTTGTCAAAACTCAATTGTTTCAATTTTCTAGTTGTCAAGATCTTGCATTGTTCATATTAGGGCATATAGGATCAATAGGTTAATCATTCCAAATTATTTCCAATCCATTCTCATTCTCAATTAGATGTAGATTTAGGTCTGATTGGCTCACCTTCATGGTTGATAGTCAATCTATACACCTTTTTGATCTACATCTTAATGTAACTTGGAATAAGACCCCTTGCATCCTAGGTTCTTTGCATTTAGGACCTAGGATCCCTTTTTCTATATTAAAATTATTTATAGAAAGAAGTTGAATCACTGGAATTAAACTATCACAAGATAATCTCAATCCACCATTTATCATCATTTAAAAAATATTTAAACCCTTGAAAGAGTATCCAAGGCTTTATCAGAGATTTAACACCCACCACTAGTAGAATTTGGCAAATAAATGACTTCGTGATTAAAAATTTTAGTCACGTGACTAACACTAGTAGTATTTTGAAAATAAATGATTAATTTGGTCATTCATAAGTGACTAATTTGGTAATTTGGTAAAATCACAACTAAATGACTAAATAAATGACTAAATATATGGCTAAATTAATGACTAAATAAATGACTATTACTCCTCTATTCTTTTTTCTTTCGAATTTGATCATAATCCATAGAGCTAATTAATCCCTCCTCATGGGACCCCTACCTAAGCAGGCCATTTGGCTGCCTAGGTTGCTTGGTGCATAAAAAATACCTATTGCGTGGAAGGCATTGCCTCTTGGTGCAGTCTTAAGGCCTTCACATATTTTATAAAAAAAATTATAAACATTTACAGTTTTTAAATTTTATTACTCATTATGTTAATGAATTGTTAATTTTTTTAACTATGATTTGAAGCTAGTTTGATTTTCCTGTTGTGTTAGCATGTCAAATGTATCAAAGAGCAATTGTGGTCAATTTCACTAATAAATTAAATATGATTTAAACAATCCAATTGCAATAAAAATGAAGAAATTGATTCACTTCTATCTTCGCTTGTTGATATACTCAACCATCTTAATAATGTGAAATAGAAATAACAATTATGATCGCTTTTGGTATGCAAAATTATTCTCTTTTAGGCTTTATATTGTTAATTATTTTTAAAAAATAGAATTATTTTATAATCTATGAAATCAATTGTGTGTGGATCATTTTTATAGATTTTATTTTTTATACAAGTTTGAACTCTAGTAATTTTAGGAGCACATAATGCTTATCTTAATTTTCACAACCTATATTAAAATGACAATGTAGATAGATGATTTTTTTTCCCCTAAAAATGAAGATTAATTTTTGTATGCCTTCCACACAATAGCTTTTTTGGTGCATTTTAGCAATAGGCATTTTTGGTAAACAAAAAAGAAGAAGGTATTTTTGGTGCCTTGGTTGATCGGGTCATGTATGCATTTGGAGGGAATCTCAGGCAATTGATTTTTGGCATAAAATATTTTGATTGCACGTTGGAGGGAAGTTTCGAAGTTTAATCAACAATTTGGCATTTCATCTCCCGCATGCGTTTGTAGGTTTTCCAATTGCAAGTCTGATGAAGGAAATAACCATTGAATGCAAAGAGTGATGGTTTCCATTTTTCTAATGCCAGAGTTTGTTGAGCAACGTTTTCTAAGTTGCAACACCAATATCATTCAAGAAAGGGTAGAACATTAAACAAGGTTACAATCTAAAGGTAAGTGGAAATATTGAATCCTGAAACCTCATGTTGATCTTCATCCTTTATGACAATAATCCTGATGTTTCATATACTATTCTTGCTTTCCATTGCTTCATTGTTGTTACAATCTTGTGCTTTCACTAATATAATGATAATGCTCTTTGACATTGAATGAATCTCATTGAATTTGACACCTTTTCACTCTGTTACATGGTCTTTTACATCTTCTTTGTGCATGATATCGAGTCACATGGCATTCATAACAGCTGCTATTATCTCCTTCATTTTGCTATGATCCTCTGAAACTCATATGCTTTGATATAAAAGTGATCATTTGTAACTATTTTCCCTCTATATATTGTATTTCATGCCTATCCCTTGCATGCCTTGGACTCTTGTTATCATGCATTGAAAATTGGAACTCTTTATTCACTATATTGATAACTCATTAGCACTACCATTTTTTGTATTCACTGATATCTTATGATGATTGTTCTTCATAGTCAATCCTTAAAATCATTGTTTTGATAAAAACATATTTTTTCTCTTTTGTTTTTGCATTATGATCTCATTTCTTTGAACCTTGTGCTTTGTTATTATCACATCTCTGTTACAATCTCTTCAAGGATTGACTTTCTTTCTCTATTGACTACAAGAGAACCCTTTGATCTTATAACCCCAAGCCTCTTAAAGAAAACCTAGAATCAATTGGCAACAGTGAACAAAAAACCATCATAGCTAATTTTATTTATTTTCCAAGAGAATTCAATGAAAATATAAAGGAAAACACACATCACTCTATGGGGTAGGGTTTACTTTATTTGAAAACCTACCTTCAACCTCCAAGTAAAAAAGTCATTCTACCAAGTCTGTGTCAAGTCCTCCAAGTCTTAAGTCAAAAATCATCCTGCCAAGACTGTTTTACGTCCAAGTCTTGTATCTATAATACAAGTATGATAAATGTTTGAAAATATTGTACGCAACTATATGATACAATGCATAAATTTGTATTCTTTCTCATTATATCAAAAACTTCAAACTACAACTCACAGAAATTAGAAATAAGTTACTAAAAAAACTTATTGTCAAGTACAATTTGCTCCAAATCAAAATTGCATTATCCAATTTACATAATTTTTTGTTTAACCGATTTTGTGGGAAAAAAAACTTAGTGTACAAAGTAAAACAAGAGTTTATTTCCAGGATTTCAAAGGCCTGTTGTTCACAAGGCCAATAAGATCATTATTGACCATAGTAGAAACCGCCTGCACTAATAGTGTTAAGTCAAAAAATATTCCACAGAAAGAAATATAGTTTAGATAAACAGAGCCAGTTAGCCTTCTAAAATCCAGATAGTTGAATACAAGAAAGAGGGTAAAACATAAAACATTAAAATACTTTAAGACATTGCAAATTATATGCAATTAGTATAGAAGCATAACATTAATATAGGAACAATTCAATTTTCTTAAATATTCATCATGAGTTTTCTCTCGTAAAGAACTCCCCCCCAACATGAGCAATGAGAAGTGCATCTTCCCATCTTGTTTGGTGACAGGCATTACATGACTACTCCCTTATAATCACCAACAACTAAGGAAATTTGAATGGCTTCATCACATCCTTAGTATTCAGTCAAATCTTTAGTAGCTTCATGTTGCACCTCTTCTCCATTGCCTAGGGTATCCTTCCGAACAGAAAAATCATTTTCAGTGAGAGGAAGTGAGGAATCTTCTTTCGGACTATGCAAATTATTAAAAAACTCCTCATCATTGTCTCTGGGGAATGTAACATCTTTTCCACCTTTTGACTGAACTGATGGATCTAATTGTGTTGTATCATCAAGAGTGACATTATTGATTATTTCACTGATAATATCATCAATGTTGGCAAATTAAGCTTCTTGTAAGTCTTGATTCTTATTTGACTTCACTTTAAATCCAAGGTGCTCAAGTAGCTTTGTCCTAGCATTTCCTTCATCTTCAAACAAGACTCTTAGCAAATTCCATGTCTCCCTCTCTTCTTCCAAACTAAATCAATGCAGAAACCAAAAATTTGCAAGTGAAACAATACAAATGAATGTAAATTGTTATTAATCCCATTCAAAAAGTATCCACAAATAACTAACCGAGAATCCTAAGACTTCTTATCACACAAAGCTCACAATGATGATTTTTCACCATCTACTATTGCAGCTTCAAACTCTATTGAACGAAGCACCAGACTATCCTCAGTAATGAGATTGTGTATATATACCTATGAAAATAGTAGAAAAATAAGACCATGTATCATCTTAATGACATGTACCAAAGAATAAATTGTACTCTACCTCAGAAGAGCCAACAACACTCTATTATGTTGTACCGGGCCAAAATGTAGCAAGCTTTCCTCCAAATCCAAAACTGACACCACCTGGTCTCTTCAACCACTTAGGAGCTTTCAAAAGTGCACCTAAAAAGGGAAAAACAAAAAGATAGACATCATGTATTTTCATACAGGATCCCAATTCATTGGGGGATGTAACCTATTTTCCACCTTTTGACCGAACAGGTGGATCTAATTGTGTTGTATCATCAAGAGTGACATTGTTGATTATTTCACTGCTAATATCATCAATGTTGGTAGATTGAGTTTCCTGTAAGTCTTGATTCTTTGTTGACTGCACTTGAAATCCAAGGTGCTCAAGTAGCTTTGTCCTAGCATTTCCTTCATCTTCAAACATGAATCTTAGGAAATTCCATTTCTCCCTCTCTTCTTCCAAACTAAATTAATGCAAAAACCAATTTTTTTCAAGTGAAACAATACAAATGAATGTAAATTGTTATTAATCCCATTCAAAAACTATCCACAAATAAGTAACTAAGAATCTTGATACTTCTTGTCACACAAATCTCAATGATGATTTCTCACCATCTACTATTGCAGCTTCAAACTCTATTGAACGAAGCACCAGATTGTCCTCAGTAATGAGATTGTGTATGTATACCTATGAAAATAGAAGAAAAATAAGACCATATATCATCTTAATGACATGTACCAAAGAATAAATTGTACTCTTTGTTAGATAGACAAATGAATCTCTTAACATTGCCCATGATTGAATAGGCTCTGCTACACTTGAAATTTCTAATGCATGCATATCTAGTTAGTCGAATTATCCAAAGTATTTCTGCAGGAACCAACTCAGTTGTTTTTTGGACAACATATACATCGCATTCACTGAGCACACCTAACACACCCTCCTATAACCACATTTTTTAATGGATTTCTCATGGTAATTTGGAATTAAATTTTGGACACTCTTATAAAGAAAGCATGACTTCTTCATAGAGTTGTGTAAACATTTAAAATCCTTATCCCCTGAGCCACTCTACCAAATAGAATAAAATTATAGAAAATAAGGATATGTTTTCCAATTAAAGAATTACTCCAAAATATTACCTGGTGAGCCTCCACCAAACACAGCCTCTCTGGAATCCATTTGACTGCAGGCCTGAAATGGATGCACATCAAAAGAGACAAACCCACATTAATATTAAAGATGTTCCTTATGAGCAAAAAGGAACACAACTAACTCACCAAGGAAAAAACATAGTAGCATCTAACATGTAATTCTAAGTTAGGTGAACCTAGAGATAAGCTTGTCAAGATATACTTGCAGCGTGCTGAAATACTTGTAGAAGATATATATCATGTACTTCTAAGATATTATTTTGAACACAAACACTTGTGATCCAAAATCAATAATGAGTGTATGGCTATGTTAAGTTTGTCCTCTTTGACAATCAGACAAAATACTCTTGGCATTCAACTCACTTATATATAATAAATCCTTATGTCACATTTACATTAGCTGATTAACACCATATGACTGTTACTGGTATATTTAAATATTTTGTATCACCTCCACTCATTCATGACCCACAATGAACATTACATTCTAGCACTCGCCATAATTTTATCTGTGGATCAATCCACTTTCAAGGCTCAATCATGCTTTGGCTTTAAGTATTTGGAATTTGCAAGATCCACATCAATCTAGATAAACATTTGGACTTATATATTAAGACTCGAAAGTCAAATATCACAAAAACAAGTAAACAACAAAAGACTCAAATCTTATCAGCAGGGGCACTTTCAAGTTTTACTTTCATAACATAGCCAATGCAGAAGAAAGAAATACAAAAATCATCTCAAAGGGATATGAAATTACAAGTTACATGAGTAACAACCATGAAAACAAACCAAAAAAAATAGTTGTATTATTTGAACTCAAAAATAGATTATAAGTCAGAGACGACAAACCTTTAAATTCTATTTATCTAGTGGTTTACATAACTTGTCTATATTTATAAGTTAGACAACTTGTAAAATGTATAATTGTTGGCATGTGAATGAAATTGGATTTTTTTTAACGTTTTTTATGCTCATGGACAGGTATTACAACACTTGCATGGGTGATAAATCATGTTTGGATAGGACCTGGAGACTTTTGAAAAGGCGCGCAAGGAATTCATAGTTTGTTGCAATGAATTTGAAGTCAACAAGGCCCTCTGTAGTGAATTCAAAGGTAATTTGAAACCCTCATTGCCGAAAGTCATTTGATAGGAAACACATGCATATTCCATTCTCATTAGGTAAACTTCAAATGAATGTAAGATAGATCTTGGAACAATGACTCATTATATCCTCTTCTTTCTGTTATTGTTTGTACTAAAAGTGACTACTTTCAACAATGTTTTGGCATCTCTGTTTTCATATTTATGTTTTTTTATTTAAATCAGAAAATAATTTAATATGGGAATGCACAATATTTTAGATGGATGAGCATCAAAGGCTGACTATGGATGAATATCATGCATATGATGAGAGCGTAGCTGATGAGAGGGACATTAACAAATATCCATGTCCATGTAAAAATTGTCTTGGTGGAAAGGTGAAAAAAAGAAATATGATTTATCGACATATGATAAGATATGGGCATAGTGGTATAAGCCATTGGGCTTACAATTGTTATGAAGATATGATAGAATGTTAGACTGTGAGATATGAAAAGGCAACAAAAATAGATGAAGTAGCACCAAACATAGATGAAGAGGAGGAAATGTTTGATGAAGGGTTTGAAGTTGATAAAATGTTGAATGAGGGTCTAAACAATGATTGGGACAAGTCAATGGACAATGCTTTAAAGCATGTGTATGCTAATTTCAAGTTAAGTCATTTGATAGCAATCCTCAAAATTATTAACTTGCAAATGGTGCACGGTTGGACAAATGAGAGTGTAGATCAATTATTGGCATTATTAAGTTCATTGTTACCAGCTAAATCCACATTGCCAATAAAACAAATTCAATGTAAAAAGAAAATCAATAAGCTTGACTTGGGGTATGAAAACATCCACACATGTGTGAATGGTTGTGTATTATTTCACAAAAATCTTGCAAATGAGAGTGAATGTCCAAAATGTCATGAACTGAGGTATAGACAAGGGTTGAAATCAGTTATGGTTCCTAGAAAGGTTCTTCGCCACTTTTCGATAATCCCACGATTACTCTGAATGTATAGGTGTAGAGACATTGTTGAACTTATGTAGTGGCATGCCCAAAATAAGAGCACTGATGGAAAACAATGACATGTGCCTGATTCTAATACGTGGATGGAATTTGATAATAGATGACCCAATTTTTCTCAAGATCCTCATAATATAAGGTTGGGTTTGGCTCTAGATGGGGTGAACCCATTCTTAGATCAAAGTACTAAATGGTCAACTTGGCCAGTGTTTCTAATAAATTATAAATTGCCTCCATGGTTAGCAACTAAACCATTTTTCTTAATGTTATCATTGATTATACCAGGAAAGAAAAGTGTGACTTCAGATACAATAGATGCTTATCTAGAGCCATTATATGATGAGCTAATGGAATTGTGGAAAGGAATTGAAGCAATTCAATCTTTAAGGGATGGTCATTCAATCAAATTCACTTTAAGAGCTTCCTTATTGTTTACAATTCATGATCTTCCTACATATGGCGCATTGTCTAGTCTCTCTGTTCATGGATACCATGGATGTCTTGCAACTTTAAGGATTTTGTGAGGCACTCAAGAATTTTGCATAAGTGTATTTATTGTGGACATCGTGCTTACCTTAAAATGTATCATCCATATCATCGACAAAAAACATGTTTCAATGGTCAAGAAGAGAATCGTGAAGCGCCATTGCTAATAACAGGTGATTACATTGTTGAGAATGGAAAAAAAAGAATGTCATTTATTGAAAATGATGGGATTGTTGGTAGTAGATATGATCCATGTAATGAGATCAATGTAAAATGGTTGTGCACATTATATAAGTTTCCATACTTTAAGGATATAGCCATTAGGCATAATTTTGACTTTATGCATACTGAGAAAAATATAGCTTATGCTATTATAGAAAATATTTTTGGTGCTCTTGATACTATTTCATCATGTGAAGAATTTTGAGAAATAAAGATTCGTCAAAATCTTTAGGTTGAAAAATATGATAATGAAAAATATAGAAAACCTAGTGCTCCTTATGTCTGGACAAAGGAATAACATGCATAATTCTTACAGTTGATGTCTCAAAATCACTTTCCCACTGGATATGTAAGTAGTAGCATCAGAAGCCAAACTGACATTAATAGCTTAAGAGGCCTCAAGACCCATGACTATCATTTCATAATCGAGAATATTTTACCTATTGTGGTTAATATATCAAGTTTGGCAAAGGGGCCAAGATTGGAAATTATAAGGTTGGGCCTAATATTAAAGAGAATGAGTTTACATGTATTAGATCCTTCGAACTTTGATAGTTTGAGGGAGGAGGTTGTTGAAGTCCTTTGTCTATTGGAACGATAATTTCCACCAGCAATCTTTAACATTTCTATGCATCTTTTGATACATCTATAATATGAACTAGAGCATTGTGGCCCAGTAAGAATGAGATGGATGTATCCTATAGAACGATATATGAAGGTTTTGAAAAAAATTGTCCATACTAGGGGAAAACCAGAAGGCAACATGTCTGAGGGATATTCAAAACAAGAGGCCATGGGATTTTACACAGAATATATGAAGGATTTTAAAAATGTCAATCAACGTGTATGGGATGATGACGAAAATGAGAGAATTACAAGTGAAGTATTAGAAGTCAATGGATGTCACTTCAAGCTATCATATCAAGAAAGAAGTGAAATACATGCCTTTATTCTTCAAAATACATCTTCGTTCGATAAGTGGCACGGGTAAAAAAAAAATTACACAATAATTTATTTACTCAATTGCATTTAAACATTTATATTATTAATCTTACTATTTGTACGCCATTATTCTATGTATAAAATATGAAGAAGAGAATCAAACTTGGATGCAACATTGACCTCAAAGGTGTAGACGTCATGATTTGATTGGAGGTGATTCTTTTCCAAAATTTGAAGAATGGATTGCTAATGCAATCAGTGATGCAAAAGAAGAAGGTCAAGATATAACAATAGAGGAAAGTGATCTTTCACAACCTCCACATTTATGGGCTATGCATTTTAGTGGAATGTGGGCCTATGGTAGTCATTCAAGAGTGGAAGAAAAAGACAAAGGAAAGACAAATTGTGATTGTCTTGCTAGTGTTGAATTTCTTCATGAAATTGAGAAGAAATTTTATGTTGGATTCATCCAAGAAATTAATCAAGTGTATTTTTGTGAAAATAGTCCTATATTATTAAAATGTAAGTGGATCTGACCGTCTATAGTACAATTTGATGAGTATGGATTTGTACATGCAAATACATGACAATTTTTATCAGACAAATGATTCGTATGTTTCCCCTCTTTAAATTAACCAATAGTTTCTAGTTGATTATGTAAGAAGCCCAGGTTGGTCATATGTCATTCAAATAGAGTCTCGTTCGAGACAAAAATTTATGGAAGTTGTTGATGTAATGCTTGATGGGAAATATGTTAATTTACAAGAAACAATCAAAGAAGTGGATGAAGAAAATGAGGGACTACTTGAAGAATAAATTTTGATTACCAATGAAGAAATTCGGAGAGATAATGTATTGCATGTCACAAATGAGGATGAGGAAGAAAATCAAGTAGATGCAGACACGAGGGATCAGTATTTTGATCTTGCTAGAAATGCAGATGATTATTGATGAGCCCCATTTTATGACCTTTTATGTAAGACTTTTATGTTGTTTTAAGATTTTTTTATGTTTTAAGGACACAAACCTTAAGACTAATACTTGTTTCAAAGCTTTAATTTTGAACAAAGTTTCTATATGAATGCAATATGGATATGTTTTCATATAAAAATGAGGATGTAATATGAAGATGTTTTCATATATGAATGCAATATGAATATGTTTTCATATATAAATTTTGTCTACAATATGAATATGTATACCATCATTGCTTTACTTTGATAGTGATCTTTTCTTGACAGCACCTCTGGACTATTTACTGCTTTTATATATGTTCTTTATCACTATCATTGTTCTAGCATCCTTTATAAAAGCCATCATTGAAGCATTGTTAAACATTGCTTCTATATTTTATTTTACACTTTTTTACTAAAATAGCATTGTCTTCCCTACATATGACATTATCTTTAGCCTTATTTTGTAATATTATTGTATACCATTGCCTTGTGAACTACTTTGGCATTAACTGCTACTGCCATGAAATTATTTCTCATTGTTGTCTTCATTTCTTAGATCTTTCACACACTATGGCACTCGTTTCCTCACTGATATGGTCTTTTGTTCTCTATTCCTTCACTATTTGTAGCAGCAGTATAAAATCCTTGATGATTGATCACTGTTTTTTTGTCAATGCTCAAGGCATCAATATAGTGATTCCCCATTGCAATAGAATCATTTCCTCATTATATCCCCACTATTTTGGCATTATGTTAGTTCTCAAAAACACTAATTTGAAACCACAAGAGGTTTTCAAGCTCTTGATACATTTTATGCTAACGAACAAGGCCAAACAATATATTGGAACCTTCTTCTCTTCAGGCTCTGCTAGACCTAGATGGGTGCACCTATGCAAATGAGGCAGACTTAGACTATTTGTTTCCTACTTGAACAATCTATCCACAATGGAAATTGAGAGTGGAGAGATGTAATCCTAATTTGGTATAAATTGTATAAGGAATATCTAGGTAAAATCTATGAATATGTTCAAATGTGAGGCTTAAAATAAGTTTTGATAAAACTAAAAGATTAAAATGGGCGGGACCAGTGCCTTGTAGGGTGAATGAAGTCAAATTAAAATCTAAGACAAAATGAATTGTATTGGAAATAAATCGAATTGTTTGGCACACTTATGTTTGTTTATAACTTATATAAACCTACAAGAAAGTGACTGACAAACTCTACTTGTGGATCCAATTGACACAACAAGGTTACTAATGATTTATTAAAAGGATTTTTAATCTTTACTTGAAAGAACCAATTAAATAAATCACACAGGAACAATAGATAACACCAAATTGCAAATAGAATGACAGTCCTGGTTATATGATTATTCTTATTTATCCAAATAACACTTCCAAATTACTGTAACATATTCAAAGGGTTTTAATTCTCTAAAAGAAGCCAATTAATCACATCACACAAGAACACAAAATTTGTTTTGATAAATCAAAAATATCCTTGATATATCAACTTAAATAATAAGGAAATATTATGCTGGTGACAACCATATAACTGAATATATTTAACAAATAGTTGATACCAATATGAAGCCACAAACTCAATTTCTTTCATTGATCTCCTCAAATCATACTTGCAATATAGTCTTTTGAAATGTAAACATCATAGAATTTTTTTACTGTCTATCTATCCCTATTCACCTATCCCTTTTGTCACTATGTAACATATTTATATATATCAAAAATTTGAAGGGACGCACCGCTTCATGAAATATCTTTTGATAATAACGACAACTAAAAATGATCAAACATAAATAATTAGGCTCTAGTTAGCCATGAGTGAAATTTTGATAGATAGTCCAGATAATCTCATCTTTTGTGACTATCAACATCTCCTAGCGCATTCCTGACTGCTATCTTTGTGTTCACAATTTTCTCTTTCTGCTTGCATGCTTCATCCAATGTCAAGTCTTTACCTGTAGCCACTTCCAAATTATTTTGTACTATCAACTTGCATTCTTCAATCCATTTAGTATTTTATTTTATTTTTCCATCATTTTTAAATAGTGTTGATATTCCTTCATTTGTGTCATCAATTAATCCTTTTACATCTCCTTAAAGTTCCTCATAGTAATCTCTGTGCTTTCTTCTGATTTCCTTAGCAGTAGTGATAGCCTCATTATCAAGAGTATCTCTCTTCTGTATTTCTTGAAATTTCTCTTGGATTATGTCACTAATTCTTTTATGCTCCTGCTCTATAGCATAATTGTTTGAGTGAGTTCCCCAAAGTTTTCTCAGCCAAACCATCAAGTTAGCCTGTCTTTTTCTAATTACTACAGAAAGTGTATCGAATTTTCCTTGAGAATATACATATGATCCTTCCCACTTGTCCTTTGTTTGAGAGATTTCTCCTTGATTCAACAACCTAGTGGATCCTTTCAATGTGTTTTCAATCATATCCTTCAGGTGATCATTTTCCCTAAGTATCCTTTCATTTCTTATTTTATACATTTCCTTTTCTTTGATCAACATTTGGATCTGGGATTTATTTAGCTTGGCAACATTGATGCCAATCTTAGTTGTAGCCATAGGATCAACTTCTCCAACTTTCAGTGTCAGGATATGTCCAGAAGCCTTTTCAGTGTCAATAATAATAGACTTCTTATGTGGTGGACACAGGGCCCAAATCATAAGGGAACCTTCATCAGGGTTATACTTTGATCCTGTATACACTTTTGTCACTCCCTCAGGGCTAAGCTTATGTGTAGCATTGTTATCCTTCAAGAAAATATCAAAAACAAGGGCAAAGTTTAGATCCAATCCTGGGAAAATCATGACACCTGAATCTTCTAACAATTTTCTCCCTCTCTCTAGGGTCATATCTTTCATTTCCTTTTCCACACTTAGCTCCAAATTATTCAATAATTGATCCTCATTATTCGGTGTTACATTTTCAATAGATTCTCTTATTGCTTTTCCCTTCTAGTTGTGTTATGCCTTGTATAACCACCCCATCTTTTCCCTTGGTCAAAATGGGTCCCCCTTTGTTATTTTTGTCTTATGTTGTTTTTCAAACAAAGTTTGGAGTCTTTTGTTTCTAACACTTTTTTTTTTGGTTTAGTCTGTCGGAACCGGAGCCGGAAATGAATCGGGTTCTGAAAATTCTTTCAAAACTCTTTCTGATTCCCATCCTGATAGTCTTTCTTTTTAAACCTTTTGTTTTGTCTTTATCAGAGCCGAAATCGAAGTGGAAGTTAAGTCGGTATTTATTCAAAATTACAAAATCAAAATCCATCCCGTCCCCACCTCCGCTTTTTGAACTTTTGTTTTAGATTAAGTTTTTATGTTAAGCTTTATGTTTTTGGTCTTTTTGTTTTATTTTCATGTTTGGTTTTTTTTTATGCTTTGTTGGCGGAACCGGACCCAAAATGAGAACGAAGTTGGGAAATTACTCAAGTTTCTAAATCCATTTTCATTCCAATTCCGCTCCCGTCGTTTCTTGGTTGTTGACTTTTTTACTGAAATCACACTGCAATAATGTGTTAGTTCTTCTCCAATTCCAACTCCGCTTAACTGCATTTAATGTGTTAATGACAGCTGCCATGCATAGGTAGAAACTCTGAATTTTACCTTGATTGGGGATTAAGTGGGTTATTATTATCATTGTTAAGAAATCAAAGAGTGAAGTAGAGTAGTTGTGGAGTTCTTCTGAGTGAATCGATTGAAAGAGGAAGAGATAATTGCTTGCGGATTTTTTCAGAAGGTTTAATAGGTTTTGCGTTCAAGGTGGGTTCCTATTCTCATCTTTCTTTTATTTTTCTTTTATATTTTCTTGTTTCTGTTGGATTGTTTTACTTCGGGCAAGTTCGCTATCTCAGTAGGTTTGCTTGTTTATTTTTCTTTCTTTGTTTATTGTTGTTCTTGATTTCATTTTTTCTTTTGTTTCTGGTTTTCAATAAGTTAGGGCACGGTCGTTTTCACATTTTGTCGTGATTGCGTCGTGCTGTGTTGGTTTTTAAACGTATAGATTTAATTAAGGTTCGCTAGTAAGATAGATCAAGTTCAAGTTTTACAGTGAGTTAGGGTTGATAGAATCTTGTTATACTTAGGATTTTATTACGCATTTGTCTGGCTAAAATAAAGGGGTTAAATTTGTGTCCTAGTTTTTATATCTCATTTTTTTTAGATTAGGGTTTTATGCATTTCTGTGATCGCGTTTAAATGAATAAATATGATGCCCTAAAATATAGTCGCCCCCCACGTCATATGGGCATGGTCCTTTCATGCTATATTTTAAGCCTTATTTCATTTAATATGGCCTTAGTCCTTAATCATGAAGTTATGCATCAGACTATTAAAATCGTTGATGATGTCATGGTCAACATAGGCAGAAGTGGGATCGGAATTGATTTAGATTTTTTGGATGTGTTTTATGATTAGTGTCAATTCCATTTTCCATCCCACCTCTGACTCCGCTTGTAGTATGAAGCCTTATTTCAAGATAATGTTAACCTTGGTGGAAGCAGAAGCGGAACTGAAATAGAATATGAAAATAGAAAATTTGAAGGAAACTGAATCAATTTCCATTCCAGTTTTGGTTTCGATCACTATTCCACTTGCGACTCCGAGCCCACTTCTTGTTAGTAGAATGTCAATAACAGTTTTTGGTTCGAGCCCGACAGTATGTTAAAAGAGGATTGTTTAAGATGTTTGTTGCCTGGTTCCACCTCTGATGTATGTTTGAAAGGTATGAATTTAAGAAATTTTGAGATGTTTATTCAGAGATCTAACTAGAGGTTTTGTTGCAGGAAAGGTGAAGAATGT
Organism: Sequoiadendron giganteum; assembly: GCA_007115665.2. NCBI lineage: Eukaryota > Viridiplantae > Streptophyta > Pinopsida > Cupressales > Cupressaceae > Sequoiadendron > Sequoiadendron giganteum. The sequence goes on from CM021106.1 coordinate 409,283,653, forward strand.
CGAGAACATCAAAAGCAGTAGCTAAACCCAAGAAGATCAAACCAAAATGGTTACCCTATACCTTGAGGTATAACCACAGGAATCATGTTGTCATAGTAAGCAAAGTAGAATCAGATTGGTTAGACATCACCGACACAAATTTGGGCCAATACAATTTTGAGGAGCTGTATTCAGAAACCTTTGTTGAAGATATAACAAGGAGGACACAAAGAATTATTGAGTCTGGCTTGGCTCATATCACCCTACTTCCGCTATCAATCCAATGCCTGGAGTTGATCTTGACAGTTGCAGGAGCTTACAATCCGGCTACCCGACAATGCATGGATTCTCAAGATAGTGTAATCATTGATCTCACTCCTCAAATGTTTCAAAGTATATTTAGTGTCCCGGATCCCAAGAACTTGGTGCAGTTAAAAGAGGCAAAGGCCCTAGAGAAATATAGAAAATATAAGGAATCCAACAAGTCTCACTTGAACAAAAAGTGGTTAAAGACAAAGAAGAAGTCTCTAACCAAGCTTGCAGACCAACCAAAGAGGGTAGATTTCTACAAAGAGGTATCAGATTTAATAATGATGTTATCTAGGGCTTTTGGGAAGAGAGATGCCTTTCATTTCAAGGAGTGGATGTTTCCCTTCATCTAGATAAATCTTAAATGGCACCCATCAATTTGATTGGCCAATGATTGTATCAGATGCTATTCATGATCAATTGACCAACATTAGGGAGACTAAATGCTTTTTCATGACTTCTTACATTGTGTATGCAGTAGCAAGGGTAGGTATCTTCCCAGGTTTGAACAGAGTAGGGATAATGGGAGTATTATATGGACAAAAGAAGGTGTGGGAGCATTATAACCAGCTATCCCTATAGGTTGTTGAGACTCAATTCAGAAGGGTTAATGATGCATTCATATATGTGATCATTAACCAACTTAACAGAGATGTAGGGTACAGATTGAGCCAAGAGGCCATGGCATTTATCACTAAATGGGGATGTTGGTACATTCAATACCCCGAGTTTACATATTTCAGGCTAGCTGGTTTTGAAGGCCATCCACATTTGCTGCCAAGATGTTGCAATAATAGGATAGTGTTAATGGAATTTGTATATCAAGCTCTTGGGGGTAATGCCCAGTTTGGATTAAAACATAAGATTGGATGTCATAAGTTCCCCATGAATTTGGTTGAGTACAACTGTCAGCATTTGGTAGGAGTAGAGGTGGTCTACAGTGAGTTGATACAATTAAAGCTAGGTTTATATACAACTCATTAGCACTTTGACCCTAAGAGTAAAATGAATGCCTTACTGCCTTCTGTGTTTGATAAAAAAATTAATTTATTAGAAGATTTTTGGAGTGACCGGCAGGATGAGTATGATTTAAGGAAGAAGAATTATGAAAGATTACCTGTCTCACTCATGGCAGAGCTTGGAATCAAGAATGACATTCTTGAGACATTGGTGGATGATGGATTTTTATTGGATCCATCTTATGAAGCTTTAAACATTTGAACTAAAAGTCTGGATCCATTTGACTGGAATAGTGAGGAAACCATTGACATTAAACAGATAGGGTGAGCAGTATTGGATAGAAGCGTCCAATGGTTGGTTCTAAGAACTAAAACTCCTCAAGGAGCAGCTCCTAAAAAGGGGAAAGGGTATAAAAAGATTAAAAGGAAGACACCTCCCAAGGAGCCTTTGGAGTTCCTTCCTCCAGACATTGAAGAAATAGAGCTTGAAGCAGTAGTTGATGAAATAGAGACACTAGAAGGAGATGCTCAAATGGGATCAATTGTTTCAACACCTACATTAGGTGAATCTTCTACTCAAGTCCCACTTGCAAAACAACAAAGTGATGAAGTGCAAAAAGGGGCTCTTCATAGTGTGATTGAAACTATAAAGGGAAAAGAAGTAGAGATAGAAATTCATGATGTTGGAATAGATTCGGATGAGACTCTGTCAGATAAAGGAATACAAGAAAATATGCCTCTAGAGGAGGATATTGAACATGTAATGACATAAGAGGATCAGTGGGCATTGTTTGAAGAAGTCAGGAAGGTTGCTGATGAGCAAGCTACAACAATAGAAAAGAAAAAGTTAGTTGATTCCAAGACACAAGCTGATGCCATACTACAGCAGCAACAAATTGAAGCTAAGTCAAAATTTGATGAAGTAGAGAGGCAACAAAGGAAAAAGGAGCATGAGCTCAAGGTTAAGGAGGAAAATGATAAGTTAGAATTGATACAAAAGATTCATGACCTTGAGGAAGAGAAGGCAAGACACCGAAGGGAAAGAGAAGTTCTGGTAGCCAAGTTAAAGCTTGTTGAAGAAGCTCACGGAAAGGAAGAAGAAGCAGAACGATTACAAAAGGAGAAAGAGGCCAAAGAGATGGTCAAAAAGCAACAAGAAGAAGAAGAAAATGCAGAAAAGCTTAAAGCTTTAGAGACAAAAAGACTAGGAAGGAAAGATTAGAGAAGGAGAGACTGGAAAAGGAAAGACTAGAGAAAGAAAAATTGGAGAAAGAAAGGTTGGATAAGAAAAGATTAGAGAAATAAAAACTAGAGAAAGAAATATTAGAAGAAGAAAGGTTGAAGAAGGAGGAAGAAGACAAGAGAGTACAAGATCAAAAAGATAAGGAAGAAGCGGAAAAGCTGGCACAAATGAGTGTGGAACAAGAGTAGCAACAGAAATAGAGGGTTGATTCTCAACCTCCGGTAAATGTGCAACCTCCCTTAGCTACTGCCTCCTCTTCTTCAACCATGATGACTATTACTCTAGGAGCTCTGACTTGGTTGAAATTAGACCTTAAAAAGAGAACAACGACACCTTCTCAACCTCTCAATTGGGAGGATATGATGAAGGAAATTGAAAGAGAAAGGCCTAAAAAGAAGGTCGAGATCCTACACTCTACTAGGTTGACTGACAAGGGAGAAATTGTGGCTGAGTGTGCCATACCTATGATAGACAAGGAGGCAAGGGATATGCAATTAACGGATTTTCAACTAGGCACTGTAAATTTGGGGAGACCTACCTCGGATCAGCAAATGAATCTAATTGATGTGGTAGCCTCCTCAACCAAGTCTAGGATGTTGAAGGATAAACAAAGGAAGGATGAGCTTAAGGCTCAACAAGATCAATTGCTTGTTTTTCTCAAGAATATTTCTGCTCCAAGATCACAATAGGTTGCTGCAATTGAGACCCCAGTTTTGTTGAGCAAAAAGGAAGTAGAGGATTTGGAACAGGTGAGGGGCAAGGCAGAAATGTTAGATCGGTGGGTAAGTAAGTTGAATCAAGAAATAAATGAATTTCTAGAAGATAGTTTTGAGGTCTACAATGCGACTGAAGATCTGATGGAAGAGATGAAACAATATGTTAAAACTTTGGAAGCACAAGAGGAGGAGTACAGGGGATACAGTTAGAAACTGAAAGAGGTCAATAAATTGTCTAAGACTACCCTCCTAGAACAGTCGATATTAGAAGAAGACAATAAAGATTTTCTAGAAAAGACTTCTTGTATACTCTGATTTAGAATAGATTTCTTATTCAAACATTGAAATGAGGTGCAATATTCTATTAAGGAGCTAAATGAGCAATTTGAGGAGTTGGAGGCCATCGTTGCTATTTTAGTAAATGTTGAGGTACTTGTAAAAGAAGGCTTACCTTTAAGCCAAATTAAGCAGAAATGGACGAAAACATTTAAAGAGGTTATGCAGAGAGGAGATGTTGGTGATGATCTGCTAATAGATCGAATGATGGAAATCAAAGAAGAAATAAGAGTAGCCAAGAGAGAGTTGACAAAGCTGAAGGATATGAGAGGGTTTGCTGCAGCAGAGTTGGAGAGAATTAAGTTTGAAGACAACTGGGTGGATGCGCCTGAATTAGACACATTACAACAAGTATTCTCCAGCTATGATGAATACATGATGGAGCAAACTTCGCATGCATAAATCTCATGCATGCATGGCTTTTTCTTCTTTGCATGTTGCATGCAGCACTGACAATTTTTGAAGCGCATGACTTTTCTTCTCTTCTATTCTCTTTTCTTCCAGTTTAATTGAGTTTCCAAGGATGATTGTAATCCCTAAAAGGGTGGGTCGACTTAAAATAGAAGTGGAGTTCAGATTTTGTATATCTATAAATACCCTTTGGGTATCATATTGTAAGGGTCGGCTAATAGAGAATAGAATTGGCCACCTAATATTAGGAGATAGAAATTTTTTTCATGGTGATTACAAAGATACATTGTTACTTGATTTTTACAATTAAATAAAATTATAGGTTTACGCAATATGGTGCTAGAATTAAGTTTTACTTGATAAGGTTGATGAGTTATAATCTATCTGTATGCCAGTGATTGTCTTGAAGCATGATTGTTTCTTATGTGATGAAAGTCATTAGAAGAATCTGGGTTTAAGGATTATCTTGTTAGATTATCATTGAATTAAATTTATTGAAGTATGTTGATCTATGATCTTGGCAATGAATGAATGTGTGTTCTTTTTGGAATCTTTGAAATAGTTGTGATATGCGAATTAAAATAAGCACCTTAGATGTATACGATGGTATAGATTATTCTATGAATTGTATCATGCTTTGGTTTTCTTGATCTATTGGAAAAAATTCATTGTTGAAGATATATGTCTAGATGTTAGATGAGTTTCATTCATGTTTGTTGATTTACCCTCTGATTTATCTTTTTCTTTTATTTAAAACCCCTATTAAAGTAGCTCAATGAATAATTCACTACTTGTATTCTTTGTTACCAGCACAGGCCCCTTGAACATTATAGTTGCATGGACCGATTGAGTGACACCAGACAGTTGAGAACCAACTACCAGGACCTTAGGAGTTAGGTTGCTATATGTTGTCTTTCTTTTTCAGGAGAAATAGAGTAGAAATATTATGTTTTAACATTGTTTGTGTCATTTTCACCATCAACAGGTTGTACAAGAAGGATCTAAATTATGGAGATTTCACAAGCTCATCATCTGCTACAAAGGATCTATAAGCCATTTGCCTCATGTCTGTATTCGAACCCTCTTCAATTTTTGGTTCTCTAGGAGGAAGCTTATAATCCTTAGTTTTCAATATGGATATTTTATCAGTTGGACCTTGAGACCCCTCATCACCAAGTGAATCATCGCCAGAAGATAACAGCTCCACATCTTGTATCTCTTTTATTTTTTGTTCTACTCCCTTGTTATATTCATCAACAACCCTCTCAGCTTATTTCACATCCAAATTTCTGATCAAATCATCATACTGATAAGGTATATGATTATACCCACCTAAGTTCATATTTTTCTTAGCAAATTCAATGTATCCCTTTGGATCAAACCCTTTTCGTGGTGGAGCTTTCTTCAAATTAAAATGCAATAACTTATCCACAATCAAATCATACCCTTCCTTTGACAATATAGTGAAATCTCCAAAGCACAAAGTGCTTGGCATGAATGCCTATTTTCCAAAGGAACTTAAATTCATTACACTTGAGTAATCCATTTTCCTAACAATTTCCAAGTAGGCAATTCTATCAAGCACTGTTTTAGGCAATATGAATGGTGTATCTTAAAAACCATACACTTTGATCATAGTAGCATCTTCAAAAAAATACCAATCTCCCTAGTTGTGACCAATAGGTCCATTGAAATATTTGGGTTTGAGGAACCTCTAAATCTCATTAGACAATGCATAGTCACAAGTATGATTAAAGAATCCATACAATGGTTTAACAAAGTATTCTTTAAAATGCACAAAAATTGAATTGGCAAACCTGCTATCCCAAATAGCAATCCATAACTGAATTGGTAACAATTTACCCTCCCTATCAAACTATGTAATCCTTAACTCTTCTAGCCACATTCCCAATTCTTGTCCATAATACAATATTATATGCATAAAAACATAGTAATGCTTGAAATATAAAACAAGGGGTCCATTCTTTATTGTCATTAGCCCTGAATCAATTCCTTTGAAGATATATGAAGCATAATCAAAGGGCCTGGCATTGTGATACTAAACATCAACTGCAATTATCACTGGTACAATTTCCATAAGCTCGGGAGATTCCATCCCTAACACATGACATACTGGGAAGTATGTATATTTCAAATAGGGCTTGAATAAGTCTACATGAAATGGAGGCCCATAATTTTCATCCAATGGAACAAGATTTCCATCCCTTTTAGGTCTATGCAATGATAATCTCCACCCCCTATAGGTGGTATCCATTCTCCAAAATTTTTATCTCCAAATTCTCATGCACAATAGCTTCGTCACATGTGCCTTCTAGGTTAAAAACTTCATAAATTGCAGCTTATGACACATGTATGAAAGGTTTACCCAATGAATTGCAAATAGCTTTGAGTTTTGGATTGTAATGGGTAGCTAAGAGTTTTATTAATTCCACATCCATAAATATGTTTGGGACAACCAATTTTCCCAAGTTGAATTTCCAAGGATTGCATACTAGCTCAAACCTATCCCTCCAATGATAGTGAAACATAAATAGTTCATATCCCCGAATTGAAGTCCACACATCCCCTATGTGTTTTCATTTGTCCTCAAATCTATCCACGTCTACATTAAGTTGTGCAGAACGTTTGGCTTTAGGTCCCGATCCAGGTAGTTGCTCAATAAGATCTTGATTCAATTTCCTTTCAGTTGTTTCTCATTCATCCCTAGTCTCAATCTTTTTCTTTTTTCCCCTAGGATGACTACCCTCACCTTGATTTTTTCTACCTTTTGATTTTCCAGAGCTCGAACCCTCCATTTTATTTTCTCAAATTGACAGAATTGAAACTATAATTGTAGAGAATTCACAAGCTTACTTGAAAATCTCTGGCTGCACAAAATTATCTGGCTTATGTCCATTCTCCCATTCCTTTTGCTACTAACCCTACAAATTCTCCTCAATTATTCTAGTTTCACTTAGATAATTATCTATGAAATGTGTATCCATGTGGCCATTAATGTCCAGCTTTGAACACAAGTGTAGCATATTTTTTGAATTTCCCTCTGTCAGACCGAATGATTATATCGGCATGAACTATTTAAACTTTGGCCGATCTATGAGTTTGAATCAAGTAGATTGTTCATTAGATACCTTATATGGTCGAGGAGACCAAATATCATTCTTATCGATGTTAAATAGTTCATCTTTTAATTCATATCACTTTCAGAAAGATATTTATTTAAGTCGCTTAGATATTAGAACTGCCACCAAGTGTTACTCCAATGAGCTTTGATCCATTCGTATTACCATTGACAAGAGAATAAGTATCGCTAAAAGATTTGAAAGTTACTTCGACGTTATAAGTCTCCCAGATGTATCGTCTTCCTCCTTCGGATGAATTGGAAAGAATCTCTTCGATATTACTTTCATCGGTGTAACATATGGAATCGGGAAGACATTTAAAACTCATTTTGACAGCATATGTCTCCCCAACATGTTTCTTTTTCGTTTATCGATGAAACAGAGTGAATGTCTTACCAATGAAAGTCCATCGGCATGACATGTATGCTCAGGCTGACTTGAGGATCTCACTCTGATGGTATTGTTCTTTCCAATAACCTTTCCATCGGTGAAACAACAGGCTTTATCTTCCCGAATATGTATCATCCTCAGTTTTTGATTGATGTGACAATGTTGACCTTTTGCCAATATGCCAAAAATGCCTGAATTGAAAGGTTATAACTTATGGGTCAGAGAGACATGGACATAGTCATCCCAATATGGATTATCTATTCAGAGGCTCCTACTCAATGATGATCAGAGGGATTTTGGTGTGTCAAAAGGTCAAGTCTAATGGGATCACTAGTGGATATGATATTTAAAGAGGATTATAGCAATTTTGCACTCAAGATGTGGCTACCTTGTGGAGTTTATGAATGTAAGCTACTATAAAATTTTGAAAATTTTATAGTGCCAACACATTACATGTTTCTCACATCCTTTGTTGTCTTCACATTCTTTTTAACAGTGATATCACTGTTATCAGTATTTGTGCTTCTGACTTTATGCATTAGAAATCATTGTCTCATATGTATCTTTATATACTGTAAGGTCATTGCTTTTTTTTGCTTTGATCAAATGTCCTTCAATATTTTGCATATATCTTGAAGTTCACTATTGTTTGACTACTTAGTCCTCAAATCATGGCATTACTTTCTTGTAACTCACTGTCCACTCCAACATATATGTTCTTTTTCATGAAATCTACCCCTTCATGAATGTATCTGGATGTTATGAATAAATTATTACGTAACAAAACAACAAAAGTAAGAATCACAAAATACCATAGACATTTCTTAGTGATGGTGCTATCACCTAAGCAAAGCATTGGTTTAGTTGTACAAAATGGTTTCCATGCTACAAGTTCATGTCCAGTTAAAATTTGGTAATACAACATTTTTTATTGAACCATGAATGAAAACATTATTGCTAAAGATTTGATGGATTGATTCAAATACATTGCTAAGTTTTTTAGGCAACTGGCATTTCTACACGGCACCACTATTTAATATTCATTGACTAAAATACCCACAACATCTAATGATTGTTGTTGTTTTTAGTGCTTTAGACTTCGTGCGTGTTTTAATGACTGTTCATTAAAACTGAGACCTCATAAAATTTTATTTATGCAATTTATGTTACAGTTAATTATCTTTGTATCAAGTTGCTAATTTATACATTATTATTTGTTTGGACATCAGGAAATGAAGAAAAATAATGAAAGGTGCAAATTAGATGATAGTGATCACAATGTTGAAATTCTAGTGACAAATTATGAGCGCTTTTGTGAAGAACGTGTGGCCAAGAATAATGAATATTTATCACGTCTTGGTTTACCAAACAGACAAGTTGTAAATCCACTAAGTAGTAAATTATTTGTTTAATACTGTTTAATGAAATTTTATAGGCAAGAGCTTTATGTTAGGCCGATAGTGCTAATTTTTATTTAGAAATGGGGAAAGATTATGGAGTCTCAAACTCATTTATGGGTGTGACAATTTGGCAATATGGGCCACAGAAGCAGAAATCTACAAAAAATCTCGATTAATCCTGATTTTTAAAAAATCTGCAAGCTTTTAGCCAAGCATCCATAGTGTTAGTTCTCAAAAACACTGGTTGAAAAACCTCAAGAGGTTTACAAGCTCTTGATATGTTTTAGGCTAACGAACAAGGCCAAATAATGTATTTGAACCATCTTCTCTTTAGGCTCTACCAGACCTAGGTGGGTATACCTATGCAAATGAGGCACACTTAGACTATATGTATCCTACTTAAGAAATCTATCCACAATGGGAATTTAGAGTGCAAAGATGTAATCCTAATTTGGTATAAATCGTATAAGCAATATCAAGATAAAATTTATGAATATGTTCAGTTAACAGATGTCAAGAAAATAAATTTGATATAACTAAATGATGAAATGGTGAAATGGTGAGACTAGTGCCTTGTTGGGTAAACAGAGTCAAATGAGGATCTAAAATGAATGACTTGTATTGGAAATCTTATCGATGCTTGATATCTAAATTTAAATAACTAGGAAACATTAAATTGGAGACAATCACATAACTGTATATTTCAACAAATGATTGATACCAATATGGAGCCACAAAATCAGAGATCTTTCATTGATTTCCTCAAAATTATATCTGCAACATGGTATCTTTGGATGTAAACATTGTGCTTTTCTTCTACCTTCTATCTATCCTATTATTCTATTATCTCCTCATATCTTCTAATGTATTTCTTTCAGTCCTCATCTCTCTTATAAATACAAGAGGAAACAAGCTTCAGACTGTTACAATGTTTCAAAAATGCCTCTTCATAAAATTTGTTAAACATAAATTAAAGATAATTGAATGCATTAGTTTTCTCAGTTAATCTCTATAGAAGTATTCATGGTCATCTAAGACCTGTTCAAGATACTTCCTCTCCATAATGTCTGTAATTAGTTCTCATTAGATCCCAAATATTTTTCTTGCCATTTATTTATTGTCAGGTCGCTTGGCCATTTGAATTCCTATGCAGCTGCAAGGTGACTCTTCCATCTACTGTCCAGGAGGTTTCTGACATCCACCACGAACCTTGTATATCCACTGTCAAGCAAGACGATCCCATCCAGTAGGGTATGAAATTTTTCAAGATTGATCTCCCCCTCATCCTAGATATGTGCCAAACATTTGGGAGTAATTTGATTAAACTCTTACCTCCATTCATCTATACCTTTTAATTGACTGTCATCCTTGAGGATTGATGGGCTGAAGATATACTTGATAGAAACAAATGCACCTCTCCTACTTTCCACTTTCTTCCTTATATCCACCAAATACTTATATTCATCAATCACAACTTTTACCATTTCTGGTGTAGGTTTGAGCCTTGATGGGCCATTTGGATCCCTATGTGTTGCTTTGCACAATGTGGTCAATATATGGAGGGTGGGCTGCCATCTTTTATGGAGTTCCTCAAGGATGGGGGAGTTAATGTTTATCTATTCCAAGGCTTTAATTAGATTGCTGAAGTTTTCATGTACTCCATTTATCTTTTCCTTCAACATCCCAATTATATGCTCCAATACCTTCTTTAGAGCCTCTATGACATGATGCTAGTCATCCTCCATGTTATGCTTCTTCAATTTATCAAATTTATTTTTCATTTGTTGTATCTATGGATCCTCTTCTTGGACAAGTGGGTGATAGACAATTACTTCATCTCCTCTCACTATGGTGGCTTTCTACAATTGTTGCTTTAGCTTTACATGTTCAATAAACAATTTGTTCACCTCATCATTTGATAATTTCAATCTTTTCTCATATTCATTAATCTTCTTTTCCATGTTTTCTACTACATCCTTGGTGAACATTGCAGAATGCATAGTCATAGTGGTAGCTTCTATAGGAGTTATGTCTCTCATTGTTTTAACCATAGCTAACCCTCTCAATTCCTATCCTACATCCAAAAGTCGAGTCTTCCTTGTATTCTTCTACTTTATCCATAGAGAAAGTGTTTGGGTAGTATGATTATATCCTATTCCTGAGACACCCTCTTTAGAATCAAATTTTGCTACCAACATGGGGTCATCATGTGCTCTGATCTGATCAAGAAGAAACATTTTAGATAACTCCATCCCTAAAATAATTAGCATGTCACTTCTTAGTACCATCTCTCTCTCCTCCTAGGGGGTAACATTAATTTTATCAATATTTAGCTCTGCAAATGTCTGAGCTTGGATCTCAGCCTGTTTTGACTCATCAACTCCAATGAGATTGATTTTCAACCTTTCGTCAAATTGTTTCATTTTCATTTTAAATCAATAATCTTTAAATTCGTAGGTGTGGATAAAATTGTCATCATTTATGAATCTTAGAGAGGCCACCACCCTCTCATCTTCTTGAATTTCATCAGCCCCTTCTTCTGAAAGCTTGATCTTAGGATCATGAGGCTTCTAGATCCTTTGTTTCTCTACTATCTCCTTTATTTTATTCAAAGGTAGGACTACCTCCTATTCTTCATCATCACTTGAGTCATAATCAACCAACTCAATCCTCTATTTTTTGGTCTATGGTTCATGAGTAGGAGATAGAGGGGATGAATGTGTAAGTGATGAAGGTGGTGTTTATGATGTGGGTGCATCATGTGGTGTTTGGTGAGGTGTGAGAAGTGGAATCAACCCCTCATCTTGGGCCATTTTATAAAATTCATCAAATTTTCTAAGGATCATCTACATCCTTTTCAGAAGTTTGGGTTCATTTGCAAAAAACCCTCTAAAACTTCTATCCTTTTTACTTCTTCAAATTTTCCCATTTCAACATTGTTATCCATCTTTTCCTGGTCTGCATCACATCAGAAAAATACAATAAATTTCTTATGACATCCTCCTCAAGGTCAAACACATGTGAGATAGCCCTCTTTTTCAACAAGGTTCTCCTTATCATGTTGATATGACCCTTTGGGTCATATACCCTTTCTTTTCTAGATTTGAGGGGATAATTAACCCTCATGAACCTTTGTAGTTCCTCTAACATGCCAAACCCAATGGCCAACTCCTCAAATACAGTTAAATTGGGCAAAAATGTTCCTTTCCTTTGATTTCTCATCAATTCATGCTCCATCCAAAGCATCTGCCACATAAAATCTAGAAAACATACCCTTGCAGGTACAAACATGGGAAAAATATGCGGTGCCTGGTCACATCCATATACTCTGATAATTGTGTGTTGAGGCATCAAAAACTAATCAACATAATTATGGGTACAACCCTGGTTTGGCTTATATTGTACAGGCCTCATCACTTTCATCAATGATTCAGGCAATCTTGGTGTTGGGTAACCAAGGGCAACTATCAATCTAACAACAAAATCATCTCTAAACACCATGAAATCACACTTCATACACCTACAATCCTAGATGTAACACCAATTTTGCACAGGGATTTTTACTCCATTCTCTTATGTATAGAGTTTCATTCTTTTAGTCCACATCATTTCATTCTGACATAAGATTAAATGAAACAACAAAGAATACTTCCTAATAGTTATGGGGGTCTTAGCTTCCCTGACTTGCAACAAACCCTCATGAATTTTCTTCTCAATTAAAGATGCAAAATCAAACTCTACATTCGATTCATAATGCTAAATTACCATGGCCATTCTCATTAGTCCTATTAGCATATGTTTCTTTGCATCTATACCCAAGACCTAACACAATGCATAATAATTGTTCTTGAAATAAAATTGAAACTCTGAAACTTAGAAAGGCTCCATTTTAGAGGAAGGGATGAAGAGTTTTTTGTTATCATCGCCCCTCTTCATGTGTAGGGGGAGCTCATCACTTTGGTATGTTCTTCTCAACCTCTTATACTCCTGTTCCAATTTAACTAAATTTACCTCCGTTATAGCTTGCTTATTCAACTTGAAGCATTTTATAATGGCATCCCTTATGATATCAACTAAACTCCCACCATTTGGAAGCCTAACAGTTTTGGTTGGGGCATGGTAGTTGTGGGAAAGGGAAGTAATTAGCTCAGTGTCAATACAAATATTAGGGACAATTAATTTATCCAAATCCAGGGTCCATAGGTTTGATGTTGAAAACTTGTCATTCCTCTTCTGATATAAATATCAATAAAGGTTCCAACCCGACTGAGGTATAATGGGGTCCCTACAACCTTGAGCTGAGTCTCTAAAAATCTTTTTAGGTCCCTTTTCTACTGACTCGGGCAACAAAGAAAGCAATGGGGAATGCAAGGAGGGCTTACTGGTTTTGGTTTGATCTTTTTGAACTCCTACTTCAGACTTATTTGGTGCTATTTTATAAAATTTACAGAGAAAGACGAGCAAAGCTTACCCAAAAATAAAATTTCCCTCGTAGAATTCCCTTTACTCCCACAATTTGAGCTTGTCTCAACTCGGGTTCAGCTGTCATGAGTGAAAAATCTCAACTTATTTCGTGTATTTCAACACTAAGATGCATTTACTTCTAGCTTATAAATTTGCACAATTCAAATCTTCGGGTTGAGCTCAATTTTATATTTTGATGTTTATTGATTTGATTCGTATGTATTAAATGAACCAACGACTTAGTTATTGCACTACCGTGTGTCACCTCCAGCTCCCCTGTAGTACCACGATGTATCCTTAGTACTCTCTTCAATGTACCACTCTACTTCGGGCTATGTATTGACCCCCCAAGGTATAGCGGTATAGCGTGGAGGGCATAGTATATATAGAAGTGGCTCCTCTCACTGCCCTACTGTGATTTTCTTGGTGATGAATTGTGGTAGAGAGGTAAGGTATGGGTATCATAGTGTGGTAGCGGTACTGCGGTAAAATGTGAAAATGGGCATGTGAAGGGCAATAATGTGAATTGTCATAACAATAGGAGCAAGAATTTTAGATTTAGATTTGATAAAATATTTAGATAATTCTTGATCTCACCACATAGTGTGTTCGAAAGCACCTGTTTTAGGCTTTTAGCCATAACAGCGAGTCAATGAACTGTTTGATAAAATGCTTTGATAGACATGAATGAAAAATGTGTTAGCATAGACAAGGCAGTGAACTCTTTGAAAAAATGCCTCAAAGAAATGAGGTCTCATGGTGATGGAATGGCATGACAATCAAATGCAATTTGATTTTCATGCCATTCCATCACCATGAGACCTCATTTCTTTGAGGCATTTTTTCAAAGAGTTCATTGCTTTATCTATGATATTGCTTACTATTATGATTTTGATAGATTTTTTCCAAGCATCCATAGCTTGTTTGAAAGCACTATTTTAGTTTTTTAGCCATAGCAACAAGGTAGTAAACTATTTGATTTGGTAGATATGTATAAAAAATGTGGTACCATAGACAAGGTAGTGAACTGTTTGAGAAATTGCCTCAAATAAATGTGGTCTCATAGAATGTCATGACAAGCAAATGCAATTGGTAGCTGCTCCTAGTTATTAGTTATACAATGTGAAGTAATTGCATAACTCCTTAGGTTGACTTTGTAAAAACTATAATTTTTCATATGTAGTTCATTTGTATGAGACCTCATTTCTTTGAGGCATTTTTTCAAAGAGTTCACCACAGTTCATAAATATCATTGGCAATTCATTTGTAAGAGACCTTATTTCTTTGAGGCATTTTTTCAAAGAGTTCACCTCTTTGTCTATGCTATTTCTTACTATTATGCTTTTGATAGATTTTTCCAAGCATCCATAGTTTGTTTGAAAGCACTTGTTTTAGGTTTTTATCCATAGCAACAAGGCAATGAACTGTTTGACAAAATGCTTTGGTAGACATGTATGAAAAATGTGGTAGCATAGACAAGGTAGTGAACTGTTTGAAAAAATTCCTCAAAGAAATGTGGTCTCATAGAATGCCATGACAAGAAATTGCAATTGGCAGTTGCTCCTAGTTATTAGTTATACAATTTGAAGTAATTACATAACTCCTTAGGTTGACTTTGTAAAAACTATATTTTTTCATATAGTTCATTTGTAAAAACTATATACTTTGACTTTGTAAAAATTGCATTTGATTGTCATGGAATTACATCACCATGAGACCTCATTTCTTTGAGGCATTTTTTCAAAGAGTTCACCACTTTTTCTATGCTATTGCTTACTATTATGCTTTTGATAGAATTTTTCCAAGCATCCATAGCTTGTTTGAAAGCACTTGTTTTAGGTTTTTATCCATAGCAACAAGGAAATGAATTGTTTTTCAAAATGATTTGGTAGACATGTATGAAAAATGTGGTAGCATAGACAAGGAAATGAACTGTTTCAAAAAATGCCTCAAAGAAATGTGGTCTCATAGAATGCCATGACAAGCAAATGCAATTGGCAACTGCTCCTAGTTATTAGTTATACAATGTGAAGTAATTGCATAACTCCTTAGGTTGACTTTGTAAAAACTATATTTTTTATATGCAGTTCATTTGTATGAGACCTCATTTCTTTGAGGCATTTTTTAAAGAGTTCACTGCAGTTCATATATTTCATTGGAAATTCATTTTTATAAGACCTCATTTCTTTGAGGCATTTTTTCAAAGAGTTCACCACTTTGTCTATGCTATTGCTTACTATTATTCTTTTGATATATTTTTTCCAAGCATCCATAGCTTGTTTGAAAGAACTTCTTTTAGGTTTTTAGCCATAGCAACAAGGCAGTGAACTATTTGACAAAATCTTTGGTAGACATGTATGAAAAATGTGGTAGCATAGACAAGGCAGTGAACTATTTGAAAAAAATCCTCAAAGAAATGTGGTCTCATAGAATACCATGAAAATCAAATGCAATTGGTATCTGCTCCTAGTTTTTAGTTATACAATGTGAAATAATTTCATAACTCCTTAGGTTGAATTTGTAAAAACTATATTTTTTCATATAGTTCATATAGTTCATTTGTAAAAACTATATATTTTGACTTTGTAAAAATTGCATTTGATTGTCATGGCATTCCATCACCATGAGACCTCATTTCTTTGAGGCATTTTTTCAAAGAGTTCACCACTTTTTCTATGCTATTGCTTACTATTATGCTTTTGATAGATTTTTTCCAAGCATCCATAGCTTATTTGAAAGCACTTATTTTAGGTTTTTAGCCATAGCAACAAGGCAGTGAACTCTTTGAAAAAATGCCTCAAAGAAATGTGGTCTCATAGAATGCCATGACAAGCAAATACAATTGGTAGCTACTCCTACTTATTAGTTATACAATGTCAAGTAATTGCATAACTCCTTAGGTTGACTTTGTAAAAACTATATTTTTTCATATGTAGTTCATTTTTATGAGATCTCATTTCTTTGAGGAAATTTTTCAAAGAGTTCACGACAGTTCATATATTTCATTGGTAGTTCATTTGTATGAGACCTCATTTATTTGTGGCTTTTTTTCAAAGAGTTCACCACTTTGTCTATGCTATTTCTTACTATTATTCTTTTGATAGATTTTTTCCAAGCATCCATAGCTTGTTTGAAAGCACTTGTTTTAGGGTTTTAGCCATAGGAACAAGGCAGTTAACTATTTGAAAAAATTCTTTGGTACACATGTATGAAAAATGTGGTAGCATAGACAAGGTAGTGAACTATTTAAAAAAATTCCTCAAAGAAATGTGGTCTCATAGAATGCTATGACAAGTATTGGGAATAAGTGCCTCAACTTTTGGCTTAAACCTCTATAAAAGAATTGGCATTTTGCAGCCTTTTCCAAAATTTACCTCTCTACCACTAGGATTTATTCTTAGAGGTGTGGTAGCGTGGTTTACCGCCATACCATGGGACTTTGTTGCTTTGTTTGTGGTTGGGCAATGTTACCACCATACCGTGGGGTCTCTATCCTTAGTTGGTGGTAGCACAGTTGACTGCATGGTCGGTTTGATCATTTACCTCCCTACCACGGAGGTAGCTCGAAGAAGGCGCAATGGCCATAGTGAACGAAGATAGTCAGCAAAGATCTCTTACTTCCATACCATGATGGCATTTTGGCCATGTCATGGTGGTGAGGTATGCCTCGGTATTCATAGATGACACTTACCTCCTTACTATGGAGGTCTTGCGGTTGGGGCATCGTAGCACAGTGGGCTCAATGGCCAGCACAAGTGGTTACCACCATACCATGGAAGGATTCACAGTGCTCGATGGTGATGGAGTGATGGGTGACGGGCTGGCAGACAAGCCACTACCTCAGTACCATGAGGGCATTAGGAGAGACTAGCGGTTACATGGTGGCACTGCCATATCACGGAGGTCTGTCAACCTTGGAGCAGAATCGTGATGACACCGCCATACCGCAGTGGTCTCTTTGGCTTAGGGTGGTGGCACGGTAAAGAGCTCATGGACATTGTTTGACCGGTCTGACTTGACTAGAAGTGAACAAATAGGAAGGTGACATGTGGCAAGTAATCAATGACTAATTGGCCAAAGTTTGAAGTGGTGAAAGCATTAATTGCAAGGCTCAATTCGACAGGTGACAAGATCCTATTATGGCAAAGAGAATTAATGCCTGGATGGCCCAATGCGTGATTGCAAGGCAACTTAGACATGAAGCAATCAGATTCATCTTTTAGAAGGAAGGTACATAATAATGGCACCCGATTGGTTGGTTGGCAGAATGTGATGTAAGACTTGTAACAGTCGGATACATAGGCATCATCACTAAGGTGACAGTTGTGAGATAATTATTCATTGTATGCAGAAAATACATTGTAACAGTGAGAGTAGTTGAACAAAAGGAAGTCTGATGTTGTGAGCTGATATCAGAGAGATAGAAGTCTGTTAACTTTGTATGTAAGCTTTTACTATAATACAAAGTGATTGCTCTTGGTTTGGTGGGTTTTTCCTATAAGGGTTTTCCCACGTAATTCTGGAGTTATCTTTGTGATCACTTATTTATGTTACTCTTTTTTTCTTGTATGTGTTCATCTTAAGTGTTTTAAAGTTTTAAAACTAGTTTTTACACTCCTCTATGGTTTTAGTGTTTCCACACTGTTTCTTTTCATTTCAAGTGGTATCAAAGCTTGGCCAGTTGTGTTATCCTTGTTAGTAGGGCTAGTTTTTTGTGCTAATATTTTTCCAGTGGGAGTCTTGCAAAGTTAGAACCTAGTTCTATTTGAGATGACGAGTACATCAGGTGGAGTAGAGATTGAAAAATTCAATGGTGGCAACTTTGAGTTGTGGAAACTCGAAATGGAAGACTTGCTTGTGGATAGAGACCTTTGGGTTGTTGTGTTTGGAACTATGCCACAAGGTATGAAACAAGAAGATTGGGATCTTGTACATAGAAAACCAAGAGGATTGATAAGACATAGTCTAGTCGATTTTGTACTCCTGAACGTCCATGAGGATAAATCTCTAGCTTCATTATGGAAGAAGCTTGGAGATATTTATCAAGGAAAGTCTCTGGTAAATAAGTTATTCTCGAGGAAGAAGTTGTATTCCTTGAAGATGGAAGAAGGTGCATCTATTGTAGACCATTTGAACTCATTTAATATGAGTGTTGCTCAGCTCGCATTTGTGGGTGTGAAGATAGAGGAGGAGGATCATTGCATGCTCCTGTTATGTTCGTTATGTGACACTTGGGATCATCTTGTAATTGCTATTGGAAGTACGAACACTAATTTCAAGATGGAAGATGTTGTTGCATCACTACTATTTGAATAGATGCAAAGGAAGTCTTCAGAGATGGCCAAAGAGGCTCTTGTTGTTCGAGGTAGGACGAAGGAGAAAGGCAAGAAGAAGGACAAGAAGTCTAAATCTAAATCTGGAGGGAGATCAAAGTCTCTTGGTAAAAATTCCAATGTGAAATGCTAGAATTGTGGGCAGCCTTGCCATATCCGAAAGGATTGTAAGGAGAAGAAGAATAATAATAATGCTTCAGACAATTACTCTTCTCAGAGTGATGTCGATGCCTTCATTACAGCCTTGGCAACTCGGGCATCAGATGATTACTGGTTGGTTGACTCAAGTGCATCTTTTCACATGACGTCTCATAGAGAGTGGTTCACTAAGTATGAAAATTATGATGGTGGAAAGGTGTACCTAGCAAGTGATTCAACACTAGAGATTATTTGTCATGGAAGAGTCAAAATACAGTTCCCCAATGGAAGAATCAAAGGGATTGGTGATGTACTACACATACCAGATTTGGCTCGTATCTTACTTTTTGTCAGTAAGCTAAATGATGCTGATGTGGAAGTTTCTTTCTCGAGTAAAGGATGTAAGATGGCTAGAGGCACTATGGTGATGACTAAGGGTGTATGTACTAGCACTCTATACAAGTTGGATGCACATCCTATTCAATGTAACAACGTCTCTATAAAGTCAAACAAAGTTGCTCTTGTAGAGAAGGATGATGAAGCTCCTTTGGGTGCAAATGCCTTGGAGGTGAAACTCTCAGCTGAGAAATCCATGTTGTGGCATCATAGACTCGGTCACATAGGTGAGAAAGGTTTTAAAACCTTGAAAAATAAAAATCTTGTTGAAGGGCTTGTTGATTGTAACCTTGAGTTTTATTTTTGTGAACATTGCATATATGGAAAGCAACACCGTGTTATATTTTATTTGAGTCCTCATAAATCTTCTGGTGTATTGGATTATGTTCATTCTGATGTGTTTGGTCTAGTTAATGTCCCTTCGTTATCGAAGTCTATATTATGTTTCTTTTATTGATGACTATTTGAGAAGGGCATTTATATACTTTCTTAGGAGTAAATCAGAAGTGTTCAGTCAATTTAAAGAATTCAAAACTTTGGTAGAAAATCAGACTGGAAGGAAAATTAAATGTTTAAGAATGGATAATGGTGGTGAGTTCTATTTTGCAGATTTTCAAAGGTATTGTAAAGACCATGGGATTAAAAGGCATAAAACTATGCTTATACTCCACAACAGAATGGAGTTGTTGAAAGGTTGAACATAACATTTATGGAGAGAGAGAGAGAGAGAGAAGTATGTTGAGTAGTGTTGGTCTGGAGCAGAAGTTATGGGCTAAGGTTGTGGCTACAGCATGTTACCTGGTAAATCGTTCACCTTGTTCTACTCTTGTTGACAAAACACCTTTGGAAGCGTTGTCTAGTAAGAAGCCCTCTCTAAGACATATTCGTGTCTTTGGCTGTGAGGCATATGTATATGTGCCAAATGAGAAAAGATCAAAGTTGGAGAACAGGGCTATTAAATGTATCTTCATTGGCTATGGTGTCGGTGTGAAGGGATACAAGCTTTGGAATCCTAATAATGAGAAGGTTATGTACAATAGAAGTGTAATATTTCATGAGTTGAAACCTTGAGTAGTTGATCCACAGTTAGAGACAGATTAAAGAGAAAAGAAGAATGATGTAGTTGAAATTCTTCTGATTTCAGAAAAAGAGGAACTACATGGTGTACTTGAAACTGGGGAGAGTTCAAGAAGCTCTGAGAGTTTTGAAGATGAAGAACCACAACCTCAGCTAGTAAGAAGGCCTACATGAAAAAAATGACAAGCTAGTAGGTATGGTTTCTCTATGTTAGATTTGAACTATGCCTATGCTTTGATTACTAGCGCTAATGAGCCTAGGACTGTGAAAGAAGCTATTAACATGTCTGATTCAAATTCCTATTTGGAAGCCATGAATGAAGAAATGGAATCATTGAAGAAAAATGAAACTTGGGATTTGGTACCTTTGCCTGAAGGGTGAAAGCCTGTTGGTTGTAAATGGGTATTGAAGAAGAAGACTGGTCTAGATGGCAGTGTTGAAAAATATATGGCAAGGTTGGTTGCAAAGGGATTTTCCTAGATTGAGGGAATTGATTATGGAGAAATATTTTCCCCTATAGCAAAGATGACATATATCAGAATTTTTGTTGTCATTGGCAACAGCGTATGACTTAGAGATCGAGCAGATGGATGTGAAGACAGTGTTTCTCCATGGAGAGCTAGAAGAAGAGATTTATATGTCTTAGCCTAAGCACTTTGTTGAAAAAGGTAAAGAAAGTTTGGTCTATGAATTAAATAAATCTTTGTATGGTTTGAAGTAGTCTCCTAGAATGTGGTACCAGATATTTGACACTTTTATGTTGTCTATGGGATTTGTGAGATCAAAATCTGATCATTGTGTTTATTACAAATCTGAAAATGATCATGTGCTTATTATTTCCTTGTTTGTGGATGATATGTTGTTCATAGGAAATAGTAAGTATGATTTATGATCTTAAATATCAGCTGTCTACAAGTTTGAAATGAAAGATCTGGGTGCAACAAGGTATATTTTGGGGATGGAAATAACCAGGGACAAAACGAGTAGAAAGCTTTGGGTCAGCTAGAGTAAGTATGTTAATACTGTTCTGGAGAGATTTGGTAAGAATGATTGCAAGAAGCTAGTTATTCCAGTTTTGCAGGGAACGAAGCTATTTGTTGAAGACTGTCCAAAATCTACTATTGAGATGGAGGACATGACCAGGGTACCTTATGCAAGTGTTGTTGGTAGTCTGATGTATGCAATGGTCTGTACAAGGCCAGACATTGCCCAAGCAGTGGGAGTTCTTAGCCGTTTTATGGAAAATCTAGGAAGGACACACTAGGATGTTGTGAAGAGAGTGTTTAGATATTTGAGAGGTACTTCATAATATGCTCTGTGTTACCATGGAAATTTGGTTGCATCACATAGAACACTCAACATTTGTGGATATGTGGATTCTGATTGGGCAAGGGACATTAACTGCAGAAGATCCACCAATGGATACACTTTCATGTTAAATTTTGGTGTAGTCAGTTGGATGAGCAAGCAATAGGCTGTAGTCGCTTTGTCTACTACAGAGGTTGAATACATGGTAGTAACACATGCCTGCAGAGAATTTGTTTGGCTAAGTCTTTTGTGTTATGATATTCATTTTAATGCAGGGCAGATTACAATTTGTTGTGATAGTCAGAGTGCCATTTGTTTGGCAAAGAACCCTACTTTCCATGCCATAACGAAGCACATTGATGTGCAGTATCACTTTGTTAGAGACATGGTGGAGGATGGAAAGGTCTATTTGGAAAAGGTTGACACCTTGAAGAATTTTTTAGATGCATTAACAAAGCCAATGAGCATGGACAAGTTTAGATGGTGCACAGATTCGATGGGCCTTGGGGCCTATGATCATCAGTAAATTCAAAGTCTAGAGGAAGCTAGGAAGTCTTTGTCTGGGAGCTTGTTGGGAATAGATGCCTCAAATTTTGGCTTGAATCTCTGTAAAAGACTTGGCATTTTACAGCCTTTTCTGGACTTTACCTCTCTACCACTAGGAGTTCTTCTTAGAGGTGTGGTAGCATGGTTTACCACCATACCATAGGCCTCTATTTCTCTATTCGTAGTTGGGCGGTGTTATCGCCATACCATGGGGTCTTTGTCCTTAGTTGGCGGTAGCGTGGTTGACTGTGCGGTCGGTTTGATCATTTACCTCCCTACTGCAGAGGTTGCTCAAAGAAGGCATGGTGGCTACGGTTAATGAAGGCAGTCAACAAAGATCTCTTACCTCCATACCGCTATGGACTTTTGGCCATGTTGTGGTGGTGAGGTAAGCCTTGGCAGTCAGAGATGATGCTTACCTCCTTATCACAGAGGTCTTGCGGTCAAGGCATAGTGGGCTCGATGGCCGACATAAGCAGTTACTACCATACCGCAGAAGGCTTCATAGTACTTGGTGGTGACGCAGTGATGGGTGAAAGGTTGGAAAAAAAGATGCTACCTTGGTACCACAAGGGCATTAGGAGAGACCAGCGGTTATGCGGTGGCACCACCATACCACGGAGGTCTGTCAACCTTGGAACGATGTCACGGTGACACCGCCATACCACGGTGGTCTCTTTGGCTTGTGGCGATGGCACAGTAAAGAGCTCGTGGACATTGTTTGACCGGTCTGACTTAATTGGAAGTGGTGAACAAATAGGAAGGTGACACGTGGAAAGTAATCAATGACTAATTGGATGAATTTTGAAGCGGTGAAAACATTAACTGCAAGGCTCGATACGGCAGGTGACAGGATCCAATTATGGCAAAGAGAATTAATGGTTGGACGACCCAATGTGTGATTGCAGTGTGACTTAGACAAGAAGCGATCAGATTCGTCTATCAGAAGGAAGGTGCATAATAATGGCACCTAATTGGTTGGTTGGCAGAGTGTGATGTAAGACTTGTAATAGTCAGATACATAAGCATAGTCACTAAGGTGACGGTTGAGAGATAATTATTCATTGTATGCAGAAAATGCATTGTAATAGTGAGATTAGTTGAACAAAGGAAGTCTACTATTGTGAGTTGATATCAGAGAGAGAGAAGTCTGTTAACTTTGTATGTAAGCTTTTACTCTAATACAAAGTGATTGCTCTTGCTCTGGTGGGTTTTTTCCTGTAAGGGTTTTCCTGCGTAATTCTGGTGTTATCTTTGTGATTGTTTATTTATGTTACTCTTGTTTTCCTGTATGTGTACATCTTGAGTGTTTTAAAGTTTTAAAACTAGTCTTTGCACTCATCATCTATGGTTTTAAAGTTAGGAAAGTGTTTCTGTACTATTTCTTTTTCTTCCAACAAGCAAATGCAATTAGCATATGCTCCTAGTTATTAGTTATACAATGTGAAGTAATTGTATAATCCTTAGGTTGGCTTTTTAAAACTATATTTTTTCATATAGTTCATTTGTAAAAACTATATATTTTGACTTTGTAAAAATTGCATTTGATTGTCATGGCATTCCATCACCATGAGACCTCATTTCTTTGAGGCATTTTTTCAAAGAGTTCACCGCTTTGTCTATGCTATTGCTTACTATTATGATTTTGATAGATTTTTTCCAAGCATTCATAGCTTGTTTGAAAGGACTTGTTTTAGTTTTTTAGCCATAGCAACAAGGTAGTGAAATGTTTGACAAAATGCTTTGGTAGACATGTATGAAAAATGTGGTAGCATAGACAAGGTAGTGAACTGTTTGAAAAAATGCCTCAAAGAAATGTGGTCTCATAGAATGCCATGAAAAGCAAATGCAATTGGCAGTTGCTCCTAGTTATTATTTATACAATGTGAAGTAATTGCATAACTCCTTAGGTTGACTTTGTAAAAACTATATTTTAATTGAAATTTTCTCATCTATTAGCATCTAGTTATTAGTTATGCAATGTGAAGTAATGCTTTGAGTTTGAAAGATGTGCAATGCAATGTAATCAACTATATGAATATAAACTACAAAATTCTTTTTTTTATAATTCATTAGTTAAACTCTTTATTTTATTTTTTCTCTATATCTCTATGCTATGGAAATTCCTTTCAATTTCAAAAAAATAGTTTTTATCTCTTGTTCTACAATTTTTATCTTTTTTTTTAAATCTGATTTTTTCATGATTTTTTCCAAACTTTTTCCTGATTGTTTCAAAAAATCTTATTCTTTTGGTTTGCCAATTTTTCCCCAAAAGATTTTTTTTTGATCGGTGATAATAGTTTATTTATTAAATATAAAGAAAAAGTTACATATACTTCAGATTTATCTTCATCCAACAACTACCAAAAAAAGTTGATTAACCAACACAGTTCCAACTTATCAAAATACCCCTAAAAACTACCCTTCCAACCATTGTTCATGCCCCAAGGTATTTTACATTTACAATGCAAATCTAGGCATACCCCCAAAGAAACCAAATCACAGATGAGATTTAGTACAGTAATCTAAAAATTATTAAAGCTTATACTACTCAGACGCCTTGATCGATGAATTACCCAACTCCAATGACACTATCTCCTTTAATGGATTCATCCTCTTCCTCAGACGTGGACCCATATTTTCATGCATCTCCTCTCTGACAATGTCTTTGAGGTTATCTAAGAACTCCTTGACCTCCATTAATTCAACACAGATTTTGAGTGCTTGCCACTCGCGTTTCGCACCTTCTCGCCACAAAGCTTTGGTGCATCCTTTTGGCCACCTTATAAAGAGATGGTTTAAATCCATGAGCTTCGAGCCTCCTCCATCCATTCCTTCCACCTTAACAATCCCTACACCTGGTATCACCCATTCCAAAATGCCTTCCATGTCCTCTAAAAAATATTTGTGAACCAGAGAAATCATGACTTTCCTCACTACTTCCACCGGCTCACCTAAATCCAGACCCCATACCATGACCAATGAATAAATATCCATATTGGTCTTGTAGTTGTGCTTTAAATTTTCAAAGCCATTACCCAAAATTAATTGTACTTCTTGCACCACCTGCACTTCCCTGAAGAGAAATAAACCCCACAACCGCTTCACAGATGCTTTGCCAACAAAAGGGTCCATCTTCCTCCATAATGTCAAGGTAAAACTGGCCTCCATTATTTCTCTAGTTCACTGGCTTCCGGAAAACCACCCACTGTCGATGGACTACATTCCTTACATTCGCACACCAAGAAGCATCGAAGGTGATGAGATGTGTGTCTTTAATACATCTCAATTTGCCAACCATCTCCATTAATGTCGAATGTAGGTCCAATGTCGACAATCAACCTTCATCAATACTTCACTTATTTCAATAATTTTCATGCCTCCTTTGCTTACTAAACAATCATTCCTTCTTGCATTAAATGCATTGAAGAAATTTCCTCCAAATTAATGCCTCTAAATTCTTCAAATTAAAGCAATAATAAAACTCTTGAAATTTTTTTCTTTTCTCAAAAATTTCTGATTATTTGCAATTCCAATATTTTTTACTTGCTCGTACAGGGTTTCCTTGTTCTCTTTTGCATTGAATTAGGTGGCTGGGTGAGTTAACTTCAATTTTTTTACGATTTGGTGGATTCTTGAAGAATTTTGTGCATTTTGTAGTCAAATTGCTGAAATGGGTTTGTAAAGACAGAGTTGAGGGTTTGTGAGTCTACAAAAATGGATTTTCACCCATTCCACCTATTGTGAATTTTATGCTTGGAAAGGCTCTGTTGACTCTTTTTTACATGAATTACTCATCTGGATATATTTTTTTGCTTGATGGTTAAACTACATGCAGAGCAATTTTATCAAAGCAGCATGAAAACAACAACGCCTTGATGTCAATCATAGTTGTGTTGAAGTTGCGGTAATATAATAGTTGTTGTGGACAAAAAATTATAGCTTTTGCATTCTTTACTTGAATTATAATAACTTTGCATGATGATTAAACCACATGTAGGGCAGTTATATGAAAGCAGAACAAAAAGGAAAAGACCATGTCAATAGAACTCTCGACAAAGCTACACAACTTCAGGATAATGTTGACAATGATTATGCTGAATTCAAGGAGTATATGCATGATATTGATAGTACTAATGGTGTTGAACTTGAGGTGAGTGCTACGAAACGTTACTTTTCCTTGATTTTGAAACCCTTCATTTATTAATGACTTATATGATCCCAAACAATGAACAAGCTTATAGAATAGTGAATAGAAAACTAAAATATTGAATGTAACTCATAGAAAAATCATTGTACCTACTTTGTAACTTTTTAGTGGGAATTATTAGCACTTCAATACTTTATTATGCTTGATTGTGTTTTAGGGCATTGTAATTGACCTTGTCAACATCTTGAACTTAGCGTGTTGCTTCTTTCATTGGATGATACCTATTGTTCTTTCCTTCACAGATCTATTGTTAACTCTTCATTATGGTTGTTGTTATTAAAAAAAAAATCTTTTGATATTCTCGCCACTTTCTCTTAATGTTTTCTTGTTGTTTAGTAATGATATTTGCTCCCCGGTCCATTAAACTCATTGTTACAGCCATAAAACTCATTGCCCTTGCACTAAACTCACTGCTACAACCATGAAACTCATTGCTACTACTACTTGTTCATTGGACATCATTCCTTACTTATTTTTGCATACTCTTACACTATTTTCTAACAGTGAAAGGCTCTTTCTCTATTATTTATGTGACCTCTACATCCAACCTTATTCATTACTCCTTTACTGCAACTATGAAATCCATAGAGAAAGACTACATTGGTTCCTCACTAACTACTCTTAATGGTTGTCACATGCTACCTTGATACATTTTGTTCTTTGTTCTTCTTTTATATGTCATCATTGACAAGGTTATGTTGACTACATGGGGTTATGTTTCAAAGCTTTAATGCCACTATTTTTGTACATCCCAATGTATTTCACCTTCAGCTTACAACAGTTGTAGTAGTGCTCTCATATTGCATTCTTTGTTTTTGTGCATTAGCTACCTTTTTTGTGTAATAGTGTTTTCATAACCTTATGTGTCTAGTATGCGTGCATGGTAATGTAGTGTTTATATTTGTGGCCTTTATATTTGATTAGCATGAACCTAATAGTAACATTGTAAGCACTACTATGAGTGTTGGTTTTTTAGTAAATTAGATTGATCATTGCAATTATCTTTGAGATTTTCCTTTTGTAATTATTTGAACACACACATGCAAGTACTATTTAAGTAAGTAATGATTGTTTTATTATTCAAACAAGGGTAATCATTACCTATCTAATATAATGTGTTCTGTTTTTTCTTTTTGTAGATTTGTATTGATAAACTCAAAGAAGGGGATAAAGTTAGGGTGTTGGATCTGTTTGATGGTGATGTTGTGGGAATTGGGCAGATTCACTCCCTATCTATTGTACATGGAGTCAACTTGAAAGGAACATGAGATGCAAATATAAAAAAATTAAAGGTCACAAGTAACATACCCCTTGTTTATGAAGAAAATAGATGGAGTTGTTCGTCTGAAAGAGAAAGAGGGAACCTTCACATGGTGGCCACTAAAATATTTGCAAAAAATTACATAGTTGAACATGTTTATCATGTACTAGTTAATGTTAGACATCTTGGCTCACTGCTTTATGCAGTATTTTGAATGTGTTGTTCAGGGATCTTAATTATCATGGTGTATTTGAAAGAGTTGGAAACTCTTAGACATCTTTGACATTTTTCATTATATTTACATATAAATATATACTCTTAGACAAATTTGACATCTTGTAACTTGATATATATATATATTTTCACTAAATTTTTTATTGCAGATTACCTTTATTTATCATGATGTTAAATCAATCTTTTAATTCTAACATGTTGTAGCTTGTTCATATATGTAATATTTTTATTTGCTTTTATGTTTTAGTTCAAGTTTAATATTATGTTAGTTTTGCATTATAAAATTTATGGTATTTAATAAATTATTCATTTCGTGATTATATTTACTACCAATTAATGGAAACCAGTAAATAAAAATGACTAAAGTAATGACTAAAGTAATGACTAAATTAATGACTAAATTAATGACTAAATTAATTACTAAATATATGACTAAATTAATGACTAAATATATGACTAAAGTAATCACTAAATTAATGACTAAATATATGAGTACCATGACTAAATAAATGACCAGTTAACAACAATCAATGACTAAATATATGACTAAATTAATCATTAAATATATGACTAAATAAATCACTACCATGACTAAATTAATGACTAAATCAATGACCAAATTAATGACTAAAATCAATGACTAAATAAATGACTAAAATTGTTTAGTCATAAATTTAGTAATGTTATAAATGACTACAAATAAACCACTAATAGTCACGTGAATAAAGATAGTCATTTACATGCAATTTTTAGTAGTTTATTTAGTCATATATTGTTGTTTGTGTACTAGTGCATTAGTAACTCTACCATAAATTCCCAGTTACCTTGGAGGAAACCAATCACTTCAACAATAATTCATTCAAATTCATCAAAGATGTGCCATTTACTAGGAATTGGTCCTTTAGTTGGGGGTTTCTATTTCACTACGAACTGTTCCACTTTGTTGGTGGTTCCTATTTCATTAGGAATTATTCCCTTTTTCGAAATGTTTCATCTTTGTTTCTTGTTTTCAAGGGTTCCCACCTCAAGGGAACTAGGAACCGTTCCACTTTTTTGGTGTTGGATGTTGTGGTTGTTTTGCTGATATGTGGTTGTCATTGATGTCAACACTATTAGCATTGGTGTCTTGAAGGTTGTATATGTCAAGGATATTGAGAAAATTATAATAAGGTTGTCTATGAAGCTGAGAAGTTCAGTATGGTGGAAAAATTAGTATGTTGGTATTCAAAATTTGTGGATTAAAGGGTTTGTTGTTGAGCCTATCCAGTTTATACTCTGGAAGTTTCAAAGGTGCGCATCAAGATTTGAGCAATTTGTGATTTTATGTGTTCCTGCAGTTATTTTGTTATTGTAGTTGGTGTTTTTGGATGAAGAGAATGTAATTTTAGTAATTTGAGTTGTTGCATATGCTCCTATAACATTTTTTGATATTTCTAGATTGTTCTCTATCCTTTTTGTACGTGCGCATTGATTGGTGTGATCGTGATCATAGATTTTTCCTTTGTGTGTTCGGGTTTTCATGTTCTTGGCCGGCATGGTGGTTGTAGCATGTTGTGGATCATTGTGGATTAATTTTTGAATATTTGGAACATTTGAGGATGTTGTTTTAGGTCTTCATTATGTTGTGACCAACTTCGGTTGGTGCACATTGAGATTTGTTCATGAATTGGGCTGACATTTTGTAATTCATTTATTCTTTTATTTTTGTCTGACAAAGTTGTTGATGTAATTCCATGAAGTGGATATATAAGAGTGATTGTTTCTTCATTTTGAAGTGTTTGTGGTGTATGTGTGAGAAGTGTGTATGCAAAATATGTGAATAGAGATCGGATCATTTGATTACATAATAGAGTGTGAATAAGTTTGAGCGAAGTGTGAAGAAGTGTTTATGTGCCTAATCGGAACTGTCATTGAGATTTTGAAGAAGCTAATTTCTCAGTTCAACCTCTTTAGATGGATTTAATCTAAAAGTTTTATGTAAGACAGTGTGTCTTCTCTAAGCAGTGAGCTCTAGGCAGTATGCCTGAATGCATGTGCATTCCTTATTCATTTTACTTATACTTTTAACAGGGTATAACTTGTGGATTAACCTCCACCGTGGTTTTTCTCCTAACAAGGTTTCCATGCAAAAATCTTGGTGTTTTGTGTTTATGATGTGTTATCGATTCATGCTTTTATTGTTGTTTATCAGATCTGAGATTAAATATTAATAAGGTTAAATACATTTTAAATTTTGTGACAACTGATTCACCCCCCTCTCAATTTTCTATCCTTGTTTTTCCAACAATAGGCATCAGAGCAGGTTTCTCTGAATAATTTTAATAGCTTGAGGTGATCCGAGATGGCATCATACAAGAAGGATAGTCATAGATTCGATGGAACAAATTACTCTCTGTGGAAGGCTAGAATGGAGTGTCATTTGAAGTGCATTGGTGAACCCTTCTGGAAGATTACAAAGAAAAGATATGTTATTCCTCAGAATGGTCCCTCTACTCCTAATGAGATCAAAGAAGCTGAAACAAATATCAAGGCTATAGAAGCATTATTGAGTGCTCTAATAGATTCAAAGATGAAAAATGTGATGGGTTTGAAAAAACATATGAGATCTGGAAAAAGCTAGAAACATTGTATGAAGGAGATGCACAAGTGAAAGTTTCTAAGCTACAAAGTATGAAAGGCAAGTGGGAAAACTTGAAAATGAGCGAAGATGAAAACATTAATTCTTTCATACAAAAAAGTAAATGAACTAGTGATGGGTATTAGATGTGTTGGTGGAATCTTGGATGAAGTAGAGATTGTAGCTAAAGTACTCAAATCATTGCCTACTTATTACAAAATGAAAGCTCATGCTATTGAAGAACTTAGGATAGTAAAAAATGTGACAAGAGATATGTTGATTTGTAAGCTTGTTACCTTTGAAATAAATGAATTTGGTGAATCTACCCCTAAGACAGAATCTTCATTTAAAGCTACTGTATCTAGATGAAACCAATAGAGATATGATTTGGGAGAAAGTTCCAAAAAGACATTCAAGTATGAAGATGAGATGAAACAAATTGAAGATGAAGAAAGAGAGTTAGAATAGTTGGAAGCATTGATTGTGAAATGACAAGCCAGAGGACAAGGTAAGTATAAAGGAAAAATTCCTATTAAATGTTTCTCTCGCAATAAGATAGGTCATTTTGCATCAAGGTGTCCAGAAAGAGTTCCTAGGTTCAAACGATAAGACTAGATTTCAAAAGAAATGTTATTATGTTGAAGAAGGTGTTACTAATGATGAATCTGATAAAGAAAATGAAAATGAAGATGGATGGGTATTCATTTCTATCAAGGAAAATAGTTTGGTGTCCACTGAATCTGCTAGTGACAAGAATATTGAGAAATCTCTTGCAGCCAGAATTGAAGAAAAGGATGAGTGGGCGATTGACAGCAGATGCTCACATCATATGACTAGTGACAAAATAAAGTTTATAATCTTGGAGAAATATGACGGTGGTGTTGTAATATTTGAGACAATAATGCTAGTGTGATTTGTGGCAGAGGCACTATTTCTCTTGGTGGTAAATATAATATTGATGATGTCCTTTATGTTGAAGGATTGAAGCATAATCTGTTGAGTATTGGACAAATGGTTGGCAAGGGATACAATCTTCAGTTCAAAGATGGAAAATTTAGGATACTGGGAAGTTATGGAAATATAATTACTTCAAGTACAAAGACAAGAGGTAACATTTTTCACCTAAATGCTACTAGTGAAAGTTGTCTAATTGCTCAAGTTGATGTAAGCTAGTTATGGCATAGGAGGTTGTGTCATGTGAATTTTGATAATATTGTCAAAGTAAGCTCCACTCAAGTAGTTAGAGATCTTCCTAAGGTAGTGAAGCCTACTAACACCATATGCAAGGAATGCCAGATTATCATACTAGAATTTCTTTTCGGAGCAAACAAAATCATTCTAATGGAGTACTAGAGTTGGTGCATACTCACCTATGTGATCCCTCTAGAATCAAAAGTCTACAAGGAGAAAGGTACTTTATTTTGCTTATTGATGATTACTCTAGGATGATATGGGTTGCTTTCTTGAGAGAAAAACATGAAGCATTAAAAAAGTTCAAAAGTTTCAAAGCTATGGCCGAAAATGAGACAGGTTTGAATATTAAATGCTTAAGGTCAAATAGAGGTGGTGAATTCACTTCCCGAGAGTTCAATTATTTATGAAGAGCATGGAATCAAAAGATAGTTATATGCTCCCTGGACTCCTCAATAGAACATGGTTGTTGAGAGAAAGAACATAATAATTATAGATGCTGCCAAAACTATGATGTTGGAAGGTAATGTTCCTCATATATATTGGAGAGAAGTTGTAAGCACTATTGTATATAATATTAACCGGGTAAATGTCAATGGTAATTCTGGTAAGACTCCTTTTGAGCTGTGGTTTGGTTATAAGCCTACTATTAAATATTTCAAAATCTTTGGAAGTAGATGCTATATCAAGAGAGATGAAGATATAGGAAAGTTTGATGCTAGGATTGATGAAGGAATCTTTTTGGGTGACTTTACTAATAATGGAAAGAATGCTCAGACACATAATCAAGTTCAAATTGTTTCGGTGAATCAAGAGAATCAAGAGAATCAAGAAGGAGAAGTTAGTGGAAGTGCAGAAGAAAGAACAGAAGAACCAGAAGTTTGAGAGAATCCCAAATACTTGAGGTATGTAAAGCTAAATCATTTTGAAGATCAAATTATAGGAGATAAGATCAAAGGTGTGTAGACTAGAAGAAGAATTCCAGAAGGGTATTGTCTGATTTCCAAGACTGAGCCTGTAGACACTGAAAAATATCCTAAGTCTATGAGCATCATTTTTCCTAGTCATCATCTTTCAATAATTGAATAATTTTAATTATTCAATTATGTTCGATCATATTCCTTTATTAATTAAATAGTTTTTAATTATTTAATTGATTCACCTTCTCATTTCTATCTTGATCAATTAAAATTATTTAATTGCATCACTAATACCCCTTTCTTCAATAATTAAATAAATCATTATTTATTTAATTATTTATCTTTTATCACATGTCTATAGTCAGATAATAATAATTATTTGACCTTTTATTTTTCTATAATTAAATAATTAACGAAATTATTTAATTATGTGTCATTCTTCTCCTTTAAATAATTGATCCTAATCAATTATCCATATTTAATTTATATCTCCTCCTTTAATTAAATTTATGAATTTAATTAAATCTCCTTTTTCATTTCCTCCAAATAAATGATTTAAAATAAATTATTTATTTGCCACTTGTCCTTCTCCTCCATTTTCGAATAAATAATTTAAAATAAATTATTTATTTGCCACTTGTCATCCTCTTCCATTTTCGAATAAATAATTTAAAATAAATTATTTATCCCTCTATTTTGGTCAAAGATCCCCTGTCATTATTTCATGTCATAGTCTGCATGCCCTGCATGTCTGTCATAGCCGTCGGGCGTCATAGCCGTCGGCGTCATATCTTTTCCATGCATGGCATATTCCGGTTGCATCAATTCTCAACCGTAGATCTTGGCATCTTTCTAGAAACTCGATCTTGGCCATCCATTTCGTAACTTTCCTCTCATGAATCCTCATCCGTTGATCTTAGAATCTTTCTGGAAGATCAGTCTCGTCCGTCCATTTGAATGGTTGTCTATAAAAGCAACCCTTCCCCTCCATTTTCAATTGAACAGTCATTATCTCCAACTTTCTTGCTTACTATTTGCAGGTATTTGCGCAACTTCATCAACAAATCTAAGGGCAATATTGGCATAAGAAGAAATAGGAGAGACAAGAGAAAGAATCAACTTCAAAGGGGAGTGCTTTATTTCATTTGCTTTCATTTTGATTGCTCTCTTTGTTTGTATTCTCTTGTTTAGATTGGGATAATAGTTTAGAAGTGTTGGCTGTCACTTTATCTAATGTTATTTGATTTTTCCCATTCTTACAGAGCCCAACAATTTTAATGAAGCATGTAAAGATGAATATTGGATGGAAGCAATGAAGGAAGAACTGATATAGATAGAGAAAAATGATACATGGATTCTTGTTCCCAGACCTCGGGATAAAAATGTGATTGGAACCAAAAGGGTCTTTTGGAATAAACTGAATGAACAAGGTGAAGTGGTAAGGAATAAAGAAAGACTGGTATGTAAAGGGTACTCACAAATGGAAGGTATTTAGTTTGAAGAAACCTTTGCCCTTGTTGCTAGAATTGAAGTTGTAAGATTGTTTCTTGCTTATGCTGCTTTTAAGAAATACAAAGTCTATCAAATGGATGTAAATTCAACATTTCTAGATCGTGAGCTAAAAGAGGAAGTATATGTTGAGCAACCAGATGGATTTCAACTAACTAACAAAGGAGATATGGTTTTCCAATTGAAGAAAGCATTGTATGGACTCAAGCAAGCCCCTAGATCCTGGTATGCTAGACTAGATAAATACTTTTTGAAGCTTGGATTCAATAAAGGTACTACTGACAGTAATTTGTATTTTAAGATGGATTAGGATAAAGAGTTGATTATTGAATTCTTTGTTGATGACATCATTTTTTAAGGTAATGATGACCTATGTACGAATTTTACTGATGAAATGAAAAGTGAGTTTGAGATGTCAATGATTAGAGAGCTGAAATTATTTTTTTGATTGCAAATTACTCAATTAGATAATGGAATCTTTATATCTCAGTCCAAATATGTAAGAGAGTTACTAAAATTTTTTGGCATGGAAGACTCAAAGCCAGTTGGTACACCCATGGTAACCAAATGTAAGTTAGCATATAATTATGATTCTCCTAAGGAAAATCAAACAAGATATAGGTCAATGATCGGTGGATTACTTTATTTGACTTAGACTAGACCTGTCATCATGAATGTTGTATGTATGGTTGCTAGATATCAAGCCGATCTGAAGGAATCTTATGTGACTGTTGTAAAGATAATTTGAAGATACTTGAAAGGGACACTTGACTTTGGTCTTTGGTATCCTAAAGATGATGATATTACTTTGAGCACCTTTACTGATGCAAATTGGGTAGGAGATGTGGATGACATGAAAAGTACTAGTGGTGGTGCCTTCTTCTTGGGGAAGAAGTTGGTGTCTTGGTTAAGTAAAAAGTAGAATTCCATTTCCTTATCTACTACTGAGGCATAATATGTTGTTGCTGCAAACAATTGTACTCAACTAATATGGATGAAGCAGATGCTGAGAGATATCAAAATTGAGTATGATGAGCCTGTTGCTATATTTTGTGATAACTCTAGTTCCATAAACATTTCTAAGAATCCGATGTTGCATTCAAAGACAAAGCATATATCTATCAAATATCACTTTTTGAGAGACCAAGTGAGTGATAAAGAAGTCATACTGGAGTATGTGCCTACTAAGGAGCAGATTTCAGACATCTTTACTAAGCCATTGCCTAAGGATACTTTTGAGTATCTCAGAGGGAAGTTAGGGGTGATTTCCCCTCCTAATCAGAACTAACATGCATAATTTTTGCATTAGTATGTGCATTCATAGTCATATCTTGATCCAAATTGATGTTGTGGTGGCTGCTACTCAGGGGGAGTAGTCAGATGATTCAGATATATGGTTTAGAGCTTGTGTACCTTTGCCATTTATGTCAAAGGTGGAGAAGATTAATGTGAAAAACCTTGTGAGAACTAAGAGGGAGAAGAGTAATGGGGAGAAGAACGGTATAAGAAGAGCAATGTGTAAAGGGGAGACTGTTGGAGAAGAGTTAGTTGTGTTTATGGTATTTTTCACATCATGTGTTTCCATCAATGCCAAAGGGGGAGATTGTTGGATGTTGTGGTTGTGTTACTGACATGTGGTTTTCATTGATGTCAACACTATTAGCATTGGTGTCTTGAAGGTTGTATATGTCAAGGATATTGAGAAAATTATAATAAGGTTGTCTGTGAAGCTGAGAAGTTCAGTATGGTGGAAAATTTAGTATGCTGGTATTCAGAAGTTATGGATTAAAGGGTTTGTTGCTGAGCCTATCTAGTTATACTCTAGAAGTTTTAGAGGTGTGCATCAAGATTTGAGCAAGTTATGAGTTTTCATGTTCCTATAGTTATTATGTTACTGTAGCTGGTGTTTCTGGATGAAGAGAATGTAATTATAGTAATTTGAGTTGTTGTGTATGCTCCTGCAATGTTCACTGATATTTCTAGATCGTGCTCTATCCTTTTTACACATCTGCATTGATCGGTGTGATCGTGATCGAAGATTTTTCCTTTGTATGTTCGGGTTTTCATGTTCTTAGCCGATATGGTGGTTATAGCGTGTTGCAGATCCTTGTGGATTAATTTTTGAATGTTTGGCACATTTGACAATGTTGTTTAAGGTGTTCATTATGTTGTGACCGAATTCGGTTGGTGCACATTGAGATTTGTTCATGAATTGGGCCAACAGTTTATAATTCATTTATTCTTTTATTTTTTGCCAACAAATTTGTTGATGTAATTTTTTGAGGCGGATATATAAGAGGGATTTTTTCTTCATTTTGAAGTGTGTGGTGTATGTGTGAGAAGTGTGTATGTGAAATGTGTGAATAGAGATCAGATCATTCGATTGCAAAGTTGAGTGTGAAGAAGTTTGAGTGAAGTGTGAAGAAGTTTTTTTGTGCCTAACCAGAACTATCATCAGGCTTTTGAAGAAGCTAATTTTTCAGTTCAACCTCTTTAGATGGATTTAATCTGAATTTTTTATGTAAGATAGCATGTCTTCTTTGAGCAGTGAGCTCTAGATAGTGTGCCTGAATGCATGTGCATTCCTTATTCATTTTACTTATACTTTTAACAGGGTATAACTTGTGGATTAACCTCCACCGTGGTTTTTCCCCTAATAGGGTTTCCACACAAAAATCTTTGTGTTATGTGTTTTTGATGTGTTATTGATTCATGCTTTCACTGTTGTTTATTAGATCTAAGATTAAAGGTTAATAGGGTTAAATAAGTTTTAAATTTTGTGACAACTGATTCACCCTCTCATTTGTTTATCCTTGTTTTTCCAACAGTTGGAGCTTCCTACCCAAATAGGAACTATTCCATTTTGTCAAGAGTTCCCACTTCAATAGGAATTATTTAAACTTTTAAACTGCTTGTCTTTTTCTTCATTCCATTTTGTTAGGGTTTCCTACCTTGATAAGAACTGTTCAACTTTATTGGAGGTGTTAGACTCAGGGGAACACTGAGAGAGGGGGTGAATCAGTGCTCAGTGAATCTGCACTGTATTAATCTCATATTTAAACCATTTCATCATTAAACCAAAGAAATATGCAAACACAGAAAGTAATCATCCACAACACCATAACACAAGGATTTTTACGTGGAAACTCTATTAGGGGAAAAATCACGGTGGAGGTTAATCCACAATTTGAGTACTCAAATATAAGTTTTACAAAAGGGAATTCACTTGCATTCAGGCGCACTGCCTAGAGCTCATTTCTCAAAGTAGAAGGTTAACTGCCTTACAAAAGTTCATATTAAAACCATCTGAAGGATTGAACTGAAGTAGTAGCATCTACTCATGCTAGGTTACAGTTCTAGTTAGGCTCATAGATCAAATTTTGGACCTTATGTCTGATTATTCTCTTCGCTCTGCTCTGCTTTGTAATTCGCACCACAAATCCATGCACAAAAGAATTTACACCACAAATCCATGCATAGAAGAATTCACACCACTATCCTTCTTAATTTTGCACCACACATCAATATACTTTGCATAATACACATTTTCTTCACTAAAATGATACAACTGATCTCATATATATATCCGCTACTAAATATTTAATCATTCATATGTCAGCTTTCATAAAGCATAAAATACTTTCCAACTGTCAGTTAAATCCACCACTAATTATCTATGCACACCACCCATAGTCATTTAAAGCATAGTGAGGACCCAAATAAACATATTCAAACGTAGAAACATTTAATCAATTACTACTTAAACATCTACAACGACTAATTTTTCCAAGTCGACCTTCTAGCACAGATAATCAAAAAATTAGTGTACTAGATCACCTAGATCATACACCAGTGAATGCGTAGCCACAAAATTCTAGAATAAGGTATTACAGATACACAACTATCTTCCCTGAGATGCACAACACGAACTAATAAGTAGATTATGCACATTGATCGACATCTTTACCTTTAACCAGATACCTTGTTCTTCATTCTATTATGTCGGTATGAACCAAAACTAAACTGTGGACTGGATGAATGACTTTAGGTTGCCATCAATGACAACACTAGAAGCCATATGCCAACAATCTCCCCCTTTGGCATTGATGGAAACACTTAGTGAAAAATGACTAAGTGTCAAAACCAATATGAGTATGTTGCCAAACTTCAAAATTCCAAATCATAGCTCCCCCTTAGATTGACGAGGCATTTTTCACTTCCTTCTCTCCCCCTTTGACATCAATGACAAAGTTGGAAGCCTAATGCCGACAAAACAATTGAAAAAACATGATAGGTTGTTGTTAGGTCCTACTACTTTAGAATATTGAATGTCAATTAGTCGACCTGGCAGTGTCCAAGGCAGTTTGCAAAAAAAGATAATTTGGATAACTCATTTTATATTTTTTGTTTTACTTCAAACTATTGGAATCAATTTTAACCTAAGGTCATTACTATTTAACTAGAAAATAATCTTATTCTACGAAAAACCAAAAATACTAAACTAAAAAGCATAAGACAACTAATTTAGAAAGCAACACAACTAAACTAGAAAGCATAGAAACAAGCAAACTAAATAATTGATATACTACGAAAGAAAAAAATAAGTGAACAGACAATGAAACATCTTTTAAACAGTATAGGATTTTATCAACTACGAAAGATAACTCATACAAGTTAAAAACAATGGTGCTCCGGAACTTCAGACTCAACTCTTAACAACTTAGTTACCTTCTACTAAACAATTATCTAACTTTAAATAAATGAACAACATAACAATAAAATACTTATTTATCTAACTAACTCCCCTTGAGTGGCCAGCTCACAAGTGAATACTTCATCTTTAAATCACATAAGCTACAATTTATGGATTCTATCCATTACAAATAGTCATCATCACTCATAATTCAACAATTTACCAATAGACAGAAATCAGGTAACTCATTTCAATAGTATTTTGAAAACCATGTGAACAGCATAATGATACTTCTTCTGTCTTATTCATCACTTATGAAATTACATTCTTATAGATAACTTGTAACTAAATCCTAAATTTAAGATGGCGTGGATAGCCATTGAAAAAGTCTTCAACAACTTAAAAACTAACGTTTATGTCTTTAAAGCTCATAAACATATAGAAGGCTTGAGAAGAGCCATGAAGTTTTAATAACAAAATTTTAAAGAACAAAACTAAATCCTTGGTGCATCATCCCGGTATTCAGGAGTAGATTCACAACATCTATTCTTTACCACACTTGAAGTACGTGTAGGTTCAACTTTTGCAACAGTTGCTCGATGACCGACTATTTCCTACAAAAGCACTCAAGTCAACCCATTAAACCTGCATTGGAAAATTTCCTCCATTGATCAAAAGAAAGAAAGAAAGCATAATTTTCCTTAAAATAAGAAATTATTTCTCCTAAAGTTTAATAAATTGGCGCAGGCTTAAGATTGAGTTGGTAGAAGTAAGCTTTCCATATTTTATTATAATGAGGTTATTTTTACCTCATCATTTCCTCCCCTACCTAATTTCTGGCAGTTCCTCCTGCTCCATAGTTAAACCCCTGAGTCCTATTCCATTCCTCATTTAGGGGACTGAGATCATGTGCCTCCCTTGTTGTTGCATCAAAATCTATAGGGTCATAAATGAGCCCTCTATGAAATATCACACTCTCCCTCCATTCATTGAAAATTCTGTCATTCTGATCTGTTGAAATATTGAAGGCCAGAGGTGGATTGAGTAGCAAACGAGGTCTATATTTCATTCCCATCCATTTTGTTCTAAGAGTTCTCAGGATTTTAACTAAGGCATCCGCTCTTCTAAATGACCACTTGATATTTAGAGGGGAAATGACCTCTCTTTTCTTTAGGTAAGTTGATAGTGGGGTGAATCTTTCTTAGCAGGCATGCCATGCTTTTCCAATCAACTTCTGTCCATTTTCCATGAAATTATTATAACACAATTTGAGGTTGTTGTCATATCTTTCCTTCATCTTATCATTAACAAGGAGAGACAAAAATGTATCTTTGAAACCACCAAGTTTTGAATTCGAGGACCTTATTTGGAGACCCACTATCTTTTCTGCCTGTGCAAACTCTCTTGTCTGATCTTGCCAATGAATTTGATTCCTCATAGTGGAGATAAATGCTCTTAGTTCTACCTCTCCAATGAACAAGTTGACAAATAAATCTGTGTGATTTTTTAATAATAAGTCATGCAAAAAGAATTCACAAATTAGATTTTGGTCTTCAGGGGTTGACTCTACATATATTTTAACAAACTCTTTATCATTGGGCGGAAAGGGCTGATCATTGTAGATCCTAAACAACTTCCATCTTAGCCATTGCTCATTCAAAAACATGGAGTAAACTCTTGATGGTCTTCTACAATTTAATAAATAGTCCACAAGTTGGCATGCATCTTGCTTCCCTCTGTAGGCTCTGTGAAATGACTCCTTCAAGAGCAATAATTCCTTCTTTAACCTGTAATTTTTAGCTTGGACATTCCTGAGGAAGTAACACTTTTCCATCCATTTCATTAGTAGAGGTGGAATGCGGATCTGGAACCAATCAGTTGCAACTGGTTCAGTCTAATTTTCTTCGGACTCCATTTGAGGTTTTATAGTGCATTCCTTCAAGTCTTGTTCCAGTTCTATGACCTTGTTGATGGAAGAATTCAACTCTTCAGTTTGTGTTTTCTTGTCCTCTTCAAAGGCTATGAGCATAAGCACAAAATTTTGTTTTATTCTTTCAATTTCTATATCTTTGTTTGCAATGTCAACACTATAAGCTTGACTCTTTTGATTCAGTTCTTACATTTGTTCCTGTAACTTATAGATTATTGAGTCATTTTCTTGTAATTGACGCTTCAAACCTTGTATCTCTTGATCTCTTTTATTTATTATAACTTTTTGCACAGTCAATTCTTCTTTTTGCAACTCTATCAATTCATCACTTTTGGACAATTGTCTTTGTAGATTGTCAACCTCTATTTTAAATTTTTCTAACTTTGTAGTGGCATTACTTGTTTCAGTTGTTTCAACAATTTGATTAACAATAGGGGACAAATTTCTTGGCACACCGTCATCCCCCTCAAGTTCTTTTTCCTGAATCTCCTTAGTGAAGATTTCCTCCACATGTACATAGTGGGAAGGAAATACTTCACCCGAGTCTTCTTTACTTAGGGGTACCTCCTCTTCATTGGAAAGCTCTGACATTTCTATGGGATCAGGTGGCCGCTTAGGCTTTTTCTTCTTTGAGCTTCCCTCCTTACCCTGTATTAGGGTTTCGAAGAATTCATAAGCTAAATGCTTACTTCTTCTTAATGGAGGCAAATTTTGGAGTGTGATAGGTGTTACATTGTTCCCTTTTCTTTTTCTTCTGGGTTTACTTGAATCAGAATAAATGGTCTCAACCTATTTCGGCAAGTCAGGGGTTTTAAATGCATCCCCAAATTTTTTTGGCAAATCTTCACTAGGAGTAGTGTGATTAGGAGCTTCTGGAGATGGAGAGCCCTTAGGGGAAATTGCTCTGGATAGTGGAATAGCCTGGTGGGATGGTTCCCATAATTCTATTGTCCTTGCGATTGTAGGCTTCTCAATTTTCTTTAAAAACTTCTCCCATTCTCCCTCAAGTTTCTTGTGGAAGTGGTACTTACAAATCAATTAAATCAAACCGTGATGTTTCAAAAGCCCAGTCCCTGTTTTATACCTTTCTATGGAAGTGTTTAGGAAATCACACAAGAATTCAGGCATATTAACCCTAAGAGTAGGGTCCTCCTTTCTATGATGCAAATGGGTCAACATGCGGAAAGCAGGTCCTACAACTATAGTTAGTTGACCCTCACAGGTGAAATACTTTAGAATCCATGCAATGGCAGTACCCCAGGGTTCTAATATGGAGGTTCTCTTGAACCCTTTATTCTATCCCTTGGTACTTATTACTACCATTGAGTGTGGGTCTCCCTCTCTAACAAATAATTCAAATAATTTTTGGTATGTAATTTGAGAGATTTCTTTTATTTTTATGGCTGCATTCTCTAATTTTGATAAGTGAGAAATGATTTTGGGACTTACCTTAAATCGCTTCCCTTGAAGTACCACCTCGCCATTTGTATAGTTTTCTGCAAAAGAACTCACCGGCTTTTCATTGTAGCCCTCAAATTTTCTGATAAAATTTAACCACCCTGCTTCCTCGAACAACCTTGAGATATTACTCAACCCCAACAGTTTTTTTGCTGAATCCAGCTCTGATTTTCTTTTACCATCTCCCATTTCCTTAGTTATCACTCTACAAAAGATTTCAAATATGGCAAAAATCTTTCACGCAGCACTTTTAAAAATATTGCATCTAAACTCATTTTTTTGTCTTGTTTGCAGCTTACTATGCAATGATTTCCCATATGCATGGAGACATGCAAAAGGCTTTTCCCTACAAGTAACTAATCGCCGAGTGGAAAAAGTTGCTATATTGGGAGTGAATTGTGTGCCAATTAATTATTCTTTATTCAAAAATAACTACCTACTTAAAGCCAAAATTAATACTTGCATTTTGTGATCGTTCGAAGATCTCGTACCTTACAGATTTGACAAGATGACGTGAAGGCATTGGCTAAGGTGACGGCAGATTTATTATGATATGAATGTGGAATTCTATGGATGAGGGAGACATCAATGATGACTATGGTACATGGTGTCTTCATTTACGATAAAAAAAATAAAAATAGAAAGACAAGTGTGCAAGGTATACTGACGGAAGGATCGCAATTTTTTTGAATTTTTAAAAAAGCTGGCGGAATACGATCGGACAAGTTCCAAAGCACACAATTTGACATCGCGCTCGAACCTAGTACGTAAGTTTTGGAGCATTGGTGTGAGGTGCAACTGGAGATGAATGAAATGAAAGTTCTGGAGCATCGCCGAAAGATGCAACAGAAAAAGGAATGAAATGAAGGTTCCAGAGCATCCCTGAAAGATGCAACCAAAAAAGGAATGAA
The DNA here is from genome assembly GCA_007115665.2 of Sequoiadendron giganteum. Taxonomy (NCBI): domain Eukaryota; kingdom Viridiplantae; phylum Streptophyta; class Pinopsida; order Cupressales; family Cupressaceae; genus Sequoiadendron; species Sequoiadendron giganteum. The sequence goes on from CM021106.1 coordinate 409,326,732, forward strand.
ATGAAGGTTCCAGAGCATCACTGAAAGATGCAGCAGGAGTAGCAACAAAATGAAATTTCTGGAGCATCATTGAAAGATATAGTCAGAGCAGCAACGGAATGAAATTTTTGAAGTATCACTGAAAGATACAGTCGGAGTAGCAACAAAATGAAAGTGGAGTGACATGATAAAGAATTTTGAACTTCAAGAGCTTTAGACCTTAGTACAAAATGCCTCTTCGACATGATGAGCTTTTTACAAGTTCTGGAGCATCGGGCATGAGGACCGTCAAGTTCCAGAGCATCTGGCACTAGGATCATAACATTTCAGAACATCTTTGGAGGGTGCTCCAAAAGTTATTTTCCACTTTGAGGAAGTCCTGCAAAAAGGAACAAAAATTAGCTAAGTCCAAAATGAAGAAATAAGAAAAATATCTTAGCATATATGTCCTTTTTATTGCACATTTTTGAATTTATATATATATATATTTTTATTTATTTTTTATTTTTTATTAATTTTTATATTTTTTTATTATTATTATTTTTATTTATAATAATACGGCATTGTTACCAGATAGACTTTGCCTTGGCAGAGTCAACACATTGGACCTCGCCTTGCATTTCCACCATTCTTGAGAATTCCTCCTTATTGACCAGTTTATGGTAGACACATAAGCGATGACCATTAACTAAGAGAGTGCATGTGTCACCATTGATTGGTTTCAACCAAACAGTTCCATTCAAAAAGACTTCATCAATCTCATAAGGTCCCAACCAATGAGTCTTGAGTTTTCCCTTATGATCCTTGTATCTTGAATCAAATAACAAGGCCTAGTCTCCATTATGAAACTCCCTCTCCTTAATATGTTTATCATGCCACACTTTTCATTGATGTTAAATTAGTTCAGTTTGATGGACAACGTCTAAGCAAAGCTCATCCAATTCACTTAGTTGCAGAACTCATTCAAATTGGGTCCATTTTAAATCCAGACCTAATTCCATAGCTATTCGTAGAGTTTGTGATTCAAACTCAATGGGAAGAAGCGGTTTCTTTCCAAAAATAAGCTCATAGGGACTGAATCTAGTTGTAGATTTCTAGGTTGTGTTGTATGCCCATACGGCTTCAGGGAGTTTCCTGGCCTAGTCTTTTCTTCCAGAAGAAACTGTTTTTATCAAAATGTTTTTGAGCTCTCTATTAGTTACTTCAACATGGTCATTTGCTTGAGGGTGGTAAGGGGATGACTTCCTATGGCTTACCTGAAAATGATTGGTAAATGCCAAGAGCACTTTTGACATAAATTGGGGTCTCTGATCAGTTACGATCGTTTGAGGAGCTCCAAATCTAAGGAAGATTTTATAATAGAGGAAGTCTGTGACTTTCTCTTCCCTATCTATTTGTAAGGCTTGAACTTCAACCCATTTCATCAGGTAGTCAGTGTAAACCAATATGTACTCTTTCCCTTGAGAGGAAGGATCTATGGGTCCGATAAAATATAAACCCCATTTCTCAAATGGTTCTAGCACTACCTGTGGAAGCAACGACATTTCCGAAGAAGCTGTTGGTCTTCCTAACCTCTGACATTCATCACAATGATGAACATAATTCTTAATGTCTTTATGCATTGAGGGCCAATAGTATCCAACGCTTAAGACTTTATGTGAAGTTCTCTTTGCAGAGTAATGTCCTCCTGAAGGATCATCATGACTAGCCCTTAGAATGTTGTAGGTTTCATCCGCCCTTACACATCTCCTCAAAATCATATTAGGACTACAATGAAATAAAATTATGTTGATCCACTTGAATGGGGCACTTTCCTTGATTAGACGCTTCTTTTGCTTAGTCATGAATCCAGGGGGTATCTCTGAAGCAGTTAAATAGTTAGCGATATTTGCGAACTAGGGTGATTTTACAGAAATTGCAAATAGATTTTCATCTGGGAATTCATCTTGTACAGGAATACTGTCACCTTCTTCATGTTTGATTTGTGACAGAAAATATGCTACTACATTATACTTCCCTGGTTTGTCAAGAATCGTGGCATTAAACTCCTGAAGGAGTAATAACCACCTCATAATCCGGCCATTCACTACAGGTTTATTCATTAGGTACTTCACAGCCGAGTGGTCTATATAAACTGTGACCTTATACCCTATAATGTAGTGGTGGAACTTCTTTATGGCATGAACAACAACCAGGAATTCCTTTTTTGTTGTTGTATAGTTCCTTTGTGCAGGAGTAAGATTTTTACTAATGAAATATATGGCATACTTTCCCCCGTTCTCGTCTTCTTGTCCCAGAACTACACCAATAGCATCGTCAAAAGAATCTACATAGATGTGGAAGGGAATACTCCAGTTTGGTCCTCGTAGAATAGGAGTAGAAACAAGCTTTTCCTTAATGGTTTCAAATGATAGTTGACACTCAGGTGTCTAAAAAAATTCTACCCCTTTCTGTAAAAGAGAGAACATGGGAGCTGTAATTTTATTGAAGCCTTCAATGAACCTTCTGTAGTAACCACCATGTCTGAGAAAATTTCGAACATCTATTTGAGTTTGAGGGATAGTCAACTGTTGGATGACTTCAATTTTCTTAGGGTCGACCTTTATTCCCTCAAAGGAAACATGATGACCCAAGAATATTCCTTGTTCCACCATTATTAAACATTTTTCATGGCTAAGGGATAGTCTATTTTCCTCACAAACTTGCAGAACTCAATCTAGGTTCTAAAGAGCTTCGTCATATGTTGACCCATAGACTATAGAATTGTCCATGTAGACCTCAACATAGTCATTAACTAGTGCGGAAAATATGGCAAGAACGGCCCTCTGAAAGGTCACTGGAGCATTGCACAGTCCAAAAGGAAGCACTATGTATGCAAATGTGCCCCATGGGAAAGCAAACGTGGTTTTTTCCTGGTCTTCTGGAGCAACTTGTATCAGGTTGTAACCACTAAATCCATCAAGAAAGGAGAAATATTTCCTCCCGGCCAAGTTGTCCAGAACTTGATCAACAAATGGTAGGGGGAAATAATCTCTATAAGTGGCTTTATTGAGTTCTCGATAATCTACACAGATTCTCCACTTCCCATTTTTCTTTGGGACTACCACCATAGGTAATACCCACTTACTATCAGAGATTGGATAAATAAATCTAGCACAAAGGAGTTTTTCAATCTCAATTTTGACCAGATCCTTTAATGTTGGATTGAGTCTCATCTACGACTGGCGAATAGGCCTTATACTGATTTCAGTGTAAATGTGATGAGTACAAACACTTGGTTGAATTCCCCTCATGTCCATATAATCCCAAGCAAAAGCTTTAGACCTTTGTATCAACACATTAAATAACTTATCCTCTTGAGTTTCTGTCAGCCAACTATTGATATTCAAAGTTTTTCCTGGTAATAAGATTATCGATTTCATTCCACAATGGGCCGAAGTGACAGTATACATAGGTTGCAACAACGTGTTAAGAGGGCAACTGTGAGGTATAAGCTAGTGAAATCTTGTGACGTCCTCAAAGAAATGATTTGTTCTAGGGATCATGTTAACTAAGGGACAAGGCATTTCTATTGTAGCATAACTGTGCTCCATTCCGCTTATATCAATTGGTTGCCCAAAAATCCTTGGAGCATCAGTCATTTCTTCCTTGTTCGGGGTCATAACAAGTCATGCAACATCACTTACTAACTCTTCTTCCAGTTCTTCCCCATGTTGTTTAATTACTACCATAGCTAGGGAGGCTAAACTATCTGAACCATTGGATTTCTCAGGTTCATCAACCCAAACCTTTTTATGCTCAGTAGACTTAGCAGGGGGATATAAGAACAATTGTTTATTGTCTTGACCATGCGAAATGGCCATTCCCCCTTCCCTGCAATCAATATTAGCAGCAATCATTGCCAGCCAAGGTCTTCCAAGAATTATAGGATAGCTATCTTTGGGAGTAAGCAACTAGATTACCTGGAAGTTGACAGGATATTCCCATCCATCAACTTTGACAAGGATGTTTTTAATGACACCCTTAGGGATGGCTATAGACTGATTTTCCATTTGTAAGACTGTGGTTATAGGAAGTAAATCAGTTAAACCTAATTTTTCCATTACATCCACGATCATCACGTTAATAGATGCCCCTAGATCCACTAGTGCATTTGGTATTTCTACCTCGTTGATTGTAACGGTTATAAGTGGACTACCAGGATCATCATATTTTGGAGCAATAGTCTTTCCAGACAGAAAATCAGCTAAATAACCATTGATATGAATGGTATTTATCTTTTTTGGCTTCCTTCTTGGTGTTTTGATACATAGTTGTTTGATTAACTGGTTTAACTCAGGAATGTCCTTTATTGCTTGTAATAAAGGAACTTCAATTTGCAGTTGCTTAATCTCCTGAATTAACGTGGTTTCTAAAGCCAAGGATACTTTTGGAGTATCTTCCAGAGTTATGGACTTTAAACGCTCTGGATATGGTGCCATCCTTTTCTCCTTTGGAACATGATCCTTCTTATGTTGACTTAAGGACTGACCTTCCTCCCCCTGAGACAAGTCAGCAGCCCCTGCCGTTGAAAAAGGCTCTTTGTCTTTGGTATTATTATCCTGATTAGACGTGTCTTTTATTGGACTTTTAGGCTCAGGTTCCTCCACTATCTCCTCAATAGTGGGAGTTTGAAGAGTTCGACCAGAGCGCAACTGCACATTTCCAAAGTGTATCGCATTGAGCCCCGTAATATGTTCATGTTTGGTAGAATAGACTGGTGTGTTCTGGCGATTGTTCTTAGGATTGGGGAGCGGTTGTGCTAGAAGCTGGGGTTGGTTCACCTACTCATTCTGAGGAGGGTTTTGAGCTAGAGGTAATAGATTATGTTGTTGATTCCTCCTAGGTTCAGTATAAAATTGATTACATGCCTGATTCCATTGGGGGGCAGCATGTTGCTGGTACCACTGTTGTTGTGGTTGATTTGACCACTGTCAATGTCCCCATGTGTGGTTTTTCCATTCAGGGGATCCCCAATACAGTGTTCCCTAGTTAGGTTGTGGTGAAGGCGACTAATTCCAAGATGGAGTCCATTGATTATGAGCCCAGTTATTTTGTGGTCTCCATGCAGGATTGGAATTTTGTCCATAAGATAAATTATCTCCTTGATGTTGGTTTAAGGCATTTATCTCTTCTTCCACCTGAATGGTTTTTTTCTTAGTATTCTTGATATCAGACAGAAGCTCACACTAATTTGTAGGATGGTTTTTATCACAAAGTTGACAAACGTTGACTTTATCTAAAGGACACTCACGCAATAGATGTTTATTCTGACACCTTGGACAATAAATTGATAAGGTCTCAGTGTTACGAGTTTTAGCTTGTATACCATCTAATGTGGTATTGAACTGGAAGAAAATGTTTGTTTTCAAATTTTCTATTTCTTCACAGAGCTTACCTATCTCATTAAACCCTTTAAAAAGATTAGTTTTGCGGATTCCTCCCCGAGTACAGGAGAAATTCTGAAATAACTCACATATTTCCTCGAGGGTTAGTTGAGATACATCACCTTTTCCCTTAAAATCAAGATTTCTTCTAGCATCATCATCAAGACCTTTAAGAAATTTTTTTTTGAGAATTTCAACGCTAATGGTCGCTTCTCCACATCTTTTGGAGAGGAAGAGGAACCTATCGAGATAATCTTCTAAACTTTCATCCTCGTTCTGTCTCAGTTTAAACAGCTCCTCTTTACGATCACTTACCCTACAGTAACTCTGGTATTTTTGCAAGAAGACAATCTCCATTTCCCCCTAGGATGTTCTACTACCAGCACCGAATCCCATAAACCAGTGCATTACTGAATCTTTTAAAGTCAACAGAAAGAGCTTCAACTTTTGGTTGTTGTTCTTATAGTCATAAGTCTGACACGAGACTTTAAATTCAAAGAGAAACTGGTATGGGTCTTCCGAGGATAAACCACAGAAGGTTGGAAGGAAAGCTGGGGAGATGTTCTTTATAACAGTATCATCATCTGCATCCAACGTAATAGGATAAGTAAACATTCTAGGAGGCTAAGGTTCATTATGGTTAGGTTTAGCTCTATGATCTCCCATAATGTTCAGAGGAGTCTGCTCCTTAAAAACAATTTCTTCTATAATTGGTTGTTCTGCCAGTTGCTCAATAGGTAAATAATGGAAAGCCTCGGGTGGAGTAGGCTCAAATAATTCTTCATAAGTTTGGTCGTCTGAGCCTTGGGCTTCCCTAGGTATGATTGGTACATATTTTGGGGGGGGGTCTTTGGTATAAAATGCCCGGGTGGGCCTCTTTTCTTGACCATGCAAAAAAGGAAGCCGACTGAGAAATTTTTGGTATAAAACTTGGTATTCAAATCCTCTCCTAATAACACTTAAGCACAAAGGCTATTTAAGTCCCCGAAAATGGAGCCAAAAAGTGATAGGTTGTCGTTAGGTCCTACTACTTTAGAATATTGAATGTCAATTAGTCGATGGGGCAGTGTCCAAGGTAGTTTGCAAAAGAAGATGATTTGGATAACTCATGTTTTATATTTTTTGCTTTACTTTAAACTATTGGAATCAATTTTAACCTAAGGCCATTACTATTTAACTAGAAAATAATCTTATTCTAAGAAAAACTAGAAATACTAAACTAAAAAGCATAAGACAACTAATTTAGAAAGCAACACAACTAAACTAGAAAGTATAGAAACAAGCAAAGTAAACAACTGATATACTACGGAAGCAGAAAAATAAGTGAACAGACAATGAAACATATTTTAAACAATAAAGGATTTTATCAACTATGAAAGAGAACTGATACAAATTAAAAACAATGGTGCTCTGAAACTTCAAACTCAACTCTTAACAACTTAGTTACCTTCTACTGAACAGTTATCTAACTTTAAACAAATGAACAACAGAACAGTAAAATACTTATCTATCTAACTAACTCCCCTCGAATGGCCAGCTCGTGGGTGAATACTTCATCTTTAAATCACATAAGCTACAAGTTCTGGAGTCTATCCATTACGAACAGTCATCATCACTCATAATTCAATAGTTTACCAATAGACAAAAATCAGGTAACTCATTTCAATAGTATTTTGAAAACCATGTGAACAACATAATGATACTTCTTTTGTCTTATTCATCACTTATGAAATTACATTCTTATAGATAACTTGTAACTAAATCCTAAATTTAAGATGGCATGGATAGCCATTGAAAAAGTCTTCAACAACTTAAAAACTAACTTTTATGTCTTTAAAGTTCATAAACATATAGAAGGCTCGAGAAGAGCCATGAAGTTTTAATAACAGAATTTTAAAGAACAAAACTAAATCATCGGTGCATCATCTCGGTATTCAGGAGTAGATTCGTAACATCTATTCTTTACCACACTTGAGGTACGTGTAGGTTCAACTTTTGCAACAGCTGCTCGATGACTAACTATTTCCTACAAAAGCACTCAAGTCAACCCATTAAACCTGCATTGGCAAATTTCCTCAATTGATCAAAAGAAAGAAAGAAAGCATAATTTTCCTTAAAATAAGCAATTATTTCTCCTAAAGTTTAATAAATTGGCACAGGCTTAGGATTGAGTTGGTAGAAGTAAGATTTCCAGATTTTATTATGATGAGGGTATTTTCACCTCATTAGAACACGTGTTGCTTTCTCTCCCCCTTTTTCAAATATAACCAAAACTTCAAAATTGATTCAAAACTTTGAAAAAGAACGACTGCAACTTAGAAAATTATCTTGTGATTCTCTTTCATCTCTGGGAGGAATTTCTTCCAAGCTTCTATTGCAATCCCAATGATTATGATCATGTTGTTATTCTTAGATGTCATGTTGAAAATCTCAGTGAGGGATTCCAGAATTGTGATCACATCTTCTAACTTTCCACATTTCCTCAGTATCTCAACCATCTATTTTAGTTTGCATTCAGTTAGGTCCTTCACTTTCCAAAAAAATTCCACAAGTGTGTTTTTAGTGAGCTAAACTTTTGTGTGCTCAGAGTGTAGCTCTTGAATTCTCTTCTTGATTTTACCATCTTGATCCTAAAAAATATCAAAAAAAATTCCAATCCCATTCAATTATGTTTCAATTTTCTCCAACTTGTCTTTGTATTTCCCAACTGCATGAGGCCAATGAATGCAATAGTTGTAGATGTTATTTTTGCACTTATGCATTGTCTCAACTCATTCATCCTCTTTTTCAACTTGGTGAGTGATAGCCTAAATTTCTCCTTCAAATGAGAGATTACTTCTCCTTCTTCTTTATTTTGAAACTCAAAGTCCAAAGTTTCCTTAATGCGTTCAATCATTTCTTCAGGTAAGATATTCTGTAAATTCTCCAACTTGATCTGATTGTGCACAATATGAGCACTTAGAACACTTAAGATCATATCCTGATCATATGAGGGTCTGATAGACCATAACTAAACAATTTTCTGCATTCCACCTTCCTTATGAATAAGTTGTTGCAGCTTCTCTTTTTTCAAGTCATCTTCTTCTTCACTTGCTTCTATTATTTCCTTTTCTTGTTCTGGTCTAACTAAATCCTTCGACTGAATCCTTCTCTTTTCTTTGTATGTCCTCAGTTTCCTCATCGGATTCCTCATCTGGTATGTCCACAATTTCCTGTTCCTTTCCTTTTCCTTCAATTTTTGGAATCTTGTATTCCGAAGGAGTACAGATAACAATTTCTTTTTCTCTTTTCTTCTTTCTCTCCATCCCACTGGAAGAGGAACCAACTTCAAGTGGTTTTACCAGAAGAGAAATACCAACTGAGCCAAAATCTTCTAGCAAATTCTTGAAGAAACTTCCAAATTCTTGATCATAGCTAGCAAAATTCTTAAAGTGTGTGTAGATTTGTTTGCACACCAGTTCATTTAATTTCCACACCACATTGTTGTTCATCAGTAAAAAAATCAAAAAATACATTATCGGACATATGACCACAGTACCAAATCTGAAAGGGTAACCTGTCTCCTTTGTTAATTGCACATTCTCCATCAGTTGATCCTTTAATAGATTGCACAAGTCAAAGTCCTAACCTTCCATTATCATTTTGTGAGAGATGTAGGCTGCACCAACTGAAGTTGCTCCTTCTTTGTTTCTAAAAAAGATTTTATATGATACGCCATGTGCAATGTACCTTGTCATGAATTTTTTGATTGTCGAGATTATCAATGCCCTTTGATCTCCAATAACTTTTGTTAAGGTTTTGACTTATTTATTCTGGATGGATTTCTTTCTCAGTATATCCCCAACTTTGCATAATCCTATTAGATTTTCAATTACTTCTTTCAAAATTATGTAGGGTTTGTCCAGAATCAAAATGTCATCATTCAATCTCCTCAAAATGAATTTAATGAATTTCGCGTTCTCAAAATAGGGAAACTCATTCCAAATGTCCAAATTCTTGTGTTTGGCTTCTTTCACCCATTTCAATTCATCGGGTGACAACATATTTCTTATGGCTCTAATATTTTCACTGTTGTATTCATCTAAATTGTTTGACCCTTTAATTTGTTCCATTTTTCCCTTTCGTACAACTGCACACCAAATTATATGGAACTTCCAAAAACAACTAAAATACTTGATGAATTTTGAGATTCGTCACCGAATTAACTTTACTCCTTCAAGATTCTGCTACAAACCGCTTTCCTCCTTCTCTTCTTTGATGCAAAGTGACAAATGAGAGTTACAACTTATCTTTTATAGTTCGCACACTTGTAATAACTGCCTTTACCCTAGGTTTTTTTTGGATACTCTATTTTCCCAAATAGTGAGAGAAAAATTCTTCTGCGGACCTATGATTTCTTTTAAGTTTCCTCGTGAGTGTTTTCCAAAGCCTTTGTAGATCATTAATACACCTTTTGAAAATATTCTCGTGATTTGGTACCATCTTACGGACAAGGGAAAAAGATTTTCTTGAAAAACTCCCCCTGGGCCAATGGCCTGAGATCCATTTTTAGAGGAATTACCAGAAGCAGGTTCCGGTGCGAAACCATTTCCAGCATCAAATTCATTTTTCCTTACCCATGTCTTCTTCATCTGATCTCATATCTCATCCACAATCATTTTTCCTTTTTCTTTACCATTTTTTTGTGTTTTTGTATTTGCATGCTAGACCTCTTTTACCCACATTTTTGTTTCTACAAAATCTTGCAATGTGATCAAATATGTTGCAATTGTAGCACACAGTAGTTTTGTGTCTTGACCAATCATTCCATTGATTTCTTCTTGATCTACATTGATTAGCAATATGCCCAATTCTTCCATAGATATAACATTCAACATTCCTTCTATTGACAGAGTAGTTTCACAAATTTCCACATTCAATTGATTTATTACCAAACTTTTTGCAATTGAAACACTAACTAGAGAATGATGGATTACTTGATTTCATTTTACTTTTACACTGAGCAGCCATATGACTGAATTTATTGCAAGAAAAACAATATCCATTAAACGTTTGAGCATTAGGTTGTCTTACCGGATACCTTCCACCTTTGTTCATCTGATTTCCTTGTCTGAAATTTATTTGTCCAGATCCAGAACTTTCTCCTTTCTCATATCCAAGACCTCACTTGTCTTTAGCATTCTTATGTATTTGAGTCAGCTCATCAAGATTAACATAACTAATTTTAAACTTCTCCTTGTATTCATTTGCAATAGCAAGTTCATCCTTGAGAATAATAAGTTATTTTTCAAGTTCTTCCTCATTATTTCTAGATTGTTGCAATTCACTTTCTAACTGAATGAATTCTCCATTTACTCTTCTACATTCATCAGATCTTTCTTTTAAGGACTAAGCAAGGCTCTCCTCATTCTTCTTTCTTTCTTCAATTTCTTTAGACAGCTTCATCACCATAGATTCCATTTCATGCTTTAGGGTAGCATTGTCTCTAACAAGCTTTTCACATTCTTTAGTTATTTCCTTCAAGGTTTGATTTAGGTGAGTATCATCCATGTTTTGCATTTTCTTTCTATTTAATATGATCACAAAGATCTTTCCTCTTTTCCCTAGATTTAACAATCCGATCCTTCAATGTCTGAATGAATTTCTAAGCATCCCTAAGATTTGCTTTCAATTCCCAGACTTCTTCTTTAGACTGATCAAGGTCATCAAGTGCCACCAAAAGTTGTTGCTGAAGACTACCAGAGTCCATCACATTCCAAGATCCACCTCAAGCTGCTAAACTTGTTTAGAGGAACCAGATGCTCTGATACTAATTGTTGGACTCGGGGGAACACTGAGAGGGGGGATGAATCAGTGTTCAACAAATCTGCAATTTATTAATGTGATATTTAAACCATTTCAATATTAAACCAAAGAAAGATGTAAACACACAAAGTAATCATCCACGCCACCATAACACAAGGATTTTTACGTGGAAACCCTGTTAGGGGAAAAACCGCGATGGAGATTAATCCACAATTTGAGTACTCAAATATAAGTTTTACAAAATGGAATGCGCTTGCATTTAGGCACACTTCCTAGAGCTCACTACTCAAATTAGAAGGCTCGCTACCTTACAAAAGTTCAGATTAAAACCATCTGAAGGATTGAACTAAAGTAGTAGCATCTACTTATGCCAGGTTACAGCTTCGGTTAGGCTCATAGATCAAATTTTGGACCTTATGTCTGATTCTACTCTTCGCTCTACTCTGCTCTATAATTCGCACCCCAAATCCATGCACAGAAGAATTCACACCACTATCCTTATGAATTTCACACCACACACCAATATACTTCACATACTACACATTCAATTCACTAAAATTATACAACTTATCTCATATATATATCCACTACCAAAGATTTGATCATTCATATGTTGGCTTTCATAAAGCATAAAATACTTTCCAACTGTCGGCTAAATCCACCACTAATTCTTTATGCGCACCACCCATATTCGATCAATAAACATATTCAAACATAGCAACATTTAATCAATTACTACTTAAACATCTGCAACGACTAATTTTGCCAAGTTTGCCTTCTAGCACAGATAATCAGATAATTAGTGTACCGGATCCCCTAGATCGTACACCAGTAAATGTGTAGCCACAAAATTCTAGAATAAGGTATTATAGATACCCAACTATCTTCCTTGAGATGCACAACACTAACTGATAAGTAGATTATGCACATTGATCGACATCTTTACCTTTAATTGGATACCATGTTCTTCATTCTATTATGCCGGTATGAACCAATACTAAACTGTGAACCAAATGAATGACTTTAGGTTGCCATCAATGACAACACTAGAAGCCATATGCCAACAGGAGGTTCCTACTCCACTAGGAACTATTTTGATTCTCTTTTGCAAGAAGGCTTTGTCAAAGGATTCAAAGAAATTAGGAACCAAAACTACTTTGATTTTATTATTGAGGCAATTCACTAAGATTGTTAGACATTTGGCTGAGAATAGGAATTATCAAGGGGAAGCAAGGAACAAGAACTTATTGATAGATCCTAGGGTTCCTAAAAGAAGCCAAACCTCCAATTTGTTCCCAAGTAGGTTCGAAACTTTGATTTCATCCAAAATTAGCCATTTTTCTTCAAAATGATGTCCTTATCTTTCCCAAAATGCATCTAGAATTTCTCTTGATGCAAAACCACTAAAAAAATATATAATAGAAAATAAAACTCAATAAAATTGAACTGAATTTGGAAAAAAACTTGAAATATTTTAGGGCAATAGAAAATTTCTAGTGAACTTGGATGCTCCTACATTAGTAATTCATTTTGAAAATATTTTCCCTTAGTCCTTTTGGTCTTGCATGCCTCATTTGATTAAAGGATGAATTGTTAGTATATGCACCATTGTGGGTTCATTAAGATTTTGCTAAAAATGTCTTATATGCTTAGATTATGAGTGTTGATTATATCACGAGGGAAATTTTTTGATGATTGTTTGGGATAATTCAAGATTGAGAGTAACCTTTTTTTGATAAGGCACAATAGTAGTTTATTCAAGTTAGCCTTAGTGTTGTGAACTTGAAAGATTTTGTATTACACTTAACCATCAAGATTTATCTAGATGTGAGTTGAGAAATATATTATGAAATGAACCTCTAAATCATACCTACAAAATTGTAAGATGTTTATCAAGTTTCTAACCCCAAAATCTATCTCAGATTTTAAGGCATATACATATACACCATATAACTTGGAATCTTGAATTCATAACAATTCACACTTTTAAACATAACAATTGCTACCATGAACTTATGTTTATTCAGTCTCTAGACGAAATACAAATTTAAAAGTCTTCAATAAATCTTCAAAACCTAAGACTACAACATTTAAGTTTAAAGGATTTAATATATATATATTATTTTAATTAAAATATTTTTCTTTAAAAAACATGTATTTTAATTAAAAATATGTGTATGTTATTAAAATTTTAAATCCAATATTTTAAATTTTAAATTGATCAAAACATTAAATTTGGGGTTAAAGTTTAATTTTATTTTTTTAATGCTGCATTGGTTTTAATGTTTGCAGATTTGTGTGTTGAGCACCGAAATGAGGAATGCAATGTCTGAGAAATGCAGATGTAAATCCAACTCTCTAACCTTTTACATTAAAATAAAATATGAATCATGAATTGTTTGACATAATGCATCAAAGAAATGCAAGCTCTTTGATAGAATTCCTTAAAGAAATTTGGTCTAACGGAATGTTTTATATACACAAAATAGTCTTGAGAAACTCTCAAGCAAATATTCGGGAGGAAGGTCCATGTTGACATTAAAATATTTATATTTGTCAATGAAGAGGATCACATACTTTTAGCTTTGACTCTCATGATGGTATTGAACTTTATTGCTTTCTATGATTGTCTAATTATTATAATTCTAATGCCCCTCTATCCACGTGGTGGTGGTTGGAGAGATAAAAGTATATTTGGTGAGCATAATGTACACATGAAGTTTCTTAAAATATCATTACAAGAATCTTCAATTCCCAAACTTTGTACGAGATGAAAGCATGGTTCAAAGATAAAGATATTCTACTATAATTTATGGTTGAAATATATTTGAGACATCACCTCATGTCAAAAAGGTGATGTTGAATGTTAGAGAAAACATTGCAACAATAGAGCCTACAAAGTTGTCAAAATGTATTTGTGATAATCAAGTTAAAGCAACTCTTGACATTGAGTCATGTAGAAGCATTAATCAAGTTGATTGCTAAAGATTGATTAATATTATTTATTTTTATTAATTGTTAATTTTTGTTTAGAAAATATTGATATTTTATTATTGTTAATTATAGGATATCAGTTATGGTAAAAAAAAATTATTTATTCTAGAGAATGAAGGTTGTGAACAAAGAATGTAATTGTTAAAGTGATGGAAAAATTAAGTACCATTGAAAGGTAAAAGTGGAAAAAATTTCATTGAACAAAAAGTTAAATCTTTTTTCCAAAAGACATAACACCTCTTATTGAGTCAAGACTAGGATGGTGAATGTGAAGATGGGTTTGATTTGGTACGTATCGAGTAGGTATTGGATGATACTTTTAGTGCCTATTTGTAGGATATGGTCTCACAAAATATGTGTAGGACACTTGAGAAGTATGTGCATGAGCATGAAGTGCATCTAGAAGTTAAATTTTGACTAGGATATATTGAAGGAAGGGGTGAACCCAAAATAGTGAGTCTCACTTGTGGAACATCACTTTTTTGAACTTGGATGGAGGTGAAAACTTTAAAATGCCTTTGTTCAAAGGTGTTTATTCAAACAAAGGTACCTTCATTCAAAGGTACATAATAAAGTACCTTTTGTTTGAAGGTTACAAATGTAAAAAAACCTTCGAACGAAGGTAATTTTCGAAATGAAGATCCCTTTTTTTCATTTTTAGAAATTATTTTCATTCAAAGGTTTTTTTTTTTTTTGGGAATGACATACCTTTGATCGAAGGTCCTTGAATACCTTCAAATGAAGCCCCTAAAAGTGACATTTCCACCTTAGGCCTCAACGTTTCCTCAATTTTTTTTGTTTCCAACCTTGGATTGGACTAGCAAATGGAATGATATGAAAAAATAATTTGTGGGATTGTAGAAATCAAAGTAATATTTCCAACAAGTATAATATTGAATATATTTAATTTGATTATTATATTTATTTTCTATGTTTTAGTGAACATATGTTTTTCAACAATTATGAAGGTATTTGTTTCACACCTATGGAAAAAATATTAAAATAGATAAAAATTAATTGTCCTCTAGGTATCGGTGTTCTTATTTCAACAAATAAAATTATGTGATATTGAAGGAACCTATGTATGAACTATAGCTAATCTCACTTCAAAAAGTTACAAACTAAATTATGCAACAAAAAATTATGTAAAAATATTCACGCCCTAAATATATTTGCTATGAATCTATGTTTAAAAATTTATAATTTTATCCTTTCAACAAATAAAGTTATGCTATACCGAATAAACATCACTTTTTAAAAATATTGTAAACTATAAAAAATAAGTTATTAAAAGTTGTGTAAAAAACTCACAAATTATTTCTTAATTTTAAAAAATATATATTTCATGACATCTTCAAATGATAGTTTAGTTGTTATAGGTGTCAAAAAGTGAAAATTTGGTGAAAAATGTTGATTTCAATGTCCTACCTTGACCAAAAAGTGGAACACACTATTGTGGGATCACCCAAAATAAAATGTGAATGAAAAGTCAAAATTTTACATAACAATGTATTTTGTCTTCTATGAGTTTTAGAGGGAATGCGTGTTTATCTCCAAAATCCAAATTGAAGCTATATATACTCACTTGTAACTCATTGTAAAGGGTTGGGAGCCTATGTAAACTCAACCTTGAATATAATATAACATATTTTACTCCATTCCGTTTGGATTTTTCCTTTTAATGATATTTTCAAGACTCTAAATTTATTTTTGTTCCATATGTCTATGTATTTAATTCAATGAATGTTATATGAAACTACTATGTGTCTTTACTAATGCTTGGCTAATGGTGAGGCATCATGTGTGGTCAATATGAACACATTCATGCGAGCTGAAATTTGACAATAATCATGAAAATGGGTTTTTCTCCTTTGAAGATCGTAGCTACACTTGGATTCCAAGTAAAGAGTTCAATGAAGATTAGTTTCTCATTAGATTTCTCCATTTTTAGAATGATATTTGGAAGGACTAAAGATATGTTTAGATTATTATTTTCTTTTCCTTTTACCCCTTTTATTTTCTCTTTTCCCTTTTACATTTTTTCTGATCATGTTAGATTATTTTAATTCTAGGTTTTGATAAATATATTTTCAATAAAGTTGAAATATGAAACAATTCATTGAGTTCTATATGATGGAAACATGGAAATGTCAACAAATATTTCATTGTCATAGAAATTAGCACTAAATTATTTAAAATTAGAATGGATTTTCATGAAAAACCTTTTATATTTTGTTGGAGTTGATGATTGAACCCCACAACTCCAAAAAATCACCTACAAGAAAAATACCTATCACAAAGAGATATCAAAGAAACTAATTTTCTCTACAACTAGAGAATTGCATTGATGTAATAGCATGAATGAATGATTACAAATGAATGAATCCTTATGAAAAGGAAAAGGAAACCATAGAGCAAACACTAGGTGAGTATATCATTAAATTATGATGTGTCCTCATCCTATAGTATGACATAAAAAGAATAATTTAATAATAAAAACACTTCCAAAGTTTAGCTTAGGTGCATAAAGTAAAAGGGACCTACTAATTAATTAATGATTAATTAATTATTAGGTGATTTTCCTATTTCCTCTAACATCCCCTTAAGTTTAACTTAGGGAGAAGCTAAAAACACAATTATGAATGCAATGATTGATGCATAAATGGGTCTCGGCTACAAGGTTTGATGAAGTACCCATGTACAAACAAGTAAATATCTCATACTAGAGAAAAGGAGAAAACCTCATTGGAAATAAACTTCTCCTCAAAAGAGAGAAAAATAAAATATATGCATATATGTGACCAATGAGTGTAGGACTTGACATGTGCCCCAAGTATTTCTACGATCACATAAATACAATTAATATACCACTATAGGAGAGAAAAGAAGAGACAATGAATCCCCCCACAAAGAAGGAGCTCCTATGCCAAAAGTGAATGCTCTAAGAAGAATACTGATGCTGATAAAATAATCAACAAACATTGTTCCACCCCTTAGGAAGAAATAAATCTAATGGCGAATGTAGAAGAAACTCCCAAAAATAGATGGATTAAAATGTCTCACGATGTGTTTCATGGAGAAATTCTCAAGTTTCCACATATCTAAATCAAAAGATGTCATATTAAATGAAGAAAATCTAGAAAATTGTGAAGATCCTTATAGAATAACCTCCAAAGGAAATGATGAAGTGATGATAGGTGGCCTGTAGTTATCATCAAAGAGGAATTGAATATCCTCAATCATATCTCCAATATTTTCAATATGCAACTCAACAAATAATGCTACAATTTGTCTAGAAAGAACTCATCCCACAAAGTTGAAATTGAAATACTAGAAACATCCCACTAAATTGATTTGAGAAGGTGGATGAGGTGGAAGCTCAACACAAAGTCTCATGAACCGAGGTAGATGGAAGTACACATACATGTTCAAGTGTCCAAAATTTTGCTCAGATATTTGATCCTCTCTAGATGCATGAGAGTGTAAATCAGCCAATGATAATGCAAGATCATTAGGAGCAAAGTGTGAGAAAGCATACAATCCATATGCATGATCAACTATCCCAATTACAATAATCTCTCTACTCTCCAAATTTATGATAAGCACTAAATTGGGTGTGAACTTAGTCATCTTCCCTGCGGGCTATGTGCAATATGAAAGATGGAAAGGAGATCAGATGATAATGAAGGGAAACCAAATACATAATGAAATTTTCCATCATCAATATCAATAGATCCTTTCCCTTAAACACTCATATAATTTTTGTTCCCCATCATTATGCATGGTGAATTGCAAGGTTCATATGAAGAGAACATACCCGAAGATGGAGCTTGTGTGATATGAGGCTCATGAATCAAGAATTCATTAGCTAGACTGAATATGGGTGGATGATGTAGACACCTAAAAAATTTATAACACATTATTCTCAATTCATCACTTCTCATCATCATCACATATCACCATTTTCATCACTATTAATTAAATAATTTTCAACTGTTTTGATTAAACTAACCCATTTCCTGCATTAATTAAATAATTTTTAATTATTTAATTAATTTCCAGTTATTCCTCCATCCACATAATTAAATAATTTTAAATTATTCAATTAAATATTGCATTATCCTTCATCTCCCATAAAATAATTTTTAAATCATGCATTCCTCTCATCTCACATAATTAAATAATTTTTTAATTATTTAATTAGCTAATTATTTCTCAAAAACTAAATAAATTATTTTAATTTATTTAGTTTGCACATTCTTCTAAAAATAAATAACATTTGATTTTTCATTTATTTCCAAATAATAGTAAATCCTATCTTTATTCTTCCAAATCCTAAATTTAGAGACCAAAGTTAAATTTAGTGACCTTTGCTAAAATTAGTGAGTGGACTAAACTTCAACCCTAGTTCACTCTCACTCACTCCACTTTATCTCTCAATCTATCCTCATGCACACTCCTCATGATCTCTCAATAATCCTTATCCATTGATCGTATTTCACATCTCACAGCATTGATCTTATATCCTTGAAAGCTATAAATCATTCATCATTTAGTCATTCAATCTCTCCTTGAATTTGCAGCCAAACTATAAATTTTCATCACGTTTTTCTTACACAAGGTTATGCTAAGGTTTTATGATCAATCCACATATCATAATAGCATAATTTTACACTTTACAATGGAGTAAGGCTAGGCAATTTTTGGTGGAGGAAAAGTAGATTAGATTACCTTCATTTATGTTATTTTCTTTCATTTTGATGTGCACACACTCTATTGAGATTAAGTCTATTTGGTCATTGCAATTGGATTCTTGATTTTTGCTAGTTGTTTCCTATTTTCTTGAATTCATTGATCATCAATTTATTCCTATTCACATATTCAAAGGTTGCATGACCTTTCATCTTGTTTGTTATTCTTTTTGCACTAGCTAAAAAATATTGTGTATGTGATGGTGTGAGAAAAGAGTATGTACCAGATAACATAGATGAATACAACTAAATATGTTTATTCTATAGAAGGTGTTTCTATTCATTAATCTATTTTACATAACACTGATACTCATCATGTCTTGAATTTTTTTAATACGTACACTTTGGTCTCTCCTTATTAGTTAATTCCCCCTTAGAAGAGGATTTAAAGGTATCTTGTGAATGTGATTCCTTTGCTTGCTCATTTTCTTGGAATACTTTTGTTTCTATTTATGATCTGAAATGAATACATCAACACATGCATAAAATTTCATTAAATTTTTATGATCCATCATAATTTTTTTTTAAAAATTCCACTATTTTTAAAGGCTATTGAATTATTGTGCAATTTTTACCAAAAATATACACAGGACCTACACAATGATAGTGTCTACTAGAATGCAACTTGTCTGACAATATACAAAATATACAAATTTGTATGCCTATATGGATTCTATACAACTGTATGGATCTTTAAAGACCTAAAAAAAAATCAAATAAAAATTCACCTACTCAAATTTTGGCATTTTGATGGTTGATCTCAAGGTTTTTGGATGTTCTAAATATAATGATGAGGTCCATTTGGCTCTAGGATGCACCAATTTATTTATTAAGGACATATCTCTCAAAATTTGAAGATGAAGCTACATATCTAATTATCTAATACCATGTTGGAGTTGATGGTTGAACCCCATAGCTCCTATAAATCACCCACAATAAAAAAATACCTATCACAAAGAGAGATCAAAGCAATTTATTTGCTCTACAACCTAAGAATTGTATTGAGGTAATAACCTAAATTAATGACTACAAATGAATGAATCCTTATGGAAAGGAAAAGGAAACCCTAGATCAACCCTTAGGTGAGGATATCATTAGATTATGACAAGTGTCCTCATCATATGCTATGAGACAAAAAATCACAATCTAATAATAAAAAACATTTCCTAAGCTTAGCTTAAGTGCGTAAAGTAAAAGGGGCCTAATAATTAGTTAATGATTAATTAATATTAGGAATTTTTTAATTTATTCTAACATATTCCACCCCAAAATATCCTAATTTTGAAGGACATATTGTTATTTTACAAGAATTCAACCATTTTTCAATAAAACTTAAAATTGACAATCACTTGTGGGATGTCTAACAAATTGAAATAAAAACCATGAACATATTTATAAGTGAAATATAAGGTTTACGTACTAGATAATAGTGATTGGATTACACTAATTAGGTCTCTTTATGTGAATTATTTTTGATAGCCTATGTATTCACTTGAATGGACCAACCAAAATTCTCTTCAACTAAGTGATTATAGTAAACCTCGTGATAGAAATCAATAAATACTTTATTCTACCCACTCTTTAAGAAGGAGAACCCTTGTCATTCCAAATTTTGGTGTGTCAAAACTTGTAGGAATGTTTTTGTGTCAAAACCTATTGGAAACAAGCCACATTAAGAGGGCGGGGTGAATCAGTGTTGTGCAATAATTAACTTTACTAGCTTTTAACTTCCAAGCATCAGGAACATTAAATCATAAAGCATAAGCAAGAAAATAAACACAACACCATAACACCAAGATTTTTACGTGGAAACCCTGTTAAGGGAAAAACCACGGTGGATGGCCAATCCACAATTATGATTCTGAGTATACTCAAAATGAAGATTACAAAAGGGGAATGCACTTGGATTCAGGAACATTGCCTACAGCTCACTGCTCAAAGAAAAGAGGGCTTGTTGCCCAAGAGTTCAGATTAAATCCATATGAAGATTTGAACTGAGATGATAGCATCTAAAATGCTTGATTACAGTTCCAGATTAAGCACAATAATAGATATGTTGCCTTACAGACTGATTATGTAATTTTGTGTTGCTCTACTCATACACACAACATAGATCTTCTATGTGCAAGTGAAACTACGCTTTATCTCACCTCTTCTTTTCTCTAACTCGTAATTCAGACATTAACTCAACATGTACATCATGCAAAAAGATACATACAATCATGTATATATATCCACAACATAGGATTTATTTACACTTTGTCAGCTCCAATAGAACACAATAAAATTACAACTGTCGGCTCACATAATGAGAAATATGTAATGTGTACCCTTAATGGTCAGCCACAACTTGGCTAGGACCCAAACAAAGATATACAAACATAGAGATACTCAATTAATTAGTTCTCATACATCCACAACTTAATATATTCATGAGATCATCTTGAATACAAGAAAAATTGAGCATACACCAACCAGATCTTCTAATTCTCATACGAATTGATACAAGCCACTTCGCTTCAATCTCAACAAAGATAATACACCAATAATCATTTCCTAAGATGCACAACACAAAATGATAACCTAGAATCTTTACACAAATCGATGACTGTTGACCGGATACTCTGTTCTACCTTGTTGATTTCCAATCTATTTGTCAGTATGCTCGAATGAGGATATACGTACCTGATCAACGCATAGGGTTGCCATCAATGACAACACTAGATGATAGTTGCAGTGTTCTTTTTCCAACAATCCCCCCCTTTGGCATTGATGGCAACACTTAGTGAAAAATAACTAAGTGTCGGATCAGTACCAAGATAAACTTCATTACAATCCAAATTTTCAAAAATGCTACTCTCCCCTTGAGCTGATTATACATTTTTCACTCCACTTCTCCCCCTTTGACATCAATGGAAAAGGCAAGGGTCGCATTCCAAAAACAATCAAAATTGTGTATGTACAATGTTGCTACTTTACCTTACAAAAGTTGAAAGATGTCTGCAAAATCCTTATTTAGTTATGCCAGGTTTGAGTCCCAAACTCGTTTGAGACTTTCCATTATGGTTGTGTCCACAAATCAGATAGGACAACATTTCTACAAATTCCAAGCTGGTTGGATCCTTGACTACCATAGTTTCCTCTCCTTTTTTTAGGGCACTACCCATTACATCAATTTTGGGGCTAATGATGCTTCTAAGTTAACAGGTTTTGGAGAGAATTTTATCATTTTCATGCTTCATCCCTTTAATTTTGTATAACAGAGACATTACTTCACCTTCAATCTTCCCAACACCACTAGATAGGGGATCAAATGCCTCAGATATAGTTGCTAACTGATTTTCCAGGTCTTTCACCTTCTCATTTTCTTTTGTGAATTTTGAAAAAGACAAACAGGATTTGTAGATGTTGCCTCCTTCAAATAAGGCATCATGTATGTGCTTGACACAAGTGGCTAAGGTGAATTTGTCTTTGGCAATCAATATCTTCAGTCCACTGAACCTTTTAGCATCAAATTCCTTATGTACTTTTTCCAACACAGACTTTTCAAGAGACTCAAAATGAGTACTCACCGAGCCGATAAGCCTCTTTAGTCCACTAGATGAAGATTCAGTCTGATCTTTCACAAATGAGGGCATGATCTTCTCTAGTACTCCAGACGCAAGTGCTAACAATTCACTATCTTCAATATGAGATTCTAGCAGCTCTTCTTGAGCTTTTACTTGGGAAAATGAGGCCACCTTCATTATCTGGATTAGGCTCAAGGTTGAAAAGGTCAATGGGACCTTTAATTAATTCCAGCTCAATCTCTTCTTTATGTTCCACCAATAATTTCTTAACTGCCTTGACAGTGTCTCTTGTCTTCATCTTTACATCACTTTTCTTTTCCTCAACTAATGCTTCCTCAATTGAAGCTTTTGATTTCTCTTCAGTGTTCTCTACCAGCTCAATTGATACATTCGTATTTGCTTCAACTTTGATGGGGATCTCTATGTTGTTATCAGGAAGTAGAATCTCGAGATTTTCACCGGAATCAAAACTTCCTTCTTCTGCATCTTTGACCGGATCGGATGAGACATTATCTATATGAGTCTCTTCAGACACGACTTCAATTCTATCACTTAGTAGTAGCTCTTTCAGAATTTGTTTCATTTCTTCTATAACTTCATTTGTTTGATCAATCATCAGTTTATTGACCCTTGACTTGCTTCTGAACTTCCTTTTTATTTTGTTTGAGAATGCTTGCATGTCTTCCAAAGACATTACTAGACTTTGTTCTATAAGAATTCTCTCTCTCATTTGTTCCTCTTCAATCAGGGCACTTAATCTCCTTGAATCCAGAATATCATACAAACTTTTTGGGATTCTAGGCATGATTTCAACTAAAACTTTGTTGAAGATATTCATGTGCTTTATTGTAGCTTCTTCTAGAATTCTTATATCAGACTCAGAGAAATATTCATACCTTTGACAAAGGAGTTTAAGATTTCCATCTAAGATTATATCTTTTTCAATTTTTTCAACAGTCATACCAGGTGTATCAACCTTGGTCTTCTTCTTTTCCTGAGCATCTAAACCGGAGGGTTTTGACACAGTTTCTTCTTTAGTGCCTTGTTGTTTGATTTCCTTGACATCTTTATCAGATTTCATTTCCTCATCATCAGAAACAGTCATGTACACTCTTTTTCTTTTTCTTTTATTTCTTTTGGCTTCCTTTCCAAATCTCTTGCTTTCACTTTTCATAGGAGCAGATTTCGCTTCAAGGGCTGAGTGAGATGTCGAGCTTTTGGTTGTTCTAGATCGGGTAGGTGATGTTGTCAAACTAGTTGATTGTGCTTTTTTTACCTCTTTATTAGCTTGCCTTGCTGCTTCATCTTCTACCTGGCTTCACTTAGTTGCTTTATGGATACACCCAAGCTTTCGTCAAGAATTTCAATTTCTTTTCTTACTCTTTTGGTTGTTACTGGTTTCTTAAGCTCATTATGAATTTTGGTGTACTTCTCTACATAGGTACCAAACCTCTCTTCAGTTGGATCCAGAGGATTTTTTAACAAATGTTGGGCATACATTTCCAAAAAAAATTCCTCGACCTCATAGCCCATAGGCATGATCCAAACAGTTCTTGGATCATCTGCTTCCATCATGCACTAATTGACATTCACCATAAAGCAGATTGAGTCTTTATATTTCTCCACAATGGCGGTGGGAATTCTTTCCCTGGCTTGCATGCTAGCTTGAAAGCTTTTGAAATAACCCTAGATATATGCATTTCTGGTTTTGATATTTGTAAGATTGTACAAAAGATCCCTAATTTGTTTGGCTACCAGGATGTTCTTTTTCCACTGAACTTTTCCAACACCCGAGACTTCCTCCATGAAATAATAAAATAAACATAAAAGCAAACTGCCATATTTGAATGAATTTTTCTTGTCTTTCTTGATCTTCGCAAGGTTTTCCATCAACTGAATCCTTAATAATTCGCAGAGATTATATTCCATATTTTATTTTACCATTTGGTAGGCGGCATAAATCATCGTACCAGATACAGAGTTTTCTCGGCTAGAGTGGTAAATCTTATAACCAATTACCATAGATGCAAATCTAACATTTATATAAGCAATATTGACAATAGTCATTTCTCTCCTATCATATATCGAGCCTGTAGCGTCGATGACGATTTGATTTTTCATGGACTTCAAAATAGGTAGACCACCGAAAGAATTTAGACCGGTTACTGCTCTAATGGCTTCCTTAGTAATTTTGAAGGGAATAGTAAGCCACATAAACTCATCATGTACCCAGCTCAAGACATAACAAACCTATTCTGATTCCATGAACATGGGAAATTTAACCTCTAGAGTGAATTTCTTTATTTCCAAGATTTGGTGTTCCAACTTTACACAAAATTCTTCATTAACGATATGATGGTTGTACATATTCATAATTTGAGAGCTTCCTAGCTCTTAATTATTTGCATGAATGTAAACCCTAATGTCCTCTGTATGCAAGACTCCATGTGGAACCGACGAAAATGCCCCTAATGGATCGGTCTCTAAATACTTGTAGGGATGCAATTTAAATTCAAGACGAGATTTGTCCTTAACTTCAGCCACTAAAGGAGTATTCATCTTTCCCAAATCACAAAATCCAAGAAGTTCTTGATAAATACCTTTTTCCGCCAGACCTGAAATTGATCGCTGAAATCACCTTCACACTTGATTTTCGCCTTGATTCGCCTTAGGTCGCTTGGAGCTTTCCAAATTATTTTTCTCCAAAGGGAAAAGTGACAAATAAGGAATAGAAGTGACCTTTTATCACTTGCATACCTAACCTTTTTATCGTAATAAATGCATTTTCCCTAATTCATTTGGTTGCGCCATTTCTCTGTACAAAAACCTGATAAATATTATGTGGAATTCTAATACGGTATACCACTTCCTCTGATGAGTTCAACAACATTTTTTGGGCATCTATCCATCTCCAGTATGAACTTACATCTAGTGTCATTTATCGGTTAGGGGGTTTCATGATTTTCTTGACTGCTCCCCCTGGGCCAAAGGCCTGAGACTAATTCCCAGAGGAATTACCGGAGGTAGGTTCTGGTGTAGATCTTCTTCACCCATTTTTTCTACATTTGTTTCCTAACCTCATCTACAGTGACTTTACCTTTTCCTTTCACATCATTTTGCATATTTTTCCTTTGATTTACTAGACCTTTTTTGTTCTGACATAATGTACTAATGTGTCCAATTTTGTTGCAATTGTAGCATACAACATTCCTCTTACCAGACCAGTTGTTCCATTGATTTCCTCTTGATCTGCATTGATTAGCAATATTTCCAGGTCTATTGCAAGTATAGCATCTGATGTTTCTATGAAATTGATTCATCGTAGTTTTGCATTTATTTGACTTATGACCAATCTTATGACAATTTAAACACTGACCTAAGAAAGATGGACCACTTTGATTCATTCTACTTCTGCACTGAGAAGCCATATGTCCAAACTTGTTGCAATTAAAATAGTATCCATTAAATCTCTAAGCATTGGGTCGTCTTACCAGATGCCTGCTAGTATTGTTCATCTGATTTCCTTGCTTAAATCTCCTCTCTCAAATCCAAGACCTGTTTTATCACCATGAGTCCTCTGATTATCAATTAGTTCATTAAGTATGGCTAAGCTAGCTTTGAACTTCTCCTTGTACTCATTTGTAGTAGCAAGTTCGTTTATGAGATCATCCAACTATCTTTCAAGTGCTTCTTCACTATTTATGGATACTTCCAATTCATCATCCAATCGGCTACATAATTCATATTTTTCTTTCAGGGACTGAGCTAGGCTTTCTTCATTATTCTTATTGTCTTCAACCTCTTTGGTCATTCTCATCATGATGGATTCCATTTCAGCCTTCAAAACTATATTCTCTTGGGTAAGCTTTTCACATTCCTCTATCTTTTCTTTTAGGGATTTACTGGTTTGTTCATCTTCAATGCTCTTATTATCTTTCTATTGAATTTTATCACAAAGTTCCTTTCTCTTCTCTCTTGACTTGTTGATTTTTTTTCAGAGACTCAATGATTTTTTCTGCATCATTGAGATTCGCTTGTAGTTTCTGGACTTCAGCTTTTGACTGATCAAGGTCATCTAGGGCTACCATAAGATGTTGTTCAAGACTACTTGATTCCATTGAAATTTCTTCCAAGATCTCCCAAGCTATTAGAATTCTTCTTTTGAGGAACTCACTCTGATACCAATTGTTGGAAACAAGCCACACTGAGAGGGGGGGGGTGAATCAGTGTTGTGCAATAATTAACTTTACTAAATTTTAACTTCCAAGCATTAGGAACATTAAATCATAAAGCATAAGCAAGAAAATAAACACAACACCATAACACCAAGATTTTTACGTGGAAACCCTATTAAGGGAAAAACCACGGTGGATGGCCAATCCACAATTATGATTATGAGTATACTCAAAATGAAGATTACAAAAGGGGAATGCACTTGCATTCAGGCACACTACCTAGAGCTCACTGCTCAAAGAAAAGAGGGCTTGCCACCCAAGAGTTCACATTAAAACCATCTGAAGTTTGAACTGAGATGATAGCATCTAAAATGCCTGATTACAGTTCTAGATTAAGCACAATAATAGATTTTTTGCCTTACAGACTAATTTTGTAATTCTGTTATGCTCTGCTCATACACACAACACAGATCTTCTATGTTCAAGTGAAACTACACTTTATCTCACCTCTTCTCTGCTCTAACTCGCAATTCAAACATTAACTCGACATGTACATCATGCAAAAAGATACGGATAATCATGTATATATATCCGCAATATAGGATTTATTTACACTTTGTTGGCTCCAATAAAACACAAAAAAATTACAACTATCAGCTCACATAATGAGAAATAAGCAATGTGTACCCTTAATGGTCAGCCATAACTTGGCTAGGACCCAAAAAAAGATATACAAACATAGATATACTCAATTAATTGGTTCTCATACATCCGCGACTTAATATATTCATGAGGTCGGCCTAAATACAAGAAAAACTGAGAATATGCCAATCAGATCTTCTAATTCCCATACGAATTGATACGAGCCACTACGCTTCAATCTCAACAGAGATAATACACTAATAATCATTTCCTAAGATGCACAGATAACCTGGAATCTTTACACAAATCGATGATTGTTGAGTTACCAGATACTTTGTTCTACCTTGTTGATTTCCAATCTATCTACCAATATGCTCGAATGAGGATATGCATACCTGATCAACACATAGGTTTGCCATCAATGACAACACCATATGATAGTTGTAGTGTTCTTTTGCCAACAAAACCCACATTGAACAAGTGTTATTGGTTATGATAAAAAAAAAGATAAAGTATTTTTGGCTATGTATTGGTTGCTACCATGGATATATGTAGTTGTCATATTAATGCGTTGACTATTTAGAAATTTCCACCAATGTGATATTTGGTTGCCACCCCAATGTGCAAATAATTTTTTTGATGATGTCATTAATGGTTGTGAGGTGACCATTTAATTGGATGAGAGGCTAATAGGAAAATAGATCATCCAGGTCATTGATCAAGATCAAGTAAATAGGAACATAAGTGAGTGATATAGAAAGGTCATTGATCAAGATCAAGTAAACAAGAACATGAGTGAGTGATATAGAATACATTCTCCCTTAAATTGATTAGTGATAGATAGAAGAATAAAAGAGCTAGTAAATTTAAGGAATAACGAGAAAGGAAAGCGCCAAACTGTATTTTGGTGAGAGAATATGCAAATAAAAATTATGAGAGAAAATTAATGAGAGGGACACCAAGGTCATGAACTCAAGATTAGGAAAATGGTCATGAGGGTAAAAAAAATAGGAACATTGAAGTCATGCCCCTAAAGTGAGAAAATGAGAGAAAGGAGAGAAGATGAGAAGATGCCCTTAAGTGATCACAAATGGTAATATGATAGTAATATGATAGGGTTAAATAATTGATTGATGCCCCCAAGTGATATTAGATAGTGGTAATGGGTAAGAGGGGACACAAAAGGGCCATGACCCCAAGAGTAGAAAAGATAGATATGCAACCAATAAATCACATTATGTAGAAATAATATGAATAGATCACATAAGGTGTAATGATCAAGAGGAAAGAGGAATCATAAGGAGAGAACTAAGACAAGGTAGGAAGATTAGTTAAAGAAGCATGCAAAATTAGGAGTAGGAACAAACATAGTAGGAGGGAAGGGGAAGGAAATGCTCCACAAAGTGCTAAGGTATATAATGATAAGAGAGGTAACATGATATGATGATATATAGATTAAATATGGATGAGAGGATCGAGGAAGAAGTGAGGTAAAGGATTAGGTTAAGTGGTACACAAATAAATTTTCCTAGGAAAAAAATAAAATAATAATAAATAAATCATTTGAGAATAATTCAAATGAAAACCACATAAGATTTCAAATGAAGACCACATAAAAAAATTCAAAAGGAAAGGAAAAATCAATCGATATCTTTATTCTATGTGATTGAAGTTAATCCTAATGTATGAATACTTCACCTCATATTTTTGTAGGACAAGGAGTATCATCGATGAAAAGTATAGATAAATAAGAAGATACTACCAAGAAAACTAGTAAGGGGTAAGTAAAATTAGTTAATATGGTGGAACTAAATAAAAATAGAAAAGGAAAGTAGGAATGAACCAAGACTAAAGAGGAAATCCTAAAACAAGAATATGACTAAATTATTAAAAACATGTAAAGCCAAAGGAAGGATCTAAAAGAAAGGAAAGAAAAGTAAAAATACAATCAAGAAAAAAGGATCTCAAGTAGAATCCATGGTCATTCTAGTAGGATATTAGGTTTCATGATATAATCCTAATTTTATGCACCAAATGACCAAGAAGTTTGTTGCAATCCCTATTCTTTATATATGTTGTATTGAATGCACAAGACAAGTGAGAAGGGGGGTGAATCAATTATACCTTAAAACATCAAGACCCTCATTAACATTCAAATCCACATCCATTCATTTAACCCTTAAATATTTTATAATGAATTAGCATGAAAAGAAAATAACAAAAACTAAAAAATAACTTAACAACATACACAATAGAACACTAGATTTACATGGAAAGCCTAATGATGGAAAAACCATGGTGAGGATTATCTCACAATATAAGTAATATCAATACTGAATATAATAGGGCTCACTATCAAAGGGCTCATTGCCCAAAGTAGAAAGGCTAACTGCGAGGATAGAAAAGAAGATAAAGAAGGAATTTTATACAGAGAAAAGTATCTCAATGCAACAAATAATCTACCACAATGAAATCAAAACCTTCACAGTCTGATTGAATAATTGTAGACACCTTCTGCTCACTACTAACACATGAAATCTTTCACTACACTTCTCAATTTTGCACTCTACAACTCTACACTTCGTATCATTCACATCACACATCTTTCATTCATCTATCTTATCATCCTTCAACAACTCAAATCATAATTATACTGTTCTCAACATTGAAACCCTCTCTAATGTTGGCTATGCACCTCAAACATGTAAATTTAAATTAGGTCAACACCAAAACACTTCCATGGCAGATAGAAGTGAATGCAGACCACATCAAAAATTAATTAGGACCCAAATAAACAACACTACTCAACCACATGCTACCACAAACAATATTTATCCTTCACATGTAGTGTAAACACTAGGTTGGTAGGTTAGCTTCATTGCCTCCAAAAATTATGTCATCTACACAACCACAATCAAGATTTGATCTTTTTCAACTTTAAAGTAAATATTACTATCTGTGCTACCTTTGTTGAATCCTTGTAAAAAATACTTATCCAATCTTGCATACCAAGCTTTGGGAGCTTGCTTCAATCCATATAATGCCTTATTCAATTTGCAAACCATATTAGGTTTATCTGATAACTGAAATCCTTTCAGTTGTTTCATGTAGACTTCTTCTTCCAATTATCCATTCAGGAAAGTAGACTTCACATCCATCTCATAAATATTGAAATCCTTGTGTGTTGCAAAATCCAAAAACATCCTAATAGCTTCCATTCTTGCCACTAGAGAAAATCTCTCCTCAAAATATATTCCTTCAACTTGTGAGTAACCCTTACACACAAGCCTTGCCTTGTTTCTTATCACTTCTCCACTCTCATTCAGTTTGTTTTTGAACACCCACTTATATCCAATTATGTTTTTGTTTGTAGGTCTTGGGACAAGTTCCCAAATCTATTTTTTCTCAATCTACAGTAGTTCTTCTTCCATAGCCTTTATCCAATGTTCATCTTTGCATGCTTCAATCACTATTTTAGGTTCAACTTTAGAAAGTAAACATACGTTTTCCTCTTCTTCAACAAATTTCCTTCTTGTCAGTACACCTTTTATTTTGTCTCCAATGATATGTTCTTTGAAATGATTCCTCTGCACATACTTAGGCTTCTTGGGGTCTTTTTCGAAGCTTCTTCCTCTTCTTAAAATAGTAATTCCTTTTCCTTAGATTTTTCTTTTTCTCTGCAATCAGGGTCATCTAATTCATATCCATCTATCACCACTAAGTTCCAAAATCTTCATCAACCTTGACACTTGCACTCTCAACAATATTTCTTAGTGTCTTGTTGTAGCATCGATAGGATTTTATTTTAGTAGAATATCCAAGGAAGACTCCTTCATCTAACCTTGCATCAAAATTTTCCAAGTTATCTTCATCTCTTCTGATATAACATTTGCTTCCAAAAACTCTAAAGTATTTAACAATAGGTATCCTTCCATACCACAACTCATAGGGAGTCTTTATGTTGTTTGCTTTTGCTTGAAATCTGTTAAGTATGTAAACAACATTATGAATTGCTTATCTCCAGTAGAATTCTAGTAGATTAGCTTCTTTCATCATAGTCCTTGCAGCTTCTTGAACAGTCATGTTTTTCCTTTCAACCACTCTATTTTACTAAGGAGTCCTAGGGACAGACAATTGCCTCTTTATACCATGATTCTCACAAAAAATGTTAAATTCATTGGAGGTTAACTCTCCACCTCTATCAGAGCTCAAACATTTGATCTTCATATCCATTTCATTCTCAACCATAACTTTAAATTCTTTGAACCTATCTATGGCTTCATATTTTTATGTAAGAAAAGTTATGCACATCATTCTAGAATAATCATCAATAAAAAGCATGAAATACCTATTACCTTGAATACTTCTTGTTCTTGTAGGACCACAAGATCTATATGCACCAATTCTAGTAATCCGATAAAAGATTGTTCTTTTTCTTTCAAACTTCTTGTTTTCTTTCCAATCTAATATTCCTTGCAGACAACATTGTTATGATTTGTAATTTTAGGCAGATCTCTAGGAGCACTACTTGAACTGAACTGATTCTTACTAAATTATCAAATTTAATGTTACACATCCTCTTGTGCCATAACCAATTTTCATTGATTTAAGTCATAAAACAATGACCATTAGCACCATTGAGTTGATAAACATTTGCACCTGTTCTTCCAACAACAATCACAATTTCAGACCCTTTTCTGATCTCACATCTATCATCCTAAAACATAAGACTGTATCATTTTCTACACATTTGTCCAACACTTAAAAGATTATGACTTAAGCCTTTAACATAGTAAACATCTTCAGTATTATGCTTGTCATCAAAATTGATTGAACCTATTCCACATATCTTAGCACCTAAATCATCACCAAATCTAACAAGTCCTCTATCATACTTTTCAATTTAACAAAATTACTCTTATCTCTAGTCATATGATTAGAGCAACCATTTTCAATGATCTAATAGTTCTTATCATATCTAGCATGAAAAACAGATACCAAAGTACCTTCAATTTTATCCTTTCTCTTCGGAGGGCATTCCTTCACACATCCTTCAGAGTTAGTAGAAATAGATTCATATTTTAAATCCATGAACAAGCATTCATCATCATCATCTCCTAATCAGATTCATTATTAGAAACAATTACATCTTCTCTAACATAATAGCTTTTCTTAATCATATTACCTTTGTTCTCCTTGTTTTTGTAATTCACAATTTTGTTTGGACATCTTCAAGCAAAGTGACCTATCTTTCCACAACTGAAAAATTTGAAAGGTAACTTACCTCTATACTTACCAGTACCCCTTCTCATCCTTCTTAAAAATTTACCTTCCACATCATCAATATCTTCTTGATCTGGTTCTTCAATGTTCTCTATTTTTGCAACATTAAAATTAGTCTCAACTTTTACACCATTATTTGGACCAAATTATCTCATTTAAAATACAATTAAAGAACCATACAATTGATCTCTAGAATACTCATCTATATTTGTGAACTCCTCAATAGAGGAAAATTTATGACTGTAAGATTTAGGTAGGGTTCTAATAGTTTTCTTTACCACTTTTGATTCCTTGACTTTACCTCCAAGACCTCTGATGGAGTTGACCACTTCATCTACCCTCTACATGCAGCTTGTAATGTTTTCATCTTCAAAAATTTGCAAATTCTCAAATGTGGTCTTTAACTTCTACATCTTAGATTGTTTGACCATATCACATCCTTCATAAATACTTTCCAACTTATCCCAAATTGCTTTACCAATTTTTAGATTTATAACTTTCACCAATTCAAGATTTTTAAGACTACTTAAGAGAGCATACCTTGCTTTACTATTATTTTCATAAGCTTTGAGTTCAGTTTCAATGCTCAGACCATTTTCAAGCATAGTGTATATATCCTTAACTAATTTCTAGATATCATATCCTAGACATTCCAAGAATCCTTCCATCCTTGTCTTTTAGAATGAATAGTTCGTTCCATCAAACATAGGGATATCCTTCTTGTACGCCATCCCAGATCTACCTTAAGCGGTTAAGATTTATTCCAACGAACCTCTCTCTGATACCAAAGAATTCACAAGAAAACTGAGAGGGGGGGGGGTGAATCAATAGTGCCTTAAAACTTCAAGACCCTCACTAACATTCAGATCCACTTTCATTCATTAAACCCTTAAATCTGTTATGATGAATTAGCATGAAAAGAAAATAACAAAAATTGAAGACAAATTAACACCATACACAAGAGAAGACCAGATTTACGTAGAAAACCCAATGAGGGAAAATCCATGGTGAGGATTAGCTCACAATATAAGTAATATCAATATCGAATATAATAGGGCTCACTATAGGAGGACTCACTACCCAAAGAAGAAAGGCTCACTGCCAAAATAGAAAAGAAGATAGAGAAGGAATATTACATAGAGAAAAGAATATCAATGCAACAAAGAATCCACCACAATGAAATCAACACCTTTGTAGTTTGATTGAATAATTGTAGCCACCTTCTGCTCACAACATCTAACAAAATAACACATGAAATCTCACAGTATAGTTCTCACTTTCGCACTCTACACTTCACATCATTCACATCTCACACATCTATCTTTCATCTATCTTATACCATCCTCAACCTTGAAACCCTCTCCAAGGTTGGCTATGCACCTCAAACATGTAAATTCAAATTAGGTTGATGCAAAAATATTTTTGTGGTGGATAGAAGTGAATTTGGACCACATCAAAGCTTAATTGGGACCCAAATCAACAACATCACTCAACCACACACTACCACAAACAATATTTATCATTCACATGTAGTGTAAACACCAGGTTGGTTGTTACTCATGCAAACACCATTAAAATTTTAAGTACACACTTCCTCAAAC
Source organism: Sequoiadendron giganteum (assembly GCA_007115665.2). Taxonomy (NCBI): domain Eukaryota; kingdom Viridiplantae; phylum Streptophyta; class Pinopsida; order Cupressales; family Cupressaceae; genus Sequoiadendron; species Sequoiadendron giganteum. The sequence continues at coordinate 409,360,957 of CM021106.1, forward strand.
CTAAGGATGACTTACAAACCATAAATAATTCTCAAACATGATCTAGAATATTTCATGAACACCCTGATATCTAACAAACTCCTTCATAACAACTTCCATCTTAGGAATGTACATGTATGTACACTCAAACAACTCTACCATACACTGTAACTTAGAAAACCATCTTCTAAAGCACCAAACGTCAAAACCTCTTAACTAAGGTAAACTACCAATACCATCAACACACCTTTAGAATCACAAGACCTAAAAAAAAACTATAGAGAAATGTGGAGCATAAAAATTTCTCCCAAATACCTCTGCAATGCACAGTCACACACTGGTGAACACAACTTTTGTACAACAATCTAGTATACCAAATTTGGAATGTAACACCTCTCACCAACATATCTGAATCACACAAGTAAATCTTCAAACTAGAAGAAATGCGGAGCAAAACCAGAACACAACGCTGTCACCCAGATCACCACTGCAACACTTGTTTCCCCTTTTTATCAAATTTTCTCAAAAGCACTTGAAAACCAAGCACCAAAGACACATCCTCATCATCTTCAACACTTCCACATTCATAGACATAAGCTTATCAAAGCAACACTAGAGGTTGACACTAGTAGATTTACTAATGACAACATAATGCAACTAATCAAAGCATCAACTTCTCACACTCTCATAACTATCTCAATAGACATTAATGACAACACAAACTTGTTGACATCAATGAAAACACAAACTACTCATACTTGTAATATTTAATTTATGGTGGAAGCAATAAGAAGAATGAATGGGAATATTGGTAAATGAGAAGGTAAATGGTATGATAATATGAGTGATAGAGAGTAGAGAATAATAAAATACTAGCCATGATTTACTCAAGTATTTAGGATCTAAGACCAATGAATTCAAGAGAAAAGGAGGGACTAGAATGTGTAAGATGGATTGGGAGATGGAAGGGTGGAGGAAATTCAAATGCTAATTTACTTTTTCAATTTAAGATCATACATTCTAAGAGAAGGGAAAGAAATGTACCCCAGTTCAAAACCTCATACTAGAATGCCTTATAGATGCATCAATAATTGAAAGGGAGAATAAGTGGTATCATCTCAAGATACTTAAATGATGTTTTATTTTGTTCTTTATGAAAATTTTCCTCTGATCTTCTTTGATAGACATTTAGTATTCATCTCTTAGGATTGTGTGTTTTTATTATTCCTTTTTCTTTTTCTTCATTTTTATGTTTTATTTTTGTATTTAGTGAGTGGGGAAACCATTAGGATTTTTGGCACTCAAATATGGAAAAAGAAGGAAAGGTGATCGACCATAAGGTTCTAGGGATCACTAATGAGTTTTGGGAATTGACAAAGTATAAGGGGTAAGAGAAACAAATATAGACTTGATCATGTGTTTCATACTTATAATATGGTTCATATGTATATGGAGGCCAAGATATACAAGTGCAATGGCTACAACTAAAATTATGAGGGGGTCAAGTTAATTCAAAGATTAATTGACTAAGTCAATGAAATCATCATGGTAAAATATATATGATTGAGAAAGAAATATGATAGACTTAGATGTAACTATGAATAGTCTAGGTGAAAAAGGTAGGTATGTGACAAGACTAGCATATGTAATAAGAGGGATGTAGGAAAATTATTTGTTGATTTGGTGCATAAACTAAGAGTGTTTCCAATGAGACCTATAACTCCATATCATGTCCAAGTAGTTCTTAGAGAATGTGGAGAATAAAAAAGATTCATATAGATAAATGATATCAAATTTAAGAAACCTAAAAAAAATTAAATACATTAAAATCTAATAAATTACGTATAAGATACTCATAAAAGTAATGTGTTTATAATGGGCATTCGTGTATAAACTATAAAAGTTGATAGAACAAGTCTCGTAAAAAATGACCTAGATAATTTTTCTTAAATGAGAAAATATATAAAAAATAGGATTTTCAAATGTTGAGAGACATATATAAACTTTATAACTTTATAGAACAAGTCTCATAAAAAATGACCTAGATGATTTTCATTAAACAAGAAAATATACAAAAATAATATTTTCAAAAATGACTTGGATAATTTTTAGTAAATGTAATCTTAGCCATTCAACTTTAAAAAATTAAATTGAAACCCTCCATTTTCTCCTTGACCCCAAGAAAACATTATCATTCAGTCTCCACTATAAACCTCATCCTTGAATGTTGGAAATTCATTCTCCTTGCCAAAAATATATAATTGGCACATTATCCCATGCAAATGGAGCAACCATAACTGATAGGAATGTTGAAGGATATTTAAAATGAGTGATTGAACAACCACATCTCATCCATTGAGAAAATCCACTTTCAATAATGAAATTTGGTAACATTTTACTGTTTGTTATTTCAAATTTTTATTATGCTCAATCTTGAGGCGAACATTAGAATATAACTTTCATTTTACATTTTTATTTCATGTTTTAAATTAGTTTGAATTTCTATTAATAAGTATAAAACTATTGATACTATCTAGAAACCAACCTTGTAAACTTGTGATCTTTTCTAGAGTAGAAAAGGGTTTTGGTATGGGAAAATGAGGTTAACCTAGTGCTATCTAAAGTACATGAAAATATTTGGAGATGCTTTAAATGAAGCTTTCTAAGCTATTGTGTAGAAGTGTATTAACATTCCCCTTGCACCTTGGTTAAGTCCCAAAATTGAGTTACTAATAAACAAAAAAGAGATAATGTAATAGCCAATGAATCCTTATATGTGAATGAAAATTGATGTTGGTAAAATAATTGTATATTTTTGACTTTATTGATGTAAGCCAATATATGATGAGATTGGAATATGTCCTTAATGATGGGTCAATTGATAAAGAAAAAAATATCTTTCATTTATGTGCGACATTGGTAGATTGATACACCTAATGTATCTACAAAAGGAGGAGGAATTGCATGCTTTTTAGAGTATGGTCTTCATCATTCCATGATGTGTTTTTCTTATGTTTAAATGATCTTGGATAATGTACTTAAAATACACAATCCTAAACACATGAAATTCAAATTTTGATGCTTATGTTGTTTGGTGATGGTTAGTTCCTAAGATTTTTGGCTTGGGAATGTATTTTTTGGGGGTTTTGAAACAAGAGGACAAAATTGCACTAGTAATCCTATCCAAGGACAAGGTAAAAAGTATATGATTATGTTGAAGGTGGTTAAATTGTTGGGGACAAAGTAAAAATAGCTTTAAACAAGGCAAAATGATATGCCACTATCTTGGATTAATGAGTGTACAAATGTAATCAAATCATATGCTAGAATCACACATTTAAGAATTTCACCCAAATAACTTAAAACTAAAGAGGAAAATTTAGGGTACACACTTTTCTATTTGTAAAGGAAAACAAGGTTTTCTTAGGTTTAACCTAAAATAATCAAGTGAATACAAACAATTAAGTACAATTAACCTAGATTATCTAAACATGGTTGGGTTATGGTAAATTGATACATGACAAGTTATTCTAGGAAATATAAATGCAATTCTTAGGGTACTTAGCTCTATTATCAAATAATGATCATCTTTGTTAAATATTTTAGAATCTGCCTAATGTTTGATCTAGAAAATAATGCCTATGTATTAATGAAGTGTCTCAATAATTACATTAGATTTGTGCTTTATGAAAGGTATAGCTTGTGGATTTCAGATGAAGTTGTAGTCACAATTTTATACACTATATTTAGACTCATCCCTACAAATAGTAATTTTGTGTTATTCTACTCACTCGATGAATAGGTTTTTTCTATGATCTTCTTGAATATTTGGGGGCTTGGTGGTATTCAAAAATAACTTAAGGGTTGACGATTCATTGCAAAGAGACAAGTTCTTCTAGATCAACCTCTTGAGAATGAACAATGCTTAGAAACAACAAGCAAGGGCCCTAGAATGTTGATTTGTTTCTCTTTTTATTACACCAAATCAAAATGTGTCACTATCAATTACTCCTTTAATGCTATAGAATGAATGATTTCAAGTTATGTGTGGACAAGTTTTTGATATCTAGAATAAATGCAATGAATGTCTTTAAATACTAGCACATAACATTAGATTTTATCAATTGAGTGCTTTATTTGGCTCAAGGCAAGAAGGTTAATGAAGCTAGTTAGTCATGTTTGAATATTAAATTTTAAAAAAGGTAGGGACAAGTTTGCAACCACATAAATGTCTCAATGTGAAAAATGGTCTAATTGAGATGGCTAGTGAATAAATATAAAAATAAATGCATAAATGAATGTGAAAAATATAACAAATAATTTAAATTTATAGAAATATGTATATTCAAAAATAAAATAGAACTAAACATTAAAAAAAGTATACATAGATAAAAAATAAAGAAAATGAATCCGATTTCATAAAAGACACTAATTTGACCATTACATTAATTTATAATATTTAAGTTCTCAAGAATCTTAATAGAGAAAATTATAACTCATCAAACCCCAAGTTGGATTCATATATATCAGTTGATTAACCATATGTGAAAACATTTCAAGGTTCAAATTATTATAATACTTTATAATAATAATTTACCAAGATCCTTATGGGTCAAAGTGACGTAAAGATATGCATTTAGGCAAGCGTTGGTATAAAAAAAGCAGTTAGTCCAATTACATAGATGCGAGTAGAGAAAAGATGGGGAGTGGTTAGCGTGAGATATACCACTCTATCAAAGTACTGGAGGAAGATAGTGGGTGTCATAATATTATACAAGAAGTTGCGGGCGGAAGCACTTTTCAGTTACACATTCCAAAGCGAAAAAACTAGTTTATTTGATTTGCTTGCCACCTTCAAGATTCCAAATTCAGGGCGATTAAACGTCCACCATGTTTTCCTTTCCCCGGCGTGGTTCCAAAACTTTTTAGACACGTTTTCTTCTCTGCTAAATCTTATATTCATTAATCATCTGCACGTTCTGCAAATTGCTTGCTATGTATTCACTCATTTACTCCACCACACATTCATTGAATATAACAAATAATGATATAAATATGGGCTTGACTTATCTTGCTTGTTCCAAATTGATTATTTCATTGAAAATCATTGTCTTATTTGTTATAACATAATATTATTTCAACATTCAATCTACTAGCCCTCTCCTCTAATACCACAATTCAAAGTGAGACAAACATAACAAAGCATATCAAATAAAGATAGTGATACATCAACAATGAGAGGGTGGTTTTAGACGAATTCACAAGATTAGGAAAAACCCTCTTCTTTTTCAAGCTCTAGAAAACCTAGGGCGGTGTTTTTTTGAGGTCTCGATAGGATAATGAAGATGTGAAACTTAGGTCTTTGGTAGCCATGCTCCAATAGCAACCATGAGTACACCCAAAAGATCTCATGTAAAGCAGATTGAACACTATATGCACCAAGGTATTTGAATGAGTTATACCACTTAACATGAGCCCCCTTAGCATTTCATACCACAAATGCACCTAGGAATCGCTCTCATAACTCACACAAGGTTTGACCATTTAGTAGCTCATAAGTTTCATCATGGGTAATCATCACAAAGTTATGAGAGGATGTAGAACAAAACCTATACTAAGACTAAAATGTGGAGATAGTTTACGAGTGCAGTAATTGTGATGGTGGTGGAAAAATAATAAGAAGCTAGTTCCTTGATCATATTGAGCAACAAAGTCAAGTCTCAAGCTTCTTATGCAATTACATGTGCAAATAAAGCATGAAAACTAGGAGTGTATTCATGAACGATAAGTTAGATTCTATGATTAAATAAACACATTCCTCTATTTAACTAGCAACATTCATGACAAAATCTACTTAATAATCTAAAATTGAACAAGGTAAACCCACATATTGCATAGAAATAAAACACCAAATACACTTTGGCACATTTTACAATCTCTGCATGAATTAACTAACTATTACAATAACAAACCAACAAATGTGGTCTTAGGAATACATATAACATACCCATTCCCTAAATTAACCCTAAAAAATGTGGAGACACTTGTGTCATGAAGAAACTCTCGTATTCAACACATTTCCTTGACTTGCAACATCCCCTTGACATGATAAATTAAACTTGCAACTTTGGTTTATACCCTAGAATAATATAATACACCTAATCAACAATAGAGAACACCTTTGTGGTAGGGAAATACCTAGAGATTGTTGACCATCCAAAAATCATATTTTGTCTTTCATATATGTATATATCATCATAATTTTACTATGAAATATAGGAGGGAATGTGAGAGTGATCAATAGGTTTGCAAGTTGTCCATGTTTGTTCAATTATCTTCACATGGCCAGGTACCTAGAACAACATCCCTTGCATCAACAACTATGTTCATTTGTATGTAAGTCATGCCTTTGAGTGACCCATAAGTGTTGAAAAGTATGTAAAATTCATTCCTTTTCATTTCACATTCGAATGAGTCCACTAATGGCATCATGAGTCATGCATTTTTGGACCAATAGGATAGGTACTAACATTATATATGGTTGGGGACCATCTAGCTATCTTTGGGAGAAGACCAAGGATAATCAAGGGAAGAAGAGGGATATGAAAAACAAACCAAAGAAGATATGTAAAAGATAAAAGAAATATGTGCACTAATGTATAGGAGACAACAACAAGGGGAATATATACAATTAAAAATGATAACTTATAGCTAGTGACACATAGGCATATAGAAAACTAAAATGTATGGCTATAAATGAAATTTTAGAACACCATTATAAGTTTAGATCCTACAAAGGTTCATGGCACAAGGACATGGATAAACCGTAACATATTACTTATCTCTATTAAGAAAAGCTTGGGGAAATAATTGAACACCTTCAAAAAAATAGTGTGTTGAATAGTGAACAAGAACATAAGTCATCTTTCATGTGCCAAAAAGATCATGTTACTATTAGTGCTTGAGGAGCCAAAATTAAACCTCCCATCAATACCATCAACACAATCAAACCATACGATAAAAGAGCCTAGTCCATGATGAATTATCATCAAGAATAAATCTAATATGAACTACCCATGCTAATTTTCAATCTATCTTAGACTTTGGAGCCCGCTTGCACCACTGTACTCACAATTTAACATTTTGATGTAAATTTCTTATCTAAGTCAGATTCTTGACCCAAGCCATCATCTACATAATCAACACATGAATCATCTTGAGACACTTTATAAGAAATTTCTTTCCCTTCAAAGTTTCTTCCTATTTCAAGCTCTTCATTATAATTTTCTATTAAAATTGGTACCAAAAACATATGATTTGATCTTCCTCTTCTCTCTATAATCAAGCATTAAGACTCACACGATGAGATACAACTTCAACACCATAGTTCTCAACCAATGAGTTTATAAATATGTTAAGAAATACAATACTTTTCTATAGAAGATGACTCCTCCAAACCAAGCTATAAAAATTTTCCCAAATAGAAATATTCAAGACCAAAAACACCTAAATAACATAATGCATTAGAAAGGAGGACACCACCATCATTATCATCAAGAAATAAAGAAAGGGAGCATCTCTAAAAAATAGAAAATGTCTTGTGCCTCAACTTCCCCACTTGCACCTGCAACATCTACACCATCATGGTGATGAGTTAACCCATCAAGTCAATAATTAAAAGCTACAAGCTTGTCCCTAACAATATTTTGAGGTGAGAGGTCTATAGAACAAGAGGATTTGAATATAAATTTCACACACAAAATCTATGCTTAAATTTGGTGGTTTATATTCAAAAGGGATTAAACTTGCACCTTGATAGAAGAATTCACAATACATGTCTAGAATACTCTTTCATTAGGCTTATATTAATCTAGGATGAGATTAAGAGAACCAAAAAACTTGCTATGAAAATTTAAAATTGATTCACCATTCTACCTTATGAGATGTTCTAGATCTTGGCCAAAAGAGGTAGAATTATACATATGTGCATCTACCTCATTGAAATCAGCAACGAAATCATCATGATCGTCATCAAACACTATTGTTACAACTTATTGGGTATCTATAGATGTTAATTGATTGTGGAACTATTTTGTTCTAGGTCTAACATGTTAATGTGAAATAATAAAGCAACAAGCTCTTGTTTAGATGGGCTTGGGAATGCACAACAAACCTAACTTTTAAAATTTTAGTTGCATGACCACTTTTGTACTTAGATAAGGTATATGTTGAGACGCTTCACAACATGACTGATGACAACCAATCATAGAAGCGAAGCAATCAACAACAAAACTTCAGAAAACACCTTGAGCTAGGAACATGTATTCTCATTCAATTAAATTGATCAGCTTACACACTACAACATCACACATTTCCTAACAACAGATAGTCAGTCTACCAAGTTCCACAATCAAAACTAATACGATGCCCCTGCATCAATGACCCAAAAAAATTAGTACTTGATTTTAAAAAAAAAAAATAGTTTGTAAGAGTAGTCAGACAATAGGACCTTCTCACCAAACTAAGACAACTTGGAAAATACTAGAACAAGAAAACCAGACCACAAATTGGAACCATCAAGAAGCATTGGAAAATGAGGCCAATAATGATTGAACTCTAGATCCACCAGAAAAGGATCCCCAAAGTAATGGTCAACCTAGGGTCAAATGTCAATTTAATTCCTGAAAGAATATTGGAATACTTGGGAAAACCAGAATTAGAACCGACACCTTACAATATCAACTTGGCAAACGATATCGAAATGAAAATAATGGTACCTAGAAGAAGGTGGAAATAAATGTAAAAGGAGTGAAACAATATCTAGACTTTGAAGTGGTCACTATGAAGGAAACATTTGACTCATTCAATGCCTTACTAGGGCTTAGATGGTTTGTAGATTCTAAGGGAATTATAGATGCCCAAAAAAAGGAAATATCCTTTGCAGATGACAGAAGGGTAGTCCATATTCCCTTGGGGAAAAAACTTGGAGGACCCTACATAGAAGAAGTAAATGTTGAAGAAGATGAAGGTAATGACCAGACCATAAACATTATAACTATACAAACCAATGAAATTTTGGAAGAACACAATTCAAAAGGGGAACTAGGAATATAAGATATTGAAGGTGGCATGGATAGCAAAGCAGTATTAGAAGCATGGCTACAAGACAATCAAGAAGTATATTCCCAAAATCTCTTTGGCTCTCGAAGAATATTTATGATAAAGAAAACACCACTAAAACAAGGCAGTGTAGCGTAGGACATGTGTGGGTTCACTAGGAAGGAAGAAGAGAACTACAAAGAGAACTCCTATAGGATTTGTCATATTTCCCAAAGGAACCATCAAGATAAACTACCCAAATACTTTGGAGTAGGTGAACTAGTACCCTATATAACCCAAATCAAGGAAACCTTCTTGAAGGAAGCAAATAGGATAGTTGGATTACCGCATACTCTTACTTGCATTGTCGCATGTTGGTATAATGCCCATAAAAAAAATATAAAGAAGTGGGATACATTTAAAAATATAGTAAAGGCGAGGTTTCTACTAGAAGTAGGGGACTACAAGGACATACCACCAGATGAAGGCGACATCCCATCAAAGAAGCATCTATAAATATGCACACTATTGGGAAAGTAACTATGAATACAATGACTGGCTATACATTCAAATGCTATATTGGATATCAATCTCAGTAGCAAGAATGTGGTATATTGAATAGGAGAGAAGGGTCGAAACCAAATCCTAGATAGAATTAACCAATGATTTCATCTAGACCTTTTCATTTTTGAGTAAAAACCCTCAGATACAAACCATACTTGGAAGAATAAAAGGGATTATCTTTAGCCCACTCAAAGACAACATATAAAATGTAGAATCTCAGGGACCAAAAATCCCATTCCATGCCATCAGAACATATATGTAAACACAAGGATTAGACAAAATGGGAGTTGTTCAGATTAGGAAAACACTGCTGGGAAATATAAGGTGATGAAGAAGAACAACTACCAAATATATAAATCAGTTAGGGGGAGAAGGAGATAGAGGAAACTACCAGTCCAAAATAGAAGTAAACAATGAACCAATCAAAATAAAAGAGACAAACAAAAGGTGACCCTAAATTGGCACACATAGGAGATTATTGAGGTGAACAGGTAGTAGCACAAACCATTGAAAAACTAACCGAATTCCAAGGCCTCTTACCCCAAAACTTTACAAAAATGAAAGGGATTAAAGGAGAATTAGGTGTTATGAAAATTCAACTTAAAGATGAGGCCAAACCACTCTAGAAGATACCATATCAACTGAATCCCAATATGAAGAAGAAAGTAAAAACTGAAATTGACAAAATGTTAGCAGCCAAAATAATTAAATCGGTGGAAGATGGAGAATGGATAAGGCCGATGGTGGTTCAAAATAAGAAGATAAAAGAGAGAAGGGTGTGCATCGAATTCCAAGAGTTAAACAAAGCATGCATACATGATCCATTCCCCACACCATTTACAGAAGAAATATTAGAAACAGTTGCCAAGAGGGAGATCTACTTGTTTACGGATGGATTCTCCGGGTATCATCAGGTGAGAATAAAGGAGGAATATCAACCCAAAAATACATTTGCTACATGCCATTCAAAATAAAAAATGCTTTGGCCTTATTTAGTCAGATAATGATCAACACCTCCGAGGATTTCATTTACAATCTTTCTTGGAAGTCTATTTAGATGATTAGACAGTCTATGGGCTAGTGAAGGACCATGCCCAAGTCCTTTGGATGATGCTCAATTGATGTAGAAGCATGTAGATCTAATTAAACCTAAAGAAGTACACTTTTGCAATACCCTATGAGACACTTCTCAGCCACATCATATGCAAAGAGGGGCTTATGGTAGATCTGATGAAGGTGGATATGATCTTGTACCTACCACCACCAAGAGATTCCTCAGAATTCAATACATTAGTAGGATATATTGGATACCACCAAAATTTCATTGAAGGATACACAAGAATTACAAAACCATTAGAAGACCTCTTAAGGAAGAAATCAACATGGAGTATCAAATGGAATGAAGAAGCCTAGAAGGTGTTTGATAAGTTAAAACAAAAAATAGCAGAAGTGCCAATCCTAATCTTCCTAGACTAGAATAATCCTTTCCATGTCCACGTAGATGCTTCTAGAATAGAAATTGGATCCGTGCTTACTCAGCCTAAAGGGAATAAGGATAATCTGATAGAATTTGCTAGTAAGAAATTATCTACAACACAGAAAGGGAAGCATTAGCAATGGTATATGCTTTACAAAAATACTGGCACTATCTACTATCCATTCCCTTCACTTTATTCACAAATCATGAACTCTTGAAGTACCTATTAGACAAACCGATAACTCATGACCAGATATCTAGATGGCTCCTAGTGTTTCAAGAATTTGACTTCAAAATAATGGTGAAACCTAGGAAGAGAAACCAAGGGGCGGATTACCTATCCTGGATTGAAATTGGTGAAGAACTAGATGTATACATGAGGAATTTTCTAGCACATATTTGTTCAAAATCACAGTAGTACTTGAAGAACTAGAGGATATCACCATCCTACTATCAATCAAAGAATTTCCCAAAGACTTAACACCATAGGCTACAAAGTCAATGGTACGGAGAGCAGCATCTTATACATTAGTAGAGGGATAATTACACCACAAAGGAAAAGATGACATTCTTTGGAGAGTAGTCTACAAACATGAAGGGAAATCCATCCTACAGAAAGCTCATAGCAAGATTGTTGGAGGTCACAATTCCAGAGTATCCATCACACAAAGGGTAAAACTAGCAAGTCTATGGTGGCCAACATTACATAAAGATGCCATGGACTATGCAAGAGGATACAACATCTATCAGAGAATGGGAAGGCCTACCGCCAGAGATGAGATGCCCCTCAAAATGGTACTAGCCCAAAACCCATTCGAGAAATGGGCAATTGATTTCATAGGGCCAATCGACCCACCGACAAGACACTCAAAGGCTCGATTTATCATCACCGGAATGGAGTACCTAACAAAATGGGCAGAGGCAACTGACTAGAGACTGCACCACCAAAACTACTACTAAGTTTCTATACAACAATATTATTACCTGATATGGATGCCCATTAAGCATAGTCAGTGACCAAGGAAAACATTTCATAAACAATGTGATAAAGGAATTGTTGCAAAATTTTATGATCTAACATAATAGAAGCTCACCCTATCACCCATAATCCAATGGAGTTAGTGAGGCTCTGAATAAAATAATCAACAAAACATTGACCAAATTATGTTAGGGAAACCAAACAAATTGGGATATTGAGACACTGACAATATTATGGGCATACCAGACCTCATATAAATGGACAAGCAATTTTACACCATTCCAGTTGGTTTACAACCTTGACGCAACAATACCCATAAACTTATCATTATGAATATACATAATGCCCTAACCTTATGGCTTGAAGAGGATGAATCCCTAAAGACGCAAGTAGAAGAATTAGAAAAATTACATGAATACCGGAAAGTTTCCATGTATAATCAATAGTTACAACGTCAAGGAAAATCATGGCATGACCGAAACTTGCACCTAAAGACATTCCAAACTAAGGATCTAGTGTTGTTGTATGATAGAAAATTCAACAAATAGGGGAAGTTAAAAGTTAGATGGTCAGGATTGTACTAAATTCACCACATCAATGAATCTAGAGTTGTTAAAATTTGCTAACTCAACAACACAATCGTAACAGAAAAAATTAATGGTGCACGCTTGAAACATTATCAACTACCACTAGAATAAAACACATTTATCTCACCCAAAGCCATTGTACTACACTGTAACTAACAAGCATGATTAACCTGCCTTAATACCATTAACACCTATCAAATCAACCAAAACAACCCACGAAAGCCATAAACAGGTAGAGCATTAAAATTATAGCTACCACTTGCTAAAATTCACACCCCACTAACCACCATCTTATAAAACCCCAAATCCCTTCCTAATTTTCACATACTGCTAATACGAGAAGAGAGCATTCATTGAGCAAAGCTACAAACTCGGTAAAAGAGAAGTGTGAGAAAAATTGGTAATTACACAAGAGGTACTTATTGGAACGGGAATTCCCACAATTATCCACATTTCGGAGAAGCACAGAATGGTGTTCAAAAGATTCCCATTCAAAGCAAACCTCACAGACAAAGATGGAGTGTTCTTGACAATTCTGCACAATGTAGTCCACCTGGAGGATACAAGGATGTATATCCATGAATCCATTAACAAAATTAACCATACCAAGATGGAAGAGCTCCGACAACAATTGCTGACAGAGGATAGGAAGAAATATAAACATGAACATATGGAGATTGCAAAGAAAAGCTTGGACGTATGGAAGGATTTCCCAAACTTCTGCTTAGAAGAGGAATGGATCCGGATTGTTTTGAGTTGGATACATGATGACTTTATGTACCTCGACAAGCCATACAAGATTACAAAGGAAGCTATCTATGAGGTGATCGGGCTATGGAACGTCAAAGGGATCTCAACCAAAAAGGCCATCAAAAATAGCAAAGTAAAGAGGTTGACGGGAGCCACATTCAACAATTGGAGCCTGATCTTGAAGTCAATATTGAATCTAGTAGTCAAATATGCAATAATGTGGATCACTTACAAAGTGTACTACACCAATTGGGAGGATTCCACCACCACCACCATTGTCACACCACCTACCATATGGTGGTCGAAGGAAAAGATTTAGACTTATGCGAGATCATGCAAGAGAAACTGATGGAGAACTTGCACAAGATCAAGACCTCCAAGTATCACTTCTAGTATGCCACTCTAATAATTTGTTTAATGTTCTATTTCTTGAAGGAGTTGTCGGGGTTCAAGGGAAAAATCTAGCAATTAGACCAAACTGTAGCAACCCAAATCAGGGACAACACCCACCAATTTGTAAACTTTGAAGCCAGACAAACCGCTTACTAGGGATTTTTTAAACATTTCCAACAACAATTATAATTTATGGACCAGGTCCCCTATCTCACAGCCCAACAATATGAAAACACAATAACATTTTTAGGTAAGGATTTCACACACATGGAGGCTGTCAAACCCCACATAGTGTGGATTTCAGCAGTTCCATACGAGATCACGACACATGAAATTGATGCATTGGTAGTAGCCTTGCTCTAGAACCCAAGGGATAACACAGCTCCCAGATTTGGGATATATTAAAAGGTAATGGCTAGAAAAGTGGAAGAGGAAGCCTAAGAGGATGAAGAAAAGCTCAAAAACATGAGGTACCATAACCCACTGTCACCACTCCATTACACGTTAAATCATCTAGCAGAAGGACCACAAGGTCCTAGGCCACCCCTCTGGGACAACTGGTAGCACCTTCAGCATCATCACCTTCAATATTAGCACCAATAGATTTCCCCCCTGGGTCAATCCTCATAGACACTAAAAAGAACCTGAAGGGTAAAACAAAAGGCTACCAAGCCAAAATTGAATTCTGACGAACTAGAGGTTGAAAAAATCTCAGAGGATGAGGAAGAAGTAGATCAACCTCTGCAAAGGAGGAAGAGAATCAGGAGGACCTCCAGGACTTCTCTAGTCAAGCTAGAGTCCTAGGAGTAAGCAAAGAAAAAAAAGACAGCAAAACAACAACCTTCAGCATGCTCACCGGATCTAATAAACGTCTTGGAGACATTCAATGCCATTGTTGACCATGGGATGCTACCTCAGATCCTAAAAATGTATGAAGAATATGATGAAGCCAACCAGGATAGAATAATTCAGACTTTGACAAGCATAGGAGTTCCAGACAAAATAGCAAGTTGATAGGCTAATGCAGGATGATCCAGATGATGCAGAGGCTCTCTAGAAGGAAACGGAAGCAGCCACCCAAAGACTATATGAGACATTGAAAAAGAACCTGAAACAAGGGCCAACACAAGAAGAAGACATTGTTCAAGAAGCCAGGCATGAGGAGACTAACTCCCAAGCAATCAAAGAAGAAAATGTTTTCCAACAAACCGAATGATAGGAGAATGCCCCTCTCGACATAGGAGAAGAAGAGAAAAGAAAAGAACCAAAAGGGAATGAAGAGGGGGCCAGGAAGATCCAAAGAAGGATAAGGAGGACTCCGGAGGCACATCCAACCCTCCAAATACCATCTCTGCCATTAAGAAATTCTTGGCCAAGCAACAACAAATTCAATCGACACATTCTCCCCAATTACTGCAAGTTTCACTAGTAGGTTCATAGGTGAATCTCTTCGGGATGTCACCTATCCATAAAATACAACTGGGGGATATTTCCCATGTAACAGGAAGAGAGGAGCTACTATAGGAGCACGTCCAACAAACTGAACAACTCTAGGATGCCATATACACACTACAGAAGGCTATCCCTCATGGTTCTAAGGACCAGTCCCTCCCTTTGCCACAACAACTACAACAGTTGGTCGCCAAGGTACAAAAAAACTTAGTGTCATAGAAGGAAATCATAAGACAAGAAGCTCAAGATGAGCTCATCCAAAAAAACACCCAGTTGTTTATCAAGTGGTGCACTTCTGCACAAACTCAACTGGAAATCCAACTGTAGTAGACAAAGAAAAGCATTAAGGTTGTCGGGGTCATTTACCATTTCTGCCCACAGTGGCCCAACACCACAAAGAACCTCTCAGACCAGATCATACAGAAAGAGGAGTGGATAGAAAAGGTGAGCTATGACCCCTTGCAGGATCCTACTGGCACAAAAGGATATAACATTGAGCACCTACATATCCAGCTCCAATAGCTCCACACACAGAGGGAACTGCTCAAGGAACAACTTCAGCAGTTGAGGGGGAAAGTGAATAATGAGTTGTGGTTCCTCTAGTTGATTGTAAATGAAGTAAAAAAAAAGCCTATAATATCAAAATTTTCGCCACTCTATTGGAAGCTGAACAAACTCTAGCCCAAGTTCAAGCACACAGATTAGCACCCTCCTTCAGGCTCAAGCTCACTGGACAACCACATTGGCCTAACTTCAGGTAGAATACCAAAAAATCCTTCCCTAGGTAGAAATGTCTTGAGGACAAGACATACTTTTAAAAGGGGTATGATGTTTGCAGGTCAAAGGGCAGAACAGAACACACGGCAACAGATCAACAAAGCACTACGGTACTAGTAGAGGTAATAGTCACAAAGAAGGAAACACGTCCCTTGAGAGAAATGAATGTATATATGTAATAGATAAGAAATATATGAGATATATAGGATAGAACAAAGAGTAATGCATGATAGAAGACATATGTAATAAAATATCACCATAATATCGGAGCAGAGACTAGACCTACCCGTTTGTATCTATTCTAATATAGAGATATATACTGGATGGAGTTATAAGGAAACATGTGCATTATGAATGTTTGAATAAATTATTTTTTCTATGAATATTATTATCTATTATGAACCCCTATGAATTCCTATCACATGTTTATTTATCTTACTGTATTTTCCAGGGTATAAACTAACTACTCAGGAAATATCGAGTTACAAATCCTTCTAGATTGTACTACACCCATTTCTCTTGCCAACTAAAAAAATTCTTGAATTTTGTGCATGTAAATTTTGTTTTTAGATTTCCTAAATTTCGCATTTTGTATTTGATAAACAAATAAATTTTAATTATTTACATTCATTTTTCTTCCAAGAATAATTTTCTTTTAGGTAGGGCATTGATTTTTTGAGAAAAAAAAGGAAAAAATATTTTGCAGCATAAGCCTTAGAAAATGTAGGAGAAATTAACTACCAACAAATGATGAAATAGGTGTTGTGGCATTTAGATCTTGTAGACATGTGCTTGCACAAGTAAGACATTCACAATTTGTTTCTTCTTTGCTAATATACTTCCCTCCTATGTCACTTAAAATGCATTTTTATCTTTTCCCTAATCACAAGAATTCTACCCCTAGTCTGTAATGAGACAAACCTCGAACCACCACTTCTCCATTTGTCAAGACTACACCTAATTTGTTGCTTTCAAGAAATTGAGTTGGAATAGGTTTTCTCCAACTATTCATAAGGAGTGAGAGGCATAATAGAGTTATTAGGCCAACTTGATTAGGCTCAAATGACTAGGTGAAAAGTGGGGTTTTACCATAAAAGGAGCTCTACTTATAATACACTCATCAATTCTTGATGGGTTACAAATCCTAACCCACCATTGATATTTTATTTTTACATTGTTTCTTCCATAAGTTATTTCTTACATGAATAACCATGACGGCTTAATATCTAAGGTTCTTTCTTTCTTTCTTAAGAATCTTGGATTATTGAAGCTCGATTGCATATATATGCCAAATTCTATAGAAATTGATGACATGCACCACAAGTTAAAAAAAATATTTAAACCATATATAATTTGATGGAATGTAATGGTTGTTGGATATGTTGATAAATTTCAAGAATGAGATCATTCCTTCTACAATTATAACCTTTTTTAGTCTTTTTAAGAAACATAAACTAAAAATTGTGTCAATGTCCACAAATGACCAAAGTATATTAAGAGAAATGCATAGGTAGCCTAGAATAGACTTTAAAAAAAATATTTTAGAGCTTCTAAAATTCACAAACCCTCCTTTCACTTTAGTTTCTTATATAGATTTAGAGAGAGTTGATTTTATTGTTCTCGTGCCTATTTGAACATTAGATTGTATGGTTTTCTATTACAATTTTAGGCAACTTGGATTTTAACAAATATTACATTCAATACATTATGATATACAAGTGATGTGGTTGAAAGTGGTGGATTTCTTTTATTTATTGAGCTTCTTTTTAATTCTAATGATGAAGCATATGAGCAAGTAATGGACAATATTTTTCTTGGTCATAATCTATCCCATCATGTGTTATACATATTTATCCTCTTTAAGTTTCTACTTGTATTTATACATTGCTATCTATTGTAGGTTGCTTAGGCTTTAGGAAATATTGTTCAAGATTCTACCAAACACAAAGAAATTATACTCAATAATGGAGATATGGATAATTCACAAATCCACAATTGGAATCCAACATGGACCCTAGTAAAAATTTTGTTGTGGCAATTCATGTCCTCCTTTTGAGTAGGTAAACTATACACGTTATAGTTGATAAATTTTTGATCTCATAAAATTTGTTTGCATATCTCTTAATACTACCATTATGGCTTGACTTTGTATCATGTCTAATGAGTATCAAACTCAAGCTACAACATGCAACACTTTTTAACACATATCATGATTTTGTTAGTTAAGGTGGATGGTTAATTCAATTTTATGAGAAAATGAAAATAGTGTGCTATAAAAATCTCTTAGTAATAGTTCACATTTTTCTTTTATCCACATTGAAAAATGGAAGAATCTAGAAACTAAACTCATTTTAGCTCTTGAAGATTCTCTTTCACTCTTGTAAACATTTAAATTAATCTTAGGATGAGGTACAAATTTAAAGGCTTAAAAGATTTAATATGTTAGGTCTAAAGGATTCCTATTATTTCTTTGTAGGTAAAGGATATCCTTCTAATTTTGAAGTGACTCATTCACATCACTTATAAAAGATATATCAACATCTTCCATATTTGTTGGATGGAGACAATGATGATATTAAGATTCTTTATTGGAACTAGTGTATGTGTAATTCTTGTCAATATCTTTCAAGGTTAGTTCTTTAGTTAATATGAGATTAGTTGAGAATTTCTTAATAGTAACTCATGCAAAGCTTATTCTAAAAAATATGATAATAACACTTGCATATGAACTATTTATTTCATTTATCTTATGTTCTCTTTCTTCATTTTACAAAATTTTAAAACAATCCAAGAATATAGGTTTAATTTTCAATCATATTGACCACTACTTTAATTCAATAATATTATAAAAGTTCTAAAAATAATTAAACTTCTTTACTCTACCTCCAATGCAGCTAACCTACTTTTAAGTTAGCACACTTGTTTTTATCACTTAAGGTATTTATTTATCTTAGCATTTTATTTCAAGAGAATAGATCTCAAATGCAAACATATTTTTCAACTTACATTTTACTTCCTCCCTCACATTTTTTCAAACAATTTAGGTGCTCCCTTAGCTAATAATATCACACATTTATTCAATTATTGATTATATGGACCACTACTTACATTTATAACTCTACTTCTAATGTGACTAACCTATTTAAAACTTAGTACAGTTATTTTTTCACTTAAATCTAATGTATTTATTTACCTTAGCATTGTAACTTGAGGAAATATATCTCAAATCTCATCATTTTTACCTTGCATATCACTAGCCAGTATTCCTTGTGGCAACAAGTGAAAACACATGATTAGAGTAATGTAATTTATTTTCTGGTAGGCATCCTTCATCAACTCTCATTGCTTCCTTGAAGACTAAGGCAATATGGTTACTTGTTTAACCAAATGAATGAAATTCTGAAGTAATTTTTGGGTAAGTTTTTTTTATTTTCAATTAGAATAGAAGGGACACCTAGAGAATATTATGTTGCCATTCTACTTATTTATACACTGGCATGTTGGCTTTTAGTATATTGTCGAAAATGAACCCCTTCCATGTCTCCTTCCACTTCTCACTAATAATATCAGAAAAAATATTAAAATGGATGCTAATTTGACAATCTTCAATGTTGCAATAGGGAACCCGGATCGAATTCAGGTGAGCTTTTTGCTTGTAGATTAATGTAGGATATAAATGAAATGAAAATGGCATTTTATTTTTGTTTATCTATGTGAAATTTTATTGGTTACTTGTATACTCTTGTTTACGTATTTGGATGACTAGAACTCCAGATATTCTCTACGTCCAACTTGGCCATGCTTTTCAGGTTGTTATTGATGCAACCACAATTCCTTGACTTGTATAGTTGGTAATAAATGCATAGTTTTGACATAAAATGGGAGACAGGTTGGACAATTACTAATGCTATTTCATGTGGAACGCAAAAGAGATAGAATGAGAGTTAAAATCATTTTATAATGATCGTCCCTTATGTTGAATATGTAGTTCTAAGAAACATTTTTTACTAGTGCTTTCTTATGCATTATGTTATTTCTTTTTTTTATATATTTAATTATACTAGAATGGAAATTTGAATTAGTGTGCCTGAAATCCTATTTATGAATTAAAAACATTCTTTGTAGTCAAAATTTTAGCAAAGGTGATCTTAAGATTCCTTTAGCATTATATTCAGGAAAATAAGATTGGCTTCTCTTGGCTTTAGTTGTTACTTATGAACCAAAGTTTGAGGTTTTTCTTGTCAACATGTTTTTTCTTCCTTAGTCAAATAGAAGACATTCAGTTATTTATATCACATATTTGGACCCTTCTTGGAAACAAATTTTCCAATGGAATTATAAATTGCACTTTTTATGCCATTTTTCTAGAGAATGTAGCCTCCCTTATCTATAGTAGGAATGAGGATGTCTTTGAGCTCCATCTCTCAACTAATGCAGTCATCAAGGCTCGGTGAGCCCTGATCTCTAGTATATAGGCAATATAGTACAAGCCTATTGGATTGAGGAACTCCACATTGATTTGTGTAAGATGTACCATCTGGTCCAAAACCTGTGGTCATCACTCCCATGACAAGATAGGATCAAGAACAACCTAAAAGCATAATTCCTACAACATCAATTTTATCAAAATTTGCAAAAATATCTAATTTTGACTAGCCCTAAAGCAAAAGAGAGCTTCTTTTTTTAAACACTGCTTTATCATAGTCAAAAGTGGACCATTCATTATCATGAGAGATGGGTTCTTGTGAACCACTACTCATGAATCATGGGTCAATGAGTTTGACTCGAAAACTACACGGTTGAATCCTGATAGCAATATCATAATTTGACATGCTGTGGAAGAAACCTTCTACTTATCAATTGATGAGCTAAAGGGGCTCTATAATGAATGGTTCATAAGGCACAACACTTGCTGAAGGTTTTGCAAATGGGGTAGAAAGCTAAGTGGGCTTAACCTTGGGGGAAACTCCACGGTTAAGTGCGCTTAAGCTGGAGTAGTACTGGGATGGGTGACCTCCCGGGATGGACCAATGCTTCACCTCTGTGAGCATCACCTAGATGCAATGAGTGCTAAGTGGACCATTCATTATCATGAGAGATGGGTTCTTGTGAACCACTACTCATGAATCATGGATCAATGAGTTTGACTCGAAAACTACACGGTTGAATCCTGATAGCAATATCATAATTTGACACGCTGTGGAAGAAACCTCCTACTTATCAGCAAGCCCTTTTTCAAAAGTGTCACTCTACCAAAAACATAAGCGAACATTTTCTCAAAAGCATTGTGGGATCATAGTCATATGTGTTACACAAATTCCCATCCTAACACTTTTGTGATAACATGACACTTTTGAAAAAAGTGTCATGTCGGTCTTCATAAGCGTTGGTTTCATAAGCATCACTTATGAAGCGACGTGTTTTTTGACCTAACATAACCTCTACTTTTGAATGCCTAGAACTACGTACAAACAAAGATGGGTTAATCACATATTGGGGTGCCTACTCCAGCTGGTTGTCAAAACTAATGGACCTCCTTTGCAGGATGTGGAGCTCGAACTGCATGTGCCATAGCATCAAGGTCTTTGGAAGGTGTCTAGAGGGTAAAAGTGCTTAGAGCTCTATAATCTCTAAACTCAATGTGTGCAAATGAGGTTGAATTGAACCCAAAATGTATATATATGACCCCCAAACTCTAGGGTTTCACCCTTCTGCTTTTTTTCATCCTCTGCCATTCTCCTGGTTAGTTTATAGAACCCTTAGCACTTGACTTTTCATCATCGTCTCTCCAGAACCAATCTTGTCATCCTATCACGAGTCTGACTCAAAAATAATTTTTTCAACCGACCTCTTAAGGGGACACCCTAGCATCCTACCATCCTTCTTTTGTTTGCTAGGGCACAATGCGGTATCAAGTAAATTTTTACATCAAATAATTTATTTTTAAAAAAATCCAAAGTAGTATCAAGTAATATTTTTTAAAATCGAAAGTAGCATCAAGTCTTTGAAACAACGTAACGAGTACATTATCTCAAAGAGGGGCAAAATGTAGACATCTAAAAATGCTTGAACATATCACACATTCACTAACCTTGCATTTTCATCATTTTCATCATTTCCCTCTAAATCACCTCATTTCCTCTATTAATTAAATAGTTTTTAATTATTTAATCAATTCATCACTTTTTACTATTTTTTCCTCTATCCCCCCTAATTAAATAATTTTCTTAATTATTTAATTAGAAAAATCTATTTTTCTTCTATTTCATATATTAAATAATTTTTAACTATTTAATTAACATATTTTCCTTCCACTTGTACATGGATATTCTTTTCTTCAAAAAATAATATTCTCTTCCTCACATAATTAAATAATTTTGAATTATTTAACTATCTAATTTTCCCTCTCAAAAGCATATTCTAAGGAATATTCTCTTTCAAAAATATCTCAACCAATTCCCCAAAATTAAGGAGATATTTTTAGTTAACTAAACCTCTCAATTAATCTCAACCCTTGATCTTTTAGATTCGATCTCAACCGTTGATCTCCACCCTTGATCTGAATTTTGAAATTCTATAAAATAAGGCCATCTCCCTCTATTTAAAATCACCTTAGAGCACCTAGAAGCATTTTGAGCATTCATGTCATCATTTGAGCATTAAATCTAAGCATTTTGAGCATTTGTGAGAATCTTTTAGGTTAATTCAAGCTTTTGCAACAAGTGGGTTCTAAGGTTTGAGCAATCCAACATCAAATCAACACAATTCACAATGGAATGTTAGGTTTGCACTACATGGATTTGGATTTTGAATGTTCATTCTAATTTTAATGGTCTTTTCTAAACTAGGAGCACTCAATTTCATAAGTTAGTGGGTTTTATCAATATTTTCTTTATGGGTGTTTGAGATTTCTAACCCTCATCGCTTCAATTATCTTTCTAATTGATTTTCCACTAAACCCATTACCCATATTCATATCAAATAATGCAAATGGAAATTATTGTATACAATCTAAGTAATGTATGAGAGGCCCTTGGTTATACAAACCAAGGTGAGACATATGATATCATAAGATTGTGGCAAGTGTCTTAATCTTATGATATGAGTCAAAGTGGTAAGTATCCCATGTGTACCCTAAGTAAACTTAACTAGAATAGTGTGAATAGGACCTAGGAGGTAAACCAATTAGGTAATATCCCTATTTACACCATCTTTCAATGCAAGCAAGCAAGATTTTTAAGAATACACATTTTTCCTCTTTGTTTTTTTCTCCTAAAATCATAAGATAAAACAATGCACAAAGAATATGAAATTTACATTTTTTCCTTATAACCCCAAACCTAAAATAAATATCGTATGTCTCTTTTCACACTAACAACTAACTTTGAGCTAATTTCTATCTCCCACAAAATATCTGTTTTCAACCCAAAATATCTAAAATGGCATTTTCACTAGGCTCAAAAAATCTTCACCTTTAACATAAGTTAGAAATATTCTTCAAGCATAGGTATACAAAACATAAGTCATTTTTGCACAACTAAAGTGAAAATAATATTTTCCAACACTTTTAAATTTACCCATTTTAAATCTAAATTCCCCTTTTATAATTTCTAAGTGCATGTTAATATTCCACTAACCCATTTAATTGATTTTAATCAAAGCATCCAAAATGCATATAAGGAATTAATAAAAAAAACACAAAAATGTGAATATTTTATTTGGCTAGAATGATAGAGATCTAGAATCACACATGATTTGGATATGGGTAACTAGTTCCACACATACATCACATCATTTACTCTAAAATGAGCTAGATGGTTAAATAGAATAAAATATATATACTCCATCTCTAACTAACCATCATTGGAATTTTTCTTTTTCCTACATACTGGATTCAAACATTACATACATCTTCCCAACATGCAACAATATGCAAATCATATAGTAAAATCAACCAATAGTCATGCATAATTCATATTTTTGTAATCATATTTCAATTATAATATCATCACAATAGTACAAGCAATGCATGATTAAGTGTGATTTAATCATTTATCCAAGTAATAATACAAAACACCTATTTAACCCAACAAACATATTATTTAAATTAAAATAGTGAAGTTGAGAGAACTACAAAGATTAAATATTAATATAATATAATATATATATGTATGTATCCAAATATATGATATGAGTACCAAAGTAACAATACAAATAATAATTGAATATCATATAAATTATCTAGTAAAAAACTATCTCACATGCAAAACATATAGATCATGATAGGCACTACATATTTATATTATTGATTTTGACCACGATTGCATATGTGGTAGACTTGGGCATGTGGCATGTGTATATCATTATATATTTCGTACAGGTTATAATATTGACCCTAATGTTATATTGGTTTATTGTATTTTTTATGACTGTACTCTTTCATATTTGATGTATGAATGTACTTGTAAGTTATACTTGTCAATGAATATTGGTTCTATATATATATATATATATATATATATATATATATATATATATATATATATATATATATATATAGTACTTGTATGCTCATATTATGGGATATGAATGTTATTTAATACAAGCAATAAACTCTTTGTGGCTCACATTGGGTATGCTACAATAATATCTTAATTAGCCAATCTTTAGTTACTTTTCATGATCCATTTCAAATCAATGAAAACATAAAATGTCAACATAGTCACAGTCTATAGTAATTCTCATAATTATGGAGAAATTATTTTAGAGCTCTTAGACTACCCATGTTGTCTAAGTTTGAACCAACACTATAGAATCTCTAAGAAAATCACTTTGAAAAATAAAGAACCCTTGTTCAAACATCTTAATGAAAAATCTCAATATAAAGAATGTTTTGAATAGAAACAACCATTTTTCAGCATAAAGTAAATGAAAATTGACAAAAATAACTCTAAAAGACATTTAGAAGGAATTAAATATTTGGGGTATAAGAAATGTAATGAAAAATATCATAAACTTGCTTCTAGTTTTTTATAGAAATCACTAAGACAACTAACAAGGTTTGTTTCACGTAGTGGTGATTGTAGAACTCTTAAGCATAAGGTAATTTCTTAGTCAAAGAATCATTTTATTGATCCATAATAACCCATTCTTTGATCACTAAGGAGGTCTAGAAAAAAACCCTCATTAATGCCATGAAACCTAAGGAGAATGTAGTAAATATCTAGATTCTAATTATGGGGAAAAAATTCTAGTTGTTTGAACACAAGGCTTTAATTCTTAAATGTATGGATTTCCTTTCCCATTCCAAACACTAATACAAAAACAACAATATATGATTTAAAAACTACTAAAAACTGCATATAAATGACCAAACATGATCACGTGACCATTAATAGTTTATTGCCTGTCATTTATAACACGATTGAATTGATGACTAAACCATTTTTAGTCACTTATTGGTTGTTTTGATTGATCGATTTGGTAGTATATTTAGTCGTTGATTGCTATAATTTGGTCACTTATTTAGTCATTTTTTATTCACCAATATATTTAATTGGCCACTTATTGAGTCGTTGATTTAGTCATTGATTGTTGTAATCTAGTCACTTATTTAGTCATTATTTATTCATTGATATATTTAGTCATTGGTTGTTGTTAACTAGTCATCTATTTAGTCATTTTTATTCATCGATTTCCGTCCATTGGTAGTGTATTTAGTCATTAATTTTAATCATCATTTTGATCAATTTGGTAGTTTATTTAATTGTTTTTGTTCATTGATTTTTGTCAACTGGTAGTATATTGATGCATTATTTATTAATTGCATAATCATTATATTTAGTCATATTTATTCACTGATTTCTGTCAATTGGTAGTTTATTTAATTATTTTTGTTCACTAATTTTTGCCTATAAGTGCTAGAAATGAGACAATGCTTTAATTGAGGTTTAAACATATAAAAACACAAAAAAAAAAATCAATCATTCATTTGCACATAACGAAACAACTATTAAGAAGGAAAAACACAAATTTTATTGAGAAAACATGTGCTTACAACAGATACAAGACATAAATATGTGTCTTTGCTATGAAAAATGTGTTACAAAGTCTGTTTCTTAGTGTTGTGATTGAGAAAATTAAGTTACAATGCCTTTTTTTGCCTATACAACTCCAAAATAGAAAAAAAACACTAAGATTCCTAAACAACACATTCAAACTATTGCATAAAGTAGTGGGCCAAGCTATCTAATAGCTAGTACATGATAAACATCAACTATGTCATTTTTTCAAATATTTTAGTGGCCACCATGTGAAGGTCCCTTCTTTCTCTTTCTGACGAACAACTCCATCTATTTTGTCTTCATAAGCAAGGGGTATGTTACTTGTAACCTTTAAAATACTTATATTTGCATCTTCCGCTCCTTTCAATTTGACTCCATGTACAGTAGATAGTGAGTGAATCTGCCCCACAATTCCCACAACAACACCATCAAACGGATCCAACACCCCAACTTTATCCCCTTCTTGGAGTTTATCAATAAATGTTTGTAAAAACAAAAAACAACACATTATATTGAGATATAAAACACACATTATATTATTTTTGATAGCTGTATGTAATGTCTTATGTCTTGGAAAAAATCAGTTTTGTATGTACTTTTTTTTATTCTATTGAATAACAAAGAAGCAACTTTTTACTTTGAAAAAAAAAAACCAACCCATTGCAAGGTACAAAAAAATGGAGGGCAAGACTACAATAGTGCTAGACTGTACGAGTACTCCAAAAAGAGACATGGATTGGCAATGAAGTACTCCCCCTAACTGAGGACCATGACATCCCTGAACATGCAATGCACTAATGCATTGTGAAAATCTATGTATGCACTCTATTACAACTAAGATCTAAGCTTCCATATGTAAGTTATATGTTCTCCCTTATTTCCATAATATATGTATACTAGCTAATTACACTTCACTACTATTTAACCAACTTCTATCAAATAGGTAATGATTACCCTTACTTACATAATAAAACAACCATTACTTATTTGAATAGTACTTGAATAGTACTTACTTGGCACTCACCTCGAGTTCAACACGACTACTACTATGAATATCATGTGCATGCTCATCAAGTTAATCATCATAATCACTATCAACATTGACATGAAGTTGTACAACTTTACAGAGAGCTCTATTGACAAGGCATTTTTTACTTTCATTATGCTTTCATATAATTGCTCTGCATGTGGTTTAACCATCATGCAAAAATTAATACAAGTCAAGTAAAGAATGCAAAAGTGATAATTTTTTGTCCAAAAGAACATTTTAAGCATGAAGAATGACAAAACATTGGGACAAATTAACTTACAACTTAAAGAATACAAAAGCTATAATTTTTTATCCAAAAGACGAATGACAAAACATTGGGACAAATTAACTTACAACTTAAAAAATGCAAAAGCTATAATTTTTTGTCCATAAGAACATTTTAAGCATGAAGAATGAAAAAACATTGGGATATATAACTGACAACTATTATATTACCTCAACTTCAACTCAACTATGACGACTGTGTTGTGCATTCTTGTGCAGTTCATCATGATCATCACAACTATTGTTTTCACCAACTCCATTTTTTGAATCACAAATGTATTGGCTTCTACGAGATGGCGACACTGTATCTTTTCTTTCCTTTTTTTTCTTCATATTTTCTTTGCACTATTTTTCTTTCCTATAAAATAAAAAAATATCATATTATGTCTTATATACATAAAGCTCTTGCCTATAAAACTTCATTAAACACTATTAAAAAAATAATATAATACTTAGTGGATTTACAACTTACTTGTTTGTCGAACCAAGATGTGATAAATATTCATTATTCTTGGCCACTTTTTCAGTACAATAGTGCTCATAATCTAACTAAAATTTCAGCATTATGATCACTATCATCTAATTTGCACCTTATAGTACTTTTCCTCATCTCCTGAAGTCCAAATAAAAAATAATGTATAAATCAACAACTTGAATCAATAAAACTTTATTAAGTTATGATATTGCTATCAAGATTCAACCGTGTAGTTTTTGAGTCAAACTCATTGACCCATGATTCATGAGTAGTAGTTCACAAGAACCCATCTCTCATGATAATGAATAGTCCACTTAGCACTCATTGCATCTAGGTGATGCTCACAGAGGTGAAGCATTGGTCTGTCCTAGGAGGTCACCCATCCCAATACTGCTCCAGCTCAAGCGCACTTAACCACGGAGTTTCCCCCAAGGTTAAGCCCACTTAGCTTGCTACCCCATTTGCAAAACCTTCAGCAAGTGTTGTGCCTTATGAACCATTCATTATAGAGCCCCTTTAGCTCATCAATTGATAAGTAGGAGGTTTCTTCCACAACATGTCAAATTATGATATTGCTATCAGGATTCAACCATGTAGTTTTTGAGTCAAACTCAGTGACCCATGATTCATGAGTAATGGTTCACAAGAACCCATCTCTCATGATAATGAATAGTCCATAAGTTGATAATTGTTGACTTTCCAATCCGCTGATAACTGCAAATAGAAACTTAAAATAGAATTTGGTTTATAGATTAAAAAGAATTTGCAGTCAAAAACCAAAAATATGTTTATAATTACAGGTATCAGACAAATTTTCGTTAGGGGTATATTCACAAGAAAATAACTCATAAAAAAATAACACAAGAAGGATGAAGGAAAAACATTCTAGTAAGGTTATGTCTGATTTGTATCCAATTATCTTAGGAGTTGAACCAAGCAAATATATATCTAATATTAACATATATGATGATATTTTGACACCAATAAATCGTTCCTAATTGTAAACCACATATCTCCTTGTTATTTTGATTTACTTATTCTCCCCAAGTTATTGTGATTTACTTAAAGGAATTTAATCCTTCCTTGAAGGAACTAGTAAATTAACCACACAAAGACAACAAATGTGTTTTGATAAACTAGATATACCCTTGATATATTGATTTAAATAACAAGGAAAGATCAAACTAGATACAACAAGACAACATTCATTAATTCACTTCAACAAATAATTGAAACCAAAATTCGGCCACCAATTATAACTTCATTCTATTGATCTTCAAAAATATTTTAGAATACGTTTCAAAATTTTGTCCTGAATGACATGTCAAAAAGTGTCTTTTCAGTTACCCACTTTTAACATAAATCAAAAAGTCTTAATTATTGTTGTTTACATAGGATTACATAAAAGTAATGAAAGATGAGAAATGAAGATAAATGTTTAGATGTTGAAGTCCAAAGCACTCACAATATATGAAAGTCCATTACTCATCATAAGGTACCCGTGATCATTTAGATCTGGCAAGGTCCTCTCTCCATGATAGTATCTGCAAGGCTTGGTACTTCACTGCAAGGCCTATTCTTCTGGGGGGATAGATTATATGCTCCCATTGGTACATTATGTAATCATGAGGCCATTTGTACTCCTGTATTTTTCGTGTGTTGGCCAGGTGACTTCCACCTATTGTCTAATAACCCTTTGCCATCTGTGATGAATTTTGAGTATCCAACATCTAGTGCAATTATTCCATCCAAGGTTAAATTGAGGCATTGAAGATTTATCTCACCATCTTTCAGTAAATTAGTGAGGCAGTTGGGAACAATTTTTCTAACTCATCTATCCAATCCTTAGAGCCTTTCAATTGATCATCATCCCTTAGTATCTTAGGCACAAACCACTACTTTAGTGTGTGAAATGAATCCATTCTTGCCTTGATCTTTTGGTCTTTTGCAAATATGTATTGAAATTCGTTTGTGACCATTCAAACCATTTTCTCAATAGGCTTTAAAGCTATGGGGGCCTCAACACTCCTTTGTAAAATTCTGCACAAATTTATTAAGGTGTGATGTACAGGTTGCCATTTCTTGAATAAGGTGTCCAATATAGGTACATGGGCCTTTATCTAATCAATTGCTTGTGACAAGGAGACATAACATTCATACACATTTTCTAATTTTTCCACAATTATTTTAACCCTATGCTCCAAGACCTTTTCCAATACCCTGAGGGTTTGTCTCTTTTCTCCTTCCTTTGTTTCTTCATTAGTCTTTTTCAACTTCTCAATTTCTTGTTTTAGCACATTTACTTGTTCAACAATGATTGCACCTATATCAGTTTGGATGGTAGGGGGTTGGTATACTGTTAATTATGTGATTTGGGAAGGACCTTCTTCCTTCAATTTCTCTTTCAATTTCACATTTTCTATGAATAGCCTATTCACTTCATCATTCATATCAGTCTATGCTTTCTCATATTCTACCAATCTAAGCTCCATACCTTTAACCGCAACCCTAGTAAACATTGGTGAGTGCATTGTCATAGTAGTTGCCTCCAATGTTGATGTGTCTTGAAGTGTCTTTCCCATGGCAGTCCCTCTCATTTCTTATACAACATCAAGCAATCTTGGTTTTTCTATTCTTTTTTGCTTTGTCCAAAAGGCTAGGGTTTCAATTCTTGGATTGTAACCTGTGCAACTCATTCCCTCATCTAAAATGAATTCAAAAACCAACATGGGATCTTCTTGTCTTCTTACTTGATCCAGTAAGAATATCTTTTTTAATTCCACCCTAGGAATAATTAGTATATTGCTTTCTAAGACCAATTTTCTTGATTCTTGGGTGCTAATAGTAATTTCATTAATTTTGAGTTCTTCAAAAGTCTGGGAAATAATTTGGTCATGATGTGACTCTTTAGTGCCCATATTATTAATTTGGAGTCTCTCCTCAAATTATTTCATTTTTATCTCAATCCAAAAATCCTTAAACTTGAGAATTTGAATAAAGTCATCATCTTCAATAAATCTAAGGGAAACAATCACCCTTTCATCATCATGCACTTATTGATCATTATTCCCATGCACATCCACTCTTTTTTCTGGTTTGTGAGCATTAGTTGCAAGCTTAGGTGGTGGTTGATTAGCTTCATCATCTTTAAAATGCAAAAGTACATCGGCTACCTCTTCAGTATCCCCTACTCCTTCACTTATTTCATATGCCACTAAGGGGCCACTCCATGTGTCTTCTTCCTTTTCAGACTTGGTTGCTTAGGGAATGCTTATGATTGTATTGTGGAAGTGTTAGGTAGGGGCTTTGTGATTAAAATAACACTTGGTTTGATGGGTAGCTTGGAGGGTTTTGAAGACTAAACCTCAGGTTTCTTTTCTGGTTCAACATATAATATTTCAAAGTTTTCAATTATTAAGTTCATCCTTTTGATAGGATCCCCTTCTTCAACATAGAATCCTCATAATCCAATGTCCCTTTTCTTCTTCTCCTACCCAATCCTCTTTATGATTTACCACTTCCTCTTCCTCTGGAAAACTTCATGAGGTGTTAAGAAATTTCTTATTACATCTTTGTAATCCATTTCATGGGTAATCCCAGATCTAGTGAGAAGTGTCTGCTTTATAAAATTAATATTCCCTTCAAGATCAAAGACCCTTTCTCCTCATGAATTCAATGAATACCTCATCTTAAAATAGTTTTGTAGTTCTTCAAGAGTTTCAAACCCTATTGATAGCTCCTCACATTCAATTAGGTTAGGGAGGAATGTCCCCTTTTTCTTTCTTTTCATAACATCTTTCTCAATCCATAAGATTTGCCACATAAATTCTAAAAAATGCGATTCGAATAGAAAAAAAAATTTAATTAAAACATGTGGGGCTTGAGGAAACCCATAGGCCGTTATTATTGTTTGGTCTGCTAAGAAGAACCAATCACCGAAATTGTGAGTGTGTCCTTGCTCTGGCTTCAATTCTAAAGGTCTTAATACTTGCATTATTTCATTAAGCAATCTTGATGAAATATGACCAAGATTGGCCATGACCTTTATTATGAAATCATCATGAAATATTATATAATCACTATTTTTACATCTATATCCCAGATGTAACACCAGTTTTGTACATGCAACCTATTCCCTTCATTATCAGTCATTCCCAAACACATTCTTTTAGTCCATATCTTTCTATTTTGGTACAATATTAAATGACATAGCAGAGAGTATTTCCTGAAAGTGATGGGATCTAAGTTCTCTTTTACTTGCAAAAACCCCTCATGTAGCCGTTTCTCAATATTAGTAGAAAATTCATATTCAATGTTCACTTTAGGATTTTGTATCTTCATTGCCATCATCATGAGATAGATTGGCATTCTCTCTTCGACATCTATTCCAAGCATTTGGCACAAAACAAGATAAGTTCTTTTGAAATATACTTGGAAGTCTTCTATGGAAAGTGACTCAATTTGGGAGGGGGAGATAGGTATCCTCCTATTGTTTACACCCCTTTTCATGTGTAAAGAAATTTCATCACTCATGTAGGTTTTTCTCAATCTCCTACAATCCTCCTCACTTCTGTCCAAGTCAATCTTAGTGATAGCTTGCTTGTTTAACATAAAACACTCTATAATTGCTTCTTTAGTTAGTACCACTAATGATGAACCATCTGGAATTCTTAATCCTAGTAGCCCGGTGATAATATTGTGCCAATACTTTAATAAACTCAACATCTACGAAGACATTTGGGACTATCAATTTGGCCAAATCTAAGGTCCAAGGATTCAAAATTGGAATCTTATCATCATATTTTTCATAGAAGTACCAAAACATATCCCATGCTAAGATAGGGACAATTGTGTCTCTACATCCATGGGTTGTATCTTTAAACAAATTTTTGAATCCTTTGTCTACAAAATTAGGTAACACATCTAAAATGGATTGTTGCACCTGGACCTCTTCTTTGTTTTAGAAACTGTCAACTCTTCCTTTTTACTCGCAAGTTGACTTCTTTTGGGTGGAATGATGAAGAATTTAATCCTACTTGGTTTATTTAAGTGTCTACTTGTAGGAGAAAATTCAGTTCCTATACACTTTCTATAGAGGGTTTATGTGAACTTACCTAGCAAAATAATAGTTATAGAGTCTCCCCCCTTGAACTCCCTTACCTCTGGTACGTCGAGCTATGAGAATGATTGCAAAAATGTTATCAAGTCCCAAGTAATAATTTTTGTTGAGCTTGATCACCTCACTATTAATGTCAATTCATGCAAAATATTTCATAGTCTATCCATATTTCGAGTTTGAATACATGCCTTTTATCTTGGGAAATCGAATGGTTCATGTTGAGAGTGTAATTATTGCCATTGATGATTTAAATGCTTTGATAGCTTGTACCACAATACTTCTCTATCATATCAAGACCATTGCAGGATAGTGGTATGGTAGGGTTAGCAATACCGCCACCCCATGCACACCCATTTGGACTCTCGCATGATGACAAGTTAATTCTAGCGGTTGAGCGATTGTTCACCACCATACCGCTCTGTCATATCAAGACCATTGCAAGGTAGCGGTATGGTAGGGTTAGTAATACTGCCACCCCACACACACCCCTTTGGACTCCCACAAGACAGTGGGTTAATTCTAGTGATTGAATGATTGTTCACCACCATACCACAGTGTCACCGTTTACCCCTTGCAGGGCTGCAATTTACTTTAGTTGTTAACATGTTCTCACTACCACCCCACGCTATTCATATTTGGTTGTCTCAATATTGTGGTAATCATCTGTACATTGACCTATATGTCCCGCCATCCTTTGCATACCTCTATTGACTGTCGCGGTAGTGTGGTACTGGATTTTATTATGAATGCAATATTTTGGATATACTTTTATTGAAAAGATTAAACAATTTTCTAATTTTGTAGTCTCTCA
Source organism: Sequoiadendron giganteum (assembly GCA_007115665.2). NCBI lineage: Eukaryota > Viridiplantae > Streptophyta > Pinopsida > Cupressales > Cupressaceae > Sequoiadendron > Sequoiadendron giganteum. The sequence goes on from CM021106.1 coordinate 409,394,798, forward strand.
GTTTTAGTTTTCAATGTCAGTTAGACCTAAGAGATCATTTCTTTGTTTGTAATGAGGAGGCTTAGTTCACCTAATGTTAAGATATCTATATGTATTATTAAATCACAAATGTTCATTATATGTTTTCATCTAGAAAACATATAGGACATACAAGAAATTATTGATTGAACCTAAATTTAAATGCACTTCAAATTAGCAATGCACATCTCAAGTTTTGTATACAATGTACTAGTAGAATAATGATGATTACATTCATAAATATATTAGTAAAACAATAGTGAATACGCATACCTATACTCATATCTTTATTACATTCAATAATAAATTACACCATACATATAACCAAAGTTTAGGTGACAAGCTAACCTCTTAAGGTGACAAAAGATCATCATAATCATCTACATTGTGAGCAAGCTTAGAATCCTGATCACCCGTGTCTGCATTTGCTTGATTTTCTTCCTCATCCTCATTTGTGACATGCAATACATAATCTCTCCCAATCTCTTCATTGGTAATCAAAATATCTTCTTCAAACACTCCATCATCGTCTTCATCCACTTCTTCGAAATTTTCTTGTAAATTAACCTATTTCCCATCATGCATTATATCAACAGCTTCCATGAATTTTCATTTTGAATGAGACTCTACTTGAATGACATACGACCATCCCAAGCTTCTTACATCATCAATTAGAAATGATTGGTTTATTTGAAGAGGGGAAACATATGGCTCATTCATGTTTGATAAAAATTATCATGCATTTATGTGTACAAATCCATACTCATCAAACTGTACTGTGGATGGTCGGATCCACTTACATTTTAACAATATAGGACTATTTTCACCATAGTCCACTTGAACAATTTCTTGGATGAATCCAACATAAAATTTCTTCTCATTTTTGTGAAGAAATTCAACACTAACAACACAATCACAATTTGTCTTTCCTTTGTCTTTTTCTTCTGCTCTTAAATGACTACCATAGGCCCAAATTCCACTAAAATTAATAGCCCATAAATGTGGAGATTGTGAAAGCTCACTTTCCTCTATTGTTCTATCTTGACCTTCTTCTTTTGCATCACTAACTGCATTAGCAATCCATTCTTCAAATTTTGGAAAAGAATCACCTCCAATCCAATCAACATGACATTTGCACTTTCATCCAAGCTTGATTGTCTTCTTCATATTTTCTACATAGAATATTAATGTACAAATAGTACAATTAATAATATAAATGTGTAAATGCAATTGAGTAAATAAATTATTGTGTAATTTTTTTTATCTACGCCACTTATCAAATGAAGATATCTTTTGAAGAATATATGCATGTATCACACTTCTTTCTTGATGTGATACCTTGAAGCGACATCCATTTCCTTCTAATACTTCACTTGCAACTCTCTCATCTTTGTCATCATCCCATACATGTCGATTGGAATTTTTAAAATCCTCCATATATTCTGTGCAAAATCCCATGGCCTCTTGCATTGAATATCCCTCAGACATGCTTCCTTCTGATTTTTCCTTAGTACAAACAATTTTTTTCAAAACCTTCATATATCATTCTATAGGATACATCCATCTCATTCTTACTGGGCCACAATGTTCTAGTTCATATTCTAGATGTATTAAAAGATGCATAGAAATGTTAAATGTTTTTGGTGGAAATTCCCATTCCAATAGACAAAGGACTTCAACAACCTCCTCCCAACTATCAAAGTTCGAGACCCAACCTTATAATTTCCAATCTTGGCCCCTTTTCCAAACTTGCTATATTTACCACAATAGGTAAAATATTCTCCATTATGAAATGATAGTCATGGGTCTTGAGGCATCGTAAGCCATTAATGTCAATTTGGCTTCTAATACTACTACTTACATATCCAGTGGGAAAGCGAGTCTGGGATATCAACTGTAAGAATTGTGCATGTTGTTCATTTGTCCAGACATAAGAAGCACTAGGTTTTTTATATTTTTCATCATATTTTTCAACCCAAATATTTTGATGAATCTTTAGTTGTCAAAAGTCTTCACGTGATGAAATAGTATCAAAAGCACCAAAAAGAGTTTATATAATAGCATAGGCTATATTTTTCTCACTATGCATAAAGTCAATAGTATGCCTAATGGCTATATCCTTAAAGTATGGAAACTTATAGAATATGCACAACTGTTTTACACCACTTTCATTATGTAATGGATCATATCTACTACCAACAATCCCATCATTTTCAATAAATGACATTATTTTTTTTCCATTCTCAACAATGTAATCACCAGTTATTAGCAATGGTGCTTCACGATTCTCTTCTTCACCATTGAACTGTGTTTTTTGTTGACGATATGGATGATCCATTTTAAGGTAAGCACGATGTCCACAACAAATAAACTTATGGAAACTTATTGAGTGCCTCAAAAAATCCTTAAATTTACAAGTAGGACATCCAAGGCATCCATGAACACTGAGACTAGAAAATGTGCCATATGCAGGAAGGTCATGAATCATAAATAATAATGAAGCTCTTAAAGTGAATTTGATTGAATGACCACCCCTTAAAGATTGAATTGCTTCAATTATTTTCCACAATTCCATTAGCTCATCATATAATGGCTCTAGATAAACATCGATTGTATTTGAAGTCACACTTTTCTTTCCTAGTATAATCAATGATAGTATTAAGAAAAATGGTTTAGTTGCTAACCATGGAGGCAAGTTATAATCTATTAAAAAAACTAGCCAAGTTGACCATTTAGTACGTTGATCTAAGAATGGGTTCACCCCATCTAGAGACAAACCCAACCTTATATTATGAGGATCTTGAGAAAAATCAGGCCATCTATTATCAAATTCCATCCACATCTTAGAATTAGGCATATGTCATCATTTTCCACCAGTTCTCTTACTTTGGGCATTCCATTGCATAAGTTTAGCAATATCTCTGCACCTATACATTCGAGGTAATCATGGGATTACTAGAAAGTGGTGAAGAACCTTTCTAGGAACCACATATGATTTCAACCCTTCTCTATACCTCACACCATGACATTTCAAACATTCACTCTCACTTGCAAGATTCTTGTGAATAATACACAACCATTCACACATGTGTGGATGTTTTCATACCCTAAGCTTAGCTTAGTGATTTTATTTTTTACATTGACTTTGTTTTGTTGGCAATGTGGAGTTAGGTGGTAACAACGAACTTAATATTAATGCCAATAATTGATCTACAATCTCATTTGTCCAACCAAACACCACTCGCAAGTTAATAATTTGAAGGATTGTTGTCAAATGACTTAACTTGAAATTATCATACACAAGATTTAAAGCATCCTCCATCAACTTGTCTCGATCATCGATTAGACCCTCATTCAACATTCTATCAACTTCAAACCCTTTGTCTAACATTGTTGCCTCTTCATCTATGTTTGGTTCTTCTTCATCTATGTTTGTTGCCTCTTCATCTCTCACACTTTGCAGTTCTATCATATCTTCATAATAATTGTAATCCCAAGGGCTTATACCACTATGCCCATATCTTATCATATGTCAATAAATCAGATTTATTTTTCTCACCTTTCCACCAAGACAGTCATTACATGGACATGGATATTTGTACATGTCCCTCTCATCGGCTACTCTCTCATCAAATGCATGGTATTGATATGTAGTCATCCTTCGATGTTGATCCATCTATAATGTTCTACACATAACAACAAAAAATTGTAGACTAAGAGACAAACTATTTTTTTTTAATTGAAAGGCATTTCCATAGCAATAGAGTTATAGAGAGAAAATAAAATAAAGAGTTTAACTAGTGAATTGTAAAAACTATTTTTATAGGTTATATTCAAATTGTTGATTACATAGCATTTTACATCTTTCAAAATCAAAGCATTACTTCACATTGCATAACTAATAACTAGATGTTGATAGATGATAAAATGTAAAAAAATGTAGACTAAGAGACAAAAAATGTTTTCTTTAATTGAAAAGCATTTCCATAGCAATAGAGTTATAGAGAGAAAATAAAATAGAGAGTTTAACTAATGAATTGTAAAAAATATATTTTTGTAGTTTATATTCAAATTGTTGATTACATTGCATTGCACATCTTTAAAACTCAAAGCATTACTTCACATAGCATAACTATTAACTAGATGTTGATAGATGACAAAATTTCAATTACAATAGTTTTTACAAAGTCAACCTAAGTAGTTATGCAATTACTTCACATCGCATAACTAATAACTAGGAGAAGCTACCAATTGCATTTTACTTTCATGACATTTCATGCGACCACATTTCGTTGAGGTAGTTTTTCAAATAGTTCACTGCCTTGTCTATGCTACCACATTTTTCATACATGTCTACCAAAGCATTTTATCAAATAGTTCACTACCTTTTTGATATGGATAAAATTATAAAACAAGTTCTTTCAAACAAGCTATGGATTCTTGTAAAAAATCTATCAAAGAATAATAGTAAGCAATAACATAGACAAGGCAGTGAACTTGTTGAAAAAATACCTCAAAGAAATGTGATCTCATGGTGATGGAATACCATGAAAATCCATAACAATTCACTTTTCATGACATTCATCATGGAATTCCATCACCATGAGACCACATTTCTTTAAGGTATTTTTTTCCAAAGTTCATTGCCTTGTCTATGCTACCACATTTTTCAATACATGTCTACCAAATAATTTTATCAAAAAGTTCACTGCCTTGCTGCTATGGCTAAAAGCCTAAAATAGGTGATTTCAAACAAGCTATGGATGCTTGGAAAAAATATATCAAAGCATAATAGTAAGCAACAAGCTATGGTCTCATGGTTTTTTTTTGGCATGAAAATCAACGTGATTTTATTTGCATTTTTTTGTAGGTTTTAAATGCATTTTTTATGGCAATTTTTGTTTGAAATGGGGAAAATATTCGTGGTCAGTTTTGTGCATTTTTTTATTGTATGATTCTCGCAGTTAGTGAAAAAAGTAGTGTTCATGAAGGAATGGAAAAGATGCATAGAGCCTTTGAATTATACCTGTACTATGAAATGGTACTAAATCATTTAGCAAACCATTTTTCTTCACAGGAAAACATTTTATTGTGGAACAATTGACTGAGAGGTCTCTTGTTTCAATTGACCACCCTCTCATGAAATATCATTCATATTATAATCTTGCATGATATTATCATAGTAAAGGTGATTATCACACTACTGGCCGCTACTACATAACATCAGTCAAGGAAAACCAGAGGCCATAGGATTTTGTGGATAGGTTCAATTGAAGTTGGGAGATCTTAAGAGTTCTCTCTCAAATTTTGAAAAGGTTCTGGAGGTCCACCCTGAGAACTATGAGAGCTTAAAAGTTGTAGGCCATATATATTCTCAACAAGGGTAGGCAGAGAAGGCTTTGGAAATTTTAAGAAAGGTAACTCACATAGATCCACATTATGCCCATGCATTTATCAATATGGGTGATTTATTAATATCGTTAGACCCCAATTCAGTCTTAGATTCTCTTAAGACGCCAAAGTCTCTTTTGAAGAAGAGAAAAGAAGAAGTACCCATTGAATTTTTAAACAACAATGGGGTTCTTAATTTTGAGCATGATGAACTAGAGTTGGCTCAAAATTTTTTTATGAAGGTATTAGGAAATGATGTTCTACCTCTACATAGATCTTTGTGGTCGGTTTTATGCATTTTTTAATTGTAGGATTCTCATAGTTAGTGAAAAAGGTAGTGTTCATGAAGGAATGGAAAAGATGCGTAAATCCTTTGAGTTATACCTATACTGTGCAATGACATTGAATCATTTAGCAAACCATTTTTTCTTCACCAGGAAGCATTTTCTTATGGAACAATTGACTAAGATAGCTCTTGTTTCAATTGACCACCCTCTCATGAAATCTCATTCATATTATAATCTTGCATGATCTTATCATAGTAAAGGTGATTATGACACCACTAGCCACTACTACATGGCATCAATCAAGGAAAGCTAGAGGCCACAAGATTTTGTGGACAGGTTCAATTGAAGTTAGGAGATCTTAAGAGCTCTCTCTTAAATTTTGAAAAGGTTCTGGAGGTCCACCCTAAGAATTGTGAGAGCTTAAAATTTGTAGGCCATATATATGCTCAACAAGGGCAGGTAGAGAAGGCTTTGGAAATTTTAAGAAAGGAAACTCACGTAGATCCACGTGATGCCCATGCATTTATCAAGATGGGTGAGTTATTAATATCATCAAACCCCAGTGTAGCCTTAGATTCTCTTAAGACAACGAAGTCTCTTCTGAAGAAAATCAAAGAAGAAGTACCCATTCAATTTTTAAACAACATTGGGGTTCTTCATTTTGAGTGTGATGAACTAGAGTTGGCTCAACAAACTTTTATGGAGGCATTATTAAATGGTATTTGGATTGAATTCATAAATAAAATCCCCAACGCAAATTCTACAATTTTTCCTATGCTCTTTAAGGATATGGAATTCTTTGATCGACTAGAAGAAGGTGGTGTTTCACTTCAGTTACCATGGGATAAAGTAACAACACTATTTAATCTTGCTAGGTTTTTTGAACATCTACATGATACTGAAAAATAAAATCTTTTATACAAGCTAATATTGTTCAAGTTTCCTGATTATGTAGATGCATATCTACGTCTTGCAACCATGGCTCAGGCTCGAAATGAGACCCAACTAAGCCTATAATTGATTGGGGGTGCACTTAAGGTGGATAAAACCTCATCAAATGCTTTATCTATGCTTGGAAAAATGGAACTAAAAATAGATGGTTGGCTTAAAGCAACATAAACAATTAAAGTTGCACAAAGTGAATCAAATGCAAAGAATTCTTATGTTGACATTTCACTTGGAAATTGGAATTATTTTATAGCTTTTCACAATGAGAGGAGGGATCCAAAGGTGGAGGCACAACATCTTGAGAAGGCTAGAGAAATATACTGTAAATTTTTGGCATAGAGACTAGGAAATGTTTATGTTGCAAATGGGGTAGCCATTGTGCTAGTTGAAAGGGGCCAATTTGATATTGCAAAGGAAATTTTTACACAGGTACAAGAAGCTGCAACAGGAAACATATTTTTTCAGATGCCCGATGTGTGGGTAAATCTAGAACATGTTTACTTTGCACAAGGACAATTTGCGCTTGCAGTGAAAATGTATCAAAATTATTCGAGGAAATTCTATTTTGGCAGTGACACCCAAATTTTATTATATTTAGCTTGAACACATTATGAAGTAGAATAGTGGCAAGATTGTAAAAGAATATTATTAAGAGTAGTAGATTGTAACTATTGTAACATATTTTGTGTTTAATGTAATGAGGGTTTTAAATTACCTTTGAATTCGCCACAGAGGGCATCCTCGAATTCGACTTCATTGCAGAGGGCCTCACCAACTTCAAATTCATTGCAACAAACTCCGAATTCCTTGCTCGTCTTTTAGAAGTCTCCAAGTCCTCTCCAAACAATCTTTATCGCCCATGCAAGTAGTTGCTATAACTCAAAATTCCTTAGTGTAGTTTTCAAGTGCCAAGCTAAACGGATAATGAATTGTGTGCCCATGCAAGTAGCTACTAAAACTCAAAATGCCTCAGTGTAGCTGTCAAGTGCCAGGCTAAACGCGAATAATGAATCGCATGCAATACACTCCCGCCAATCATTTCCCCGAATATTTTTTAAAATTTTGTCTACTTTGTATTTGTGTGACTAATTGTTTAGTCATTTTTATTTTTGTGACTAAATAATTTTTTAATTGACAACCAAATTAGTCATTTATTTAGTCATTTATAGATTTATTACAAAAAAATAGTATTAAACTAAAAAAATCTTGAATTTTGTGCATATAAATTTTGTTTTTAGATTTCCTAAAGTTTGCATGTTGTATTTGATAAACAAATAATTTTTAATTATTTACATTCATTTTTCTTCCAAGAATAATTTTCTTTTAGGCAGGGCATTGATTATTTTAGCTAAAAAAGGAAAAAATATTTTGTAGCATAAGCCTTAGGAACGTAGGGGAAATTAACTACCAATAAATGATTAAATAAGTGTCATGGCATTTAGATTTTGTAGACGTGTTCTTGAAGTAAGGCATTCATTGTTTGTTTCTTCTTTGCTAATATACTTTCCTCTTATGTCACTTAAAATGCATTTTTAATCTTTTCCCTAATCACATGAATTCTACCCCTAGTCTGCAATGAGACAAACCTCAAGCCACCACTTCTCCATTTGTCAAGACTACACCTAATTTTTTGCTTTCAAGAAATTTAATTGGACTAGGTTTTCCCCACCTATTCATAAGGAGAGAGGGACAATAGAGTTGGGCGAACTTGATTAGGCTCAAATGATTAGGTAAAAAGTGGGTTTTTACCATAAAAGGAGCTCTATTTATAATACACTCATCACTTATCTTGATGGGTACAAATTCTAGCCCACCATTGATATTCTATTTTTATACTATTTCTTCCATAAGTTATTTCTTACATGAATAACCATGAAGGTTTAATATCTAAAGTTCTTTCTTTCTTTTTTTCTTAAGAATTTGGGATCATTGAAGAAAAATCTCTAGTAATTTTCCTTTTGTACTAAGGAATGTGCTGACATATCAACTTTGAAATATTCATGTCTACATGATCAAAAATATCCTTGAGTGTGATGTTTTCTCTCTTACATATGTATGCCAAATACCATAGAATTGATGACATGCACTACAAGTTAAACAAAACATTTAAACTAGACATAATCTCATGGAATGTAATTGTTGTTGTATATGTTGAAAAATTTCAAGAATGAGGTTATTCCTTCTACAATTATCACATTTTTAAAGTCTTGTTAAGAAACATAAACTAAAAATTATGCCAATGTCCATAAATGACCAAAGTATATTAAGGGAAATGTATAGGTAGCCTAGAATAGACTTACAAAAAATGATTTTAGAGTTTCTAAAATTCACAAACCCTCCTTTCACTTTAGTTTCATATGTAGATTTAGAGACAATCAATTTTAATGTTCTTTTGCCTATTTCAATGTTAGATTGTATGGTTTTTTGTTACAATTTTAGGCAACTTGGATTTTAACAAATATTGTGGTCAATACATTAGGATTGATAAGTGTTGTGGTTGAGAGTGGTGGATTTACTTTATTTATTGAGCTTCCTTTTAGTTTCAATGATGAATCATGTGAGAAAGAGATGGAAAATTCTTTTCTTGGTCATAATTTATCCCATCATGTGTTATGAATATTTATCCTCTTTAAGTTTCTACTTGTAGTTATGTATTTCTATGTATTGTAGGTTGCCTAGGCTTTAGGAAATATTATTCAAGATTCTACCAAATGCAAGGACATTATACTCAATAATGGAGATAAAGAAAATTCATAAAGCCAAAATTGGAATGCAACATGGACCCTAGTAAAAAAATTGTTGTGGCAAGCCATGTCCTCCAGTAGGTAAACTATACACGTTATGGTTGGTAATTTTTTTATCTCATAAAATTTGTTTGTATCTCTCTCAATACTACCATTATGGCTTGACTATGTATCATGTCTAATGAGTATCTAACTCAAGCTACCACATGCAACACTTTTTAACACTTACTTATATCATGATTTTGTTAGTTAAGATGGATGATTAATTCAATTTTATGAAGGAATGAAAATATTGTGCTATAGAGATCTCTTAGTAATAATTCACCTTTTTGTTTTATTCATTGAAAACTGGAAGATATCAGATATAAAAAAGTTGGGGATTATCAATAAACTCATTTTAGCTCTTGAAAATTCTCTTTCACTCTTATGAACATTTAAATAAATCTTTGGATGAAGTACAAATTTAAAGGCTTAAAAGTATTAATATGTTAGGTCTAAAGGATTCCTATTATTTCTTTGAATGTAAAGGCTATCCTTCTAATTTTGAAGCGGCTCATTCACATCACTTATAAAAGATATATCAACATATGTTTTTAAGCTCTTCCATATTTTTTGGATGGAGACAATGATGATATTAAGATCCTCTATTGGCACTAGTGTATGTGTAAGGCTTGTCAATAGATTTCAAGGTTAGTTCTTTAGTTAATATGAGATTAGTTGGGAATTTATTAATAGTAACTCATGCAAAGCTTACTCTAAAAAAGTATGATAATAAGACTTGAAAATGAACTATTTATTTCATTTATCCTATGTTCTCCTTTCTCATTTTACAAAATTTTAAAACAATTCAAAGATATAAGTTTAATTTTAAATCATATTGACCACTACTTTAATTCAATAATATTATAAAAGTGTTAAAAATAAGTAAACTTCTTTCCTATACCTCCAATGTATCTAATCTACTTTTAGCTTAGTACAATTATTTTTCTCACTTAAAGGTGTTTGTTTATCTTAACATTTTATTTTAATGAAATAGATCTCAAATGAAAACATATTTTTCAACTTACATTTTACTGTTTTCCTCCCTCACCTTTTTTTAAAATAATTTAGGTTATCCCTTGCTAATTATATCACACATTGATTGAATTATCCATTATATGGACCACTACTCACATTTATAACTCTACCACTAATGTATTTATTTATCTTAGCATTGTAACTTGAGGAAATATATCTCAAATCTCATAATTTTTACCTTGCATATCACTAGCCAGTATTCCTTGTGGCAACAAGTCAAAATGCATATGATTCTAAAGTAATGCAATTTATTTTTTGGTAGGAATCCTTCACCAGCTCTCATTTGTTCCTTGACGACTAAGGCAATAATATGGTTACTTGTTGAACCGTAGATTTTGAGGGAAGAGGGATTCCCTTGCACTTCTAGGGTTTTCACCTAAAAGGAGAGAACACTCTCACACCTCAAGGATCTAGAGGGTTCATTCAAGACTAATGAGAATGTACTTGAAGTATATCTATGTCGAATGTCCTAAATGTAATGAATTGGAAATAGAAATGAACTAACTATTGAATGCAAACTAATGGAATGTAGGTTGTTTTAAAACACATGATGATATGCAAAAGGATAGAATAAAGACAATACAAGACAAGATAAGAAGGAAGATAAGGAAAGTTCACTTGGAGATGGACAAGAGTTGAAGTAAGGATTGCAAAAGCCTCTAAAATTTTGGAAAATGTGCATTTTAGGTCAACTGGGACATTTACACCAAGCTGGGTGACTTAGTCCTAGTTCTGGGGAACTGCTTCAGGCTATGTTTCAGCCAACAAGCTGTACAAATCTTCAGAAATCCATGAAAAAAACATGTAGTGGGACTAAGTCACCACTGTTGGCGACTTAGTCCATTTCGACTTTTCTGAAAATCTGAAAGTGGAAACGAAAGCCTACAGTCTGTAATTTGCTTTCCCACTAAAATTGAGGTCCAAATCTTCAAAATCACCTGCAAAACAGAGTATAGTTTGGTTTCTAATGTGGGTTTTCCTTGGTCAAACCCCTATTTTGTATTTAAACTTTGAAAGAGATAAGAAATCTGCATAATACCCTAGCCCTAAGTGTGTCTAAGACTAGGAAATCTAAAGTATGATGCAACCCTATCCTAATGTGCAAGAATAAGATGCATACACGGAACTAGAATAATGTAAGATTAATTCCAAGAGGCCCTAAATCACATTAGAAATGAATCTTAATGACATGCAAAACCTTCCTTAGGCTGAAGATAGAGAGAAAATGGAAGATGGAACCACTTTGAAAACAAGTCTTTAGGTTAATTTGATGGCTAGTTGCATCTCCTCAACCTAGATTTCTCCATGATTCTCCATATACATCCATGATCAACCCTTTTCAATGTGAGATCTTGAGTAATAAGTGAGCTTGAAGACCCGCAAACACCCTAGTTTGTTTCCCTAAGCTTCAACTTTGTTGTAGAAAGACTAATGAATCTTCTTGTGGAAGATGTTCAACACTTTTTTCTTGAATTTTCTTGTGAAAAATGACGAAAGGTTGTGAAAAATGACCTAAAAACATGTATTTATAAGCATCAATACCTAATTGTCAATTATTTTGACCTAAGAAGCTGACACCCATCGAGAATTTTTGTCAAGGAGATTTTCCCGCTCAAAAATTTGAATAACCCTAAAAGGGACTAAGTCGCCACTTTGGGTGACTTAGTACCACTAGGGGTTTTTGAGGTGGGACTTGTGAAATTTGAGTGATTTGAATGCTTTTTGTCGAGACTTGTATGATTTCTTAGGTGAAATAGGCCTCAAGGTCAAAAATAACGAGTCTTAGGGGCCTATAAATGTTGTTTTAGGGGATGATTGCTGAAAGAATGTGAAAAATGGGTCAAATTAAGCATGAAATTATCTCTTTCTTCAAGAGTATACAATTTTCTACGTTACATTTATCCCCCACTTTAGCCACCATTTGACTCCACGTGCATATGCAAGCTAAAGGAATCTAGACAGTACACTTTGTTTCATAAAAGGATACTTGTTCAAAAGATGGGAGAATGAAGCCCCCAGTGTAGTTATCTGCAAAACCACAACATTAGGAACCCATCCTACAACACAAAAAATTTAGTTTTCCAAAAATACTCTTATCTAATTCCTAGAAATCAAATTCGAGGGTAGATGTATGCCCCCCTTTGATTCTGCTTGCTTTACGAAGGTGGAATCAAGGTAGCAATCTAGCCACATCGAATGAGGACATGCATATCAGAAGGAATTTCTAGGTACCATGCCACATAATGATAGATGATTGATGATGTAGGGTGTGGAAACACAATTATGACAAAATAGACGACACCAAAAATGGAGTTCACTAGCACCCGTGACTTTGTTTTGAATGAAAAGCACTCTAATATGTCTAAGATAGTAAAAGTACAAATGTGCTTACATGAGAATGAAAAAGAGTTAAACGAGTTAAAATGAAGTAGTTTTTCACTTGTTCATTTTATCTTCTTGTAGCATGAGAGTGATGAGATAATAGGAAAATATGTCGAGTAGACGAGACTTCACACCTGCGAGACTGGATGTGCTACGAGACAAGGTGGCATGCGACGAGCGGTATCATGAGGTGACTCGATTATGCTACCTTTTCTTTGTGATTTTTCAATTATTTAATGATTTATATGCATATCTAGGTTAATTTGGGATCTAGGAAAAAAAGTTCGCAAAGTGTCCCTTTTGTTTGCAAAGTGACCCACTTTTTCGCAAGGGGTCCTGTTTCTTCTGGAAGTGTCCCAAAAGAGGTCTAAAGTGTCTAGGGCCTTAAAGAAAGTACACTAGGAAAAAATTCATACACTTGCATAATGAATTAAAGTAAAATTGAATATATTAGATAGTTTATAGAGCATATTATTATTTTTGTGATAGGTACCTACCCGTTCGTGACAACGTCTGAGTGTTAGATAGTTGAGTTTCTTGAGAGATTTAGCTCCCACTTTGTTAGCAAAGGACACAGAGCACTTGCAAACCATGGGGATATATTGGGCATACCTCATGCCCCCATGAGGTACCATGATGCGATGCTAATTGCATTATGCAAGTGGTGGAATGAAAATACATGCACATTCCACTTGCCAACTAGAGAGATGACAGTTACTCTAGAGTATGTGCACCGTATTCTTTGAGTTCCTATTCGGGGAGAGCAGGTGCATTTCTAGAGAGATCATACCTTCCATGAGTAGCGGGTCGATATGCAGTACTATTTGGATGGGCTAGTTCATGATGAGAGAGTGAAAGGATGGACCGACTTGGCGATGCTACTATATTCATGAGTGCCAGTGGTTAGATGGATTATGATGCATACCATCACTCTAGTACTCATTCTTGATGGACGTGCAACACACCTTGAGGGAAGGATAGTGCATCTGATATGAGGGATGGTAGAGTACATGATAATATATGCCTAGGGACATTGTATCCTCACACATTTATATTATGACTTGGGATAGCTTTTGTTTCAGGAGGTAGACAGTATGGTGCATTGTATGCTTCTGCAGGTTTGGTGCTTGGAGTATATCACATGCATTAGGCCTAATGGTTTCCCATGTCCTACAGTAGTGGGGTATCCTTGGGCCTTTGTCTATCCTCTATGGCGGTTATGGTAGTACGCGGATTTTCACTTTTGGAGAGTGAGATTCAACCAATTGGAGGAGGATGAGATCTTATGGAGACCTTATCAACTATAGTGTCCAAACTACACAATACAAATGAGGAGATTGCAATTGGAAAGGTTTTTAGCCAACCATCATGATCACATTGTACGTCCATTCTACTATGATCAAGTCATGCGATAGTTTGGAAAAATTCAGAGGCCACCCAGGGCACAATCATCTTTCAGGAGGTCAGTTTGGAGTGCCTGGAGACTAGGTGATATAGTGTGGATCACACTAGATCATGTGGTCAAGCGAGACTTTGATTTATCAAATCACAATTAGCCTCCACTCTATGAAACAAATGATGTTGGTGCCACATGGGATTATGAGGAGTGGTGGACAGTATCATGACTAACCTCTGTGTTTATGATGGATGAGCCTGGAGGAGATGCAGGACCATTGCTATATGAGGGAGATGAAAGAGAGGATAGAGTCGAGGAGACACACTACAGGGCTACACACATATTCACTGATATCATTGATGAGGAGTATGATGAGGATGCATATCCAAACTATGATGGGTAGAAGGGAGAGGAGGAGGACCAAGAGGAGGATTAGGAGGAGAATGAGGATGAGGAGCCATCCCTGAGTGAGAGCGACAAGTCAGTAGTTGAGGATCGACACGAGTGGGGAGAGACCTCACCCATTCATATGACTAGATCCCGGGCAACGACGATAGTAGGCACTAGTACTCATAGTCGAGGAGAGGCTAGCACATCATCCATGCCCCCTGCATAGGATGAGGTTGATATTGCTCAACCTACTGAAGATATAGGTGATGATATTTAATTTTATGCATGTACCTTGTGATTCTGTGTATTGCTTTATGCATATATATATCATGATGTGTACTGATTGTGTATTGTTTCTACCTTGAAGGGCCTGCAGGAGATTGGTGAGATCTCTACCGTCAAGTAGCTATGGAGATAGTAACTTCGTCTATCGACGAGGAGGAGATGGACTCAAATTTTGTGCCCCCACCTATTGTGGAGTGAGATCCAGAGCCATATAGACCATTCACGAGACTATGGGCACCATATGAGAGCTTGAGGAGATGAGTCCGCTGAGTTGAGACTATAGCACATGCACAGTCATTGAGGACTCCAGTAGAGTTTGAGAGACTAGAGGCAGAGGTGGCACAACTACAAGCAGAGAGGGATCAAATAATAGGAGAGCATCGAGTGGCCCTTGGAGGATGGAGGGGTTAGAGTTTGCAATTAGATTCGTCACATCACGATCATGATCACACACGACTATCTCCTGATGTCCATCTACTGATGCAACATGAGTACCAAATCTTGAGGGATCTGGTAATCACAGTCCTCAGTAACATTGTATATTTTGATGACATGTAAATCAAATTTTTGATATATATATGAGCATTTTGATGTTATATTACTTGTGGGTGAATGATAATGTGATTAATTAAATAGCCTTTGTAAGATTACTTAATTAATGTCTTCGTGATTTAACAAAGCTTATGTGATCTAAAAAAAACTAACTTGCTAGAATTTCTTTTAGATACAACATGAGGATTAAGTATGTTATGCATTTTGTATCTAAATTAACATAACACATAAGAGGAATTTGAATACTATGAAACCTAAAGTAACTATAAAAATAAATTAAATAATCACGTTAGTGCTCAAGACACATACATAACCAATTGTCAAGAATGAAGAAATGTGAAAGCATATAGGATATCATATAATAGCTCTAACAACATTGCTTTATCATTCATACCATTCAAAGGGACTAGACATAATACTGATGTAGATGCATGACATTGATAGGGTCTTTGAGGGGTGTGCCATCGAGCTATGTTAACGTGTAGGCACTAGAGCCGTAGCTTGAATTGATGATGTAAGGTCCTAACCAATAAGGACTAAATTTTCATTTTTCAACGTATTCGACAATAGGATTACACTAATTTTTGTATAAAACTAAATCGCCTTTGGTAAATGTTTGAGGGATGACACCAATATCATGTTTACATTTTAATTTCCTGGTGTAAGCTTGAAGATGCTTGAGAGCGTTAATGCATTGTTCATCAAGCATTTCAAATATGGTGTAATCGTTGTTCCTTATAGGTGTCATTATCGACAAGACCTTGAAGAGCAATCCATAATGTAGGAATTTATAACTCCAAGGGCATGATAGCCTCGGTACTATAGACAAGGTTATAGGGTGTAGTTCCCGTAGAGGATCGTACACTTGTGTGATAGGCCCATAGTGCATATTGTAATTTTGTGTGCCAATCTTTGTGATGTTTATTAACAGTTTTCATGAGGACTTTTTCTAAAGTATTGTTAGTACTTTCAACTTGACCATTAGATTGTGGGTAGTATGGTGCTAAGAAGCAATGTTGGATATGAAAGGTCTCTAGGAACTTCTTCACATCATTATTTTTAAATGGTGTTCCATTATCTTACACTAATGTGGAAGGAAGTCCAAAGCGAGTGATGATGTGTTCCAATAAGAAATGGCATATCACATTAGCAGTTGTGGATTGGAGAGGAATAGCTTCCACCCATTTTGTGAAATAATCGGTTGCAGTAATGATAAATGTATGTCCAGTGAAAGAGGGCAAAGAAATTTTTCCAATGTGATCCAGTCCCCATATAGAGAATGGCCAAATAGGAATTTGGGCACGAAGCTCAGAAGTAGGAGCATGGATCAAAGTGTTGTGTTCTTGACATTTGTGACATCGATTAACATACACAAAGAAATATTTTTCCATATTTTTCCAATAGTATCCCATATGAAGGAGTTTTGTAGTAAGGATCTTCCCCCAAAATGACCTCCATAGGCACCTGAATGGGCTTGTTCAAGGGTTATATGAGTTTTAAAATCCTTAAGACATCGTAGGAGAAGTCCATTAAAGGATCTTCTATACAATGTATCGACAATGATATGTACTTGGTTGCTAGCGTTTTTAGACGGGTTCGAGTGTTTTTGGTTGTAGGCTCGGGAATGGTACCATCTTTTAAATATTTATATATAGTCATACCATTCACATGAAATACCTTGGAATTTTAGGAATGTATCATCAGATTTATCATTGATGGAGGGTTTCATGATGGGGTGAATAGTAAACATGACGTTTGTGGAAGGATCTGAAGGGGATATGAGAGAAGCCACACTGGCCACTGCATCCGCATGTCGATTATCTTTTCAGGGGATGTTGTCAATGGTGAATGATTTAAAATGTTCTAACAAGGTCAATACGAGATCCTTATATTGCAATAATTTTTCATGTTTAGCTTGATAGAGACCATTGATTTCTTTGATCACTAACTGCGAATCACCAAAGATCTTAATATCTTTGACTCCCATGACTAAAGCAGCATGCAATCCAACAATTAACGCTTCACATTCAGCTGTTTTATTTGTACATAGGAAATTTAAGTAATACAAAAAGGGAATAGGCTTTCCTACAAGCGGAATTAATATAACTCCAGCACTAGATCCTGTTCGACACTTGGATCCATCAAAATATAATTCCCATGGAGGAATTTCTATGGTCAACACACTATCATCGGGAAAAGAATCATTGCTAGGTAGCGCTAAAGGAGAAGGAGCATCAACTAAGTGATCGGTTAAGGCTTGGCCTTTAATTGCTTTTTGTGAAACAAACTTAAGGTCAAACTCACTCAACAACATTACCCATTTAGCGAGACATCCAGATAAGTTTGTTTTATTGAAAATATACTTGAGAGGATCAAATTTTGTCATGACTTGTATTTCTGCATTGAGTAAATAATGTTGCAACTTACTAGTAACGAATATAAGAGCCAATTTTTTTTTTTGATTTTTGTATATCGTGTTTCATAATATATTAGGGTTTGAATAATGTAATAGATAGGATTATCTTTTCCATTGTCGTCTTGTTGAGCCAACAATGCAGCAAGAGTGTGGGCAGAAGCAGCGATATAAAGGATGAATGGTTTGTTTGGTATAGCAGGTTGTAAAACGGGCGGAGTTTCAAGGTATTCTTTCAAACTCTTGAAGGCCTATTTACAATCATCATCCCAATCAAAATGCACATCCTTTTTGAGGAGGTGTGTAAAAGGCAACGTTCAATTTAACTAAGGAGGAGACAAAATGATGGATGGCTTGAATCCTTCCTTGTAATGTGCATAATTGGGAAATATTGCGAGGAGGTGGCATGTTAATTATAGCATCAATTTTCTTTGTGTCCACCTCAATGCCTCTGTGAGATATGATAAACCCCAAAAGAATTCCACTATCTACTCCAAAGACACAATTTTTAGGATTTAAGCACATGTTGTATTTACACATCCATTCAAAGATTTGTTGAAGGATATTCACATTATCTTGGCGTGTTAAGGATTTGGCTAGAATTTCATCAACATAATATTCCAAGATTTTATGTATGTAATCATGAAATATCAATGTCATTGCTCATTGATAAGTTGTGCCTACGTTATTTAATCCAAAAGGCATCATAACCCAACAAAATGTTCCCCAAGTGGATGTGAATGTTGTCTTGTATTGATCTTGTGGGTTGATGAAGATGTGATTATATCCAGAGAGGACAACAAAGCATGTCCAACAGTTGAATCCACTATCATGTCAATGTTAGGAAGAGGAAAATCGTCCTTTAAAGAGGCTTTGTTCAAGTCACAAAAATCCATACATATCCTAACATGATTATTAGGTTTAGCAACTGCGACAATGTTTTCTATCCAAGGAGAATAATCAATAGGTTGAATGAAACCAACATCAAGGAGTTTTTCAAGTTCTCCTTTAACGTACAAGGCTACCTTAGGGTTCATATTTTGTATCTTTTGGCGAATGGGCTTAGCATTTTCAGCAAGAACAATGTTATGAGTGACTATCTTTGGATCTATTCATGGCATATCAAAATATTTCCAAGCAAAAATTTCAGGAAAGGCATGAAGCAAGGTTGCAAGGTCCTCTTGTTATTCATCATTAAGACACTTCCCAATTTTAATGACTTTATCTTTATCATGTATGTCCATTGGTATATCAATGGTATCCCCTAAGGGGAGTGCATTTGACAGGAAATTTTGGATCATATGGTTCCATGCTTGTGGGTGTCTCATTAATGTCAATAACGTTGAGCTCAATACTTATCATAGCACAAGAGACATTTCTCTTGGGGATATAAATCTTATCAAAATCACCTAACATGTATTTCAAAGCTTCATCGCCATTAACATAGTCCAATAATGGTGGTGAATCCATGTCAAGGGATTCAGGATGTTTGAGTGTGAGATTGATTCATGGTTTACATGTGATAATGTTGATGTTGAACGATGGTCGGTGATTTTTTTTCTTGTTTTAGAAAAGGAAAAACCTAAACGACTCTTAGTCTCCAGTGTATTAGGTTCAATGGGAAATCGAATGCCTTGTTCATGTTTTCCACATCCTTTACCATTATATCCTAATTGTTTCACAAGATCATAACCTCATCCATAAATTCTTTCCATTTCTTGTGGGTTGGGTGGTTGTTGATAATCTATCTCATCAAAATTTGTTGTATACATTGTAATTTCTTACAAAGTAGATGAGGTAGATGTGTGGGAAGGTTTTTATTCATTCTGGGTAGACAAAATTGTTGGTAGTTCTTGTTTTTCATCCTCTTTTTGTGTGATTATGTATTCTCCCATGAATGAAGGTGTGAATTATAATGATCCCCAATCATCACCAAGTAATATAGAATTTGATTCTTCTTTTGGTTCGGTGTTCTCAAGAGTGTTAGGTTGGAAGTTGGAATTAATGTGTTGAGAGGACTGGTTGTTCACTTTTCAAGTTGTAAGCAACTTTTAGGCTCGGGGTCTATATCAATTTGATAAACTTTGTTATTGTAGACATATTTCATTTTCTGATGAAGGGTCAAGGGTACTGCGTGCATGTCATGAATCCATGGTCTTCCCAAGAGGAGATTATAGGAAAGGTCATAGGGCATGACATGAATATGAGTTTGCAGCATAACCATTCCAATGGTAATAGGTAAAGTGATTAGACCAATCAGTTGTTTTATAACATTGTCAAATCCTCTAATAGATAGGGAATCAAATTTGATTTGTGATTTATCCACAAGTAATCTATCGAGAAGCTTCACATTGCACATGTTAAGGGTAGACCCATTATCAACAAGGGTTCATTTGATGCCTATATGATCGTATTGAGCTATTCTCATAAAGGCTTCATTTTGCTTTCTTAATTCTAAAGGAGGGACCTCATGTTGATAGAAGGTAATGTCTACATTGACTGTATTCATTCCTTGGATTAGAGCCGCCACATCATTTGCATTCACACCAAGAGGAACCGCTATCTGTTGCAATGTTGTTTGAAGCATAGAATGATAGTTTGGGGAGTTCTGAAGAAGATCCCAAAGGGATATCTTGGTGGGAATGTTCTTAAGTTGCTCAACAAGATAATACTACCTAAGGTGTGAGTTTAAGAAAGAGGCAATAGGTAATATGGGATTGGGTAAAGGTAAGGATGTCGAGGTGGCTTGTTGGGATTGTGGGTAATTTCTAGTGTTATATGTGTGGGTGACAATGTCATGCTTAGGTGGGTAAAAGGTAAATTAAGGTTTAGATGGAGTTTGAGGTTTATGAGAAGGTGGGTAGAGAACAAGTTGAGGTTGGAATACATTGAAATCTTTTGTTTGAAGTTTTTCACAACAAACCCTAGTGGATGAGCTAGGTGAGATGAAGTCCTGAAGAGCTTCATCTAACATACCCATATCATCACAGCTAAAAGGTTTGGGAGATAGGTTATCGGTGGTTGGTTTGGGTTTGTCATCACAAACCTTAGTGGATGAACTTAGTGACAAGAAGCCATGTAGAGCTTCATCTAACTTACCCAAGTCATCACTACTAAAAGGTTTAGATGATATGGTTTGCCTAAAGTGAAGAAGTGTGTGGATTGTTTCATGTGGTGTTTCTAATGTTTTGTCTTCATGTTCTAATGAATGTGACCTGAATGAACTAGGAACTAATTCTAAAAATGAAACTTATAAATATCTAATGCTATCCCAAAATGCCATGAAAGTAAAAGATGCTTATGCTAATGATTACAATATAACAAAAAATAACTGAATGTAAACAAAGAATCAACTGGAACAAACAAAAACTTCATAAACTAGAAACTAAATACAAAAATTACTGATGCAAAATGAGCACTAAGACTAAGTCGCCCAAGGTGGAAAATTAGTCCCAGTAGGGATTTTTTTGAAGTTTATTTTTATTTTTATGGTGGATAGTAAGGTGTTATGTACTGAAAAATGCAGATCTAAGGTGCAGATGCATAATTTCTCTATTGTTCAAGGAGATGAGATGCAAAAATGAACTTTTCACTAATGCAAAATATGAAACCCTAGGATGCAAATTTAAACAATGAAACATGCAATGCAATGTTAATAGGATCTATGCCTAGGATGCAAATGCAGGTTAGATCATAAGTAAGATGTTTCTAAATGCAGGTTCACCAAAATGAACCGTAGATTTTGAGGGAAGAGGGATTCCCTTGTACTTCTAGGGTTTTCACCTAAAAGGAGAGAACACTCTCACACCTCAAGGATCTAGAGGGTTCATTCAAGACTAATGAGAATGCAATTGAAGTATATCTATATGGAATGTCCTAAATGTAATGAATTGGAAATAGAAATGGACTAACTATTCAATGGAAACTAATGGAATATAGGTTGTTTTAAAACACGTGATGATATGCAAAAGGATAGAATAAAGATAATACAAGACAAGATAAGAAGGAAGATAAGGAAAGTGCACCTGGAGATGGAAAAGAGTTGAAGTAAGGATTGCAGAAGCCTCTAAAATTTTGGAAAATTTACTTTTTAGGTCAACTGGGACACTTACACCAAGTTGGGCGACTTAGTCCCAGTTTTGGGGAATTGCTTCGGGCTCCATTTCAACCAACTAGGTGTCCAGATCTTCAAAAATCCCTGAGAAAAAATGCAATGGGACTAAGTTTCCATTGTTGGCGACTTAGTCCATTTCGGCTTTTCTAAAATCCAAAAGTGGAAACGAAAGCCTACAATTTGCAATCTTTTTTCCCACTAAAATCTGGGTCCAAATCTTCGAAATCACCTGCAAAAAAAAGTATAGTTTGGTTTATAATGTGGGATTTTCCTTGGTAAAACTCCTAGTTGGTATTTAAACTTTGAAAGATATAAGAAATTTGCATCAAACCCCAGCCCTAAGTGTGTCTAAGACTAGGAAATATGAAGCATGATGCAACCCTATCCTAATGTGCAAGAATAAGATGCATAAATGAAACTAGAATAATGTAAGATTCATTTCAAGAGACCCTAAATCACATTAAAAATGAATCTTAATGACATGCAAAACCTTCCTTAGGCTGAAGATAGAGAGAAAATGGAAGATGGAACCACTTTGAAAACATGTCTTTAGGTTGATTTAATGGCTATTTGCATCTCCTTAACCTAGATTTCTCCATGATTCTCCATATACATCCATGATCAACCCTTTGCAATGTGAGATCTTGAGTAAGAAGTGAGCTTGAAGACTTACAAAAACCCTAGTTCGCTTCCCTAAGCTTCATCTTTGATGTAGAAAGACTAATGAATCTTCTTGTGGAAGATGTTCAACACTTGATTCTTGAATTTTCTTGTGAAAAATGACTAAAGGTTGTGAAAAATGACCTAAAAACATGTATTTATAAGCATCAATACCTAATTGTCGGTTATTTTGACCTAAGAGGCCGACACCCATCTGGATTTTTTATCAAGTTAGAGATTTTCTCGCTCAAAAATTCAAATAACCCTAAAAGGGACAAAGTCACCACCTTGGGCGACTTAGTCCCACCAACGGTTTTTGAGGTGGGACTTGTGAAATTTGAGTGATTGGAATGTTGTTTGTTAGGACTTGTATGATTTCTTAGGTGAAATAGGCCTCAAGGTTAAAAATAATGAGTCTTAGGGGCCTATAAATGTTGTTTTAGGGGGATGATTAGTGAAAGAGTACAAAAAATGGGTCAAATTAAGCGTGAAATTGTCTCTTTCTTCAAGAGTACACAATTTTCGATGTTACACTTGTTTAACCGAATAAATGATGTTCTGAAGTAATTCTTGGGTAAGTTTTTAACTATATATTTGGATGACATTTTGATTTTCAATTAGAATAGGAGGAACACCTAAAGAATATTATGTTGTCATTCTACTTATTTATACACTGGCAAGATGTCTTTTAGTATATTTTTGACAATGGACCCCTTCCATGTCTCCTTCCACTTCTCACTAATAATATTAGAAAAAACATTAAAATGGATGCTAGTTTGACAATCTTCAATGTTGCAATAGGGAACCCGAATAAATTCAAGTGAGTTTTCTGCTTGTAGATTCATGTAGGATAGAAATGAAATGAAAATGGCATTTTAGTTTCGTTTGTCTATGTGAAATTTTATTGGTTACTTGTATACTCTTGTTTACATATTTGGATGACTCGAACTCCAGATGTTCTCTATGTCCAACTTGGCCATGCTTTTCAAGTTTTTATTTATGCAAGGACAATTCCTACTTTTATAGTTGGTAATAAATGCATAGTTTTGACATAAAATGAGAGGCAAATTGGACAATTACTAATGCTATTTCACATAGAACCCAAAAGAGATAGAATAAGAGTTAAAATATTTTTATAATGATCGTCCCTTGTGTTGAATATGTAGTTGTAAGAAATACTTTTTACTAGTGTTTTCTTATGCATTATGTTATTGCTTTATTTTTTATATTTAATTATGTTGGAATGGAAACATGAACCAACATGCCTGAAATCATGTTTATGATTTAAAAACATGCTTTGCAATCAAAATTTTAGCAAAGGTGACCTTAAGATTCCTTTGACATTATATTCAGAGAAACGAGTTTGGCTTCTCTTGGCTTTAGTTGTTACTTATGAACCAAATCTTGTGGTTTTTCTTTTCAACATGTTTTGTCTTCCTTAGTCAGATAGATGAAATTCAATTATTTATCACATCTTTGGACCCTTCCTGGAAGCAAATGTTTCCATTGGAATTACAAACTACACTTTTTATGCCATTTTCCTAGAGAATGTAGAATCTAGATGAATAGATTGCTTGGGTTGTTCATTTTGATATTCAATGTTTGAAATTATTACTTATCGTCATAAGGCATACATACTTGGTAAAAAAAATAGATATAATGTAACCAAGCGTGCCGGTAACTTCTCCATGTCTTTTTTTTTAGAATTTTAGAAGCTTAAAGGAGGGAGGCTATCATAGAATCTCTTTTGAAAGAAAGATTGAGTGTGTACTCTTTCCTGTCTTCTGCTTAAGTTCTTAACACTGTCTTCTTTTTGTTGGCATTACAATTTGTACCTCTGGAGTGCATATTGGGAATGGATAGATATGCATAAAATTAGTTGCTCTTCAAATTAGGAGGGGAAGCTCTCTTTTGTTGTTATTGCGTAGAAAGTAAAGTGATCTAAGTTTCCTATCTTTTTACGCAAAGACAGGGTACAAGGGTGATTAAACTCAATGTGTTGTGGCTAGGGTTTTCTCTAGTTTCTACAGGCGTTAACTACAAATATGCTAAACTATCCTACCTCCCCAAGTAAAACAAACTGTGAGGGTGTATGAGAAATATTTGGGGAATGGTTGGATCACTTGGGCCGACCGTCTCTCAGAATGCATCCAAAAGCCCTAAATTATCAAATCTACATTGGAATAAGATCTTATGCAAGAAAACACTGAATCTCAAGATTCCCAAGGAGGTGATGACACCTGCCTAAGGTGTAGGCTGAGATTTAGATTACTAGAGACAAAAAGGAACGATGAGCTAGATAACAAGATTCCCGAGGAGGTGACAACACTTGTACAAGCTGTAAGCCAAAATCTAGATCATAAAACAACATCAAACGATAACCATTAAATTCCAAATTCCCAAGGAGGTGTCGATACCTATCCAAGGTGTAGATTGGAACTATAGATTATAAGAACAAATGCTGATAGAACTTGAAACTTTGGATCAAATTGCACATTCGCCTTTTGATTTATTTCTTCAAACTTGCTCAATGATTTATAAATATTTGGGATGTCAAAGGTATAAATCATACATAATTGCTATCAAACCAAATAACTCTCATCCAAGAGTGAACATATATTGACTAGCAGCAATTTTGTGTAGTAATAAAAGTTAAAAACAATAATGAGAAAAGTTGCTCTTATTTATAGAAGCTCAAAGGAGTAGGCAACCCTAAAATCTCTTTAAGTTACACTTAGTTCTTTCCAATCTGCAAGATTTATTCCTATGCCTAAAAGTAGGTAACCTAGTAGTTAACTAGAAAGTCTACTTCAGTTAACTGATTCAAAACTAAAACATAACTCCAATATACAAAGGTGTCCTCAAAATAGACATGCACAATCAGTGGAACAATGAGTCTAACTTGGAAAGAGGCATCAAGTTAACTCATGTGTAATAAATGCTATTTTGGAGGGTAAGATGTCCTAACTAAGAGTTTACACCTCATCAACTCTAGTTATCAACTCCTCTAACCAATAGTTTTAATTCTTCTGCCTCTGGACAATTAATGCTTTATAGGATAATGATGTGTCACCAAAAAATCTCCTTGCCACTCACAATATGCTCATGGTATTCAATATTCTTTGCAGATGCCTCATCCATCCTTGTTGACATGACAATGATCTTACTCAACTTGCAACTAGTAGGGTCACCACAGAAATTGTTGTGGATGAAATCTTGAAACTGTGTTTGTACCTCAGCTAGCTCAACGTATGCACCTCCTTCATGATGGTAAAGGAAAGGAATAGATGTTACCAATATTCTTATGAACTTGATAACACTTTCCATGATCTATATGTACTCAATCAATTCTACAGGGTTTGTGTCATAAGCTCTCATTTTGTATGCAAGTTGTTCTTTCATGTGTAAAGATGTCACTTGTTCTCCTTTGTAGTAACTCATTCATATGCCATTTGCAATTATGAGATAGTGATCTCATTTCTAGGCCTCTTCTTAGCTATGTCTCGCTCAAATTCCTAGATCTTTGTGCAAAGGTCATGGGATCTACACCTTAGCTGGTACAACTTTGCAAGTATACACCAACCCCTAATGACAAACTCTTCCACTTGATCTCTCAAGTGCTTTCCTTATAGGACCAGTTGACTTAGCTGATCTTAATCTACAAGGTGCTCTAGCATCTACGGAAGCAAGAAAAATATGTTTGATGTATCATGCATCAAGTTGGTATATATAGTCACAACTGCTAGTTTTCAACCTTTAGGGATGCTTTGTCTTTTTTATCCTTCGCTATTCTTTCTTTGCTCACTGAAGCGACTTCAAAGAGATCTGCTTCAACCTGACGTGTGGTCTTTCCAAGGTTGACCTTCAACAAGGTGAAGCCATCAACCTCTACCTCATTTTCATTTCTATCTTCAGGTGGTGCAACAGTCTTGATGGAAATCTCATTGACTTAGCTGATCTTAATCTATGAGGAGCTCTAGCATCTACAGAAGCAAGGAAAATATGTTTGATGTACCATGCATCAAGTTGGTTATATATAGTCACAACTGCTAGTTTTCAACCTTTAGGGATGCTTTGTCTTTTTCATCCTTTGCTATTCTTTCTTTGCTCACTGAAGTGACTTCAAAGAGATCTGCTTCAACCTGAGTGTGGTCTTTCCAAGGTTGACCTTCAACAAGGTGAAGTCATCAACCTCTACCTCATTTACATTTCTATCTTCAGCTGGTGCAATAGTCTTGATGGCAATCTCATTGTTAGCATTCTTTCCCACATGGACCTGTTTCTTGAGCTTCTTCTCTGTCACGTCCTGATGAACATGGTCAAAATTCATGAAGTACAGTTGGTAGGATGACCTCTCTCTCTTCCTTCCTAGGATATTCTCAAGCCAAGATGAATCTTGACTAACCTCACTGGAAGGATGGATGTTGGAACCATGAACCCCTAACGTGTGGGACTATGTTACAATGTCGTGTGGTGGTGAATCCAAGTCAATATGGACCAATGGCTGCTACGGAGGTTTTTCCTCCACCTCTGGTACTCCATTAGCCGTAATTGTTTCCATAACTAGCTCTATCTCAACTACAATTGTCTCTATCACTAGCTCAATTGTGTTTGTGGTTGTCTCCACATGTTGCTCTTGCTGATTTGTATCAGAAATCAAAATTATTCCCCTTGTGTTTTCTGACATTTTTTCTCCTCTAGGATGGTTACTCCATGTATTGTCTGGGCTTAGCTCTCAACATGGAAGGTAGTGAAGTATGAACTAGT
Source organism: Sequoiadendron giganteum (assembly GCA_007115665.2). Taxonomy (NCBI): domain Eukaryota; kingdom Viridiplantae; phylum Streptophyta; class Pinopsida; order Cupressales; family Cupressaceae; genus Sequoiadendron; species Sequoiadendron giganteum. The sequence continues at coordinate 409,422,222 of CM021106.1, forward strand.
AGAGGCTTTGTGTTGGGATTACTACCTTCCTTGTCCTTTTATAGTCGAAGTAGAGCTGGTTGATTTTGACAACTCTACTTGTTCTTTCCTCAATAATGTACTTTCCTTGCCATATCAATCCACTCGTTGAAGAGGTTATGAGTCAACATGATATACAAAGAATGAAGGAAGAATGACTTCTCCATCATCATAGATAAGCCTTCCACATCCTCTAACAAGAAGTAAAAAATTTGTGGAAGTTTGAAGCAGTTATAGTTACATCTTCTCACTTCAAACACGTCTTCACAGTTGAACCGATAGTCCTCCATGGAAGACTTGTGTGAAGAGTATTGACCAAGGCATGCTGCATAGTGACCCCAATGATCATATGACCATCTGTCGATGATATACTTAAGGTTAATTCTCACCATCTCCTAGCTCGTAGCCTTGGCATCAACCACTGTCTTGCACCTGTAAAGTCCCATTTGCAAAGGAAATTTTACAGTCGTCTTGCATTTGACATGCAGATGAGAATGTACTTCATGTAACTGTCATAAGAAATTCATGAATACCACGCTATCTAAAGGATAGTAGGGTAACATGGAAGGATGACCTAAGTACCCATACATGTGGATGTAGGTGAAGGTGGGAAACTGGATAAACCAATCTGCCCAATCTTCCATTGCCTCTTTGGCTACTGGTGATATGTGTATATGCAACTCATGATCGCGGTCTCTTATGATGTGCATCAAGAAGAGATCATTTACTTGCTTGAAGTATATTTTTGCTTGTGTGAACTCGAGATGCAAGAATAAGGTTCATGAACCTTTTGCAGACCCAAAGTTCCCATATTGTTCAACACTCTAAATTGGCCTTGGAAGGCAATCACATATACAAGATATGAACACATGTGAAATTTGTGAGCCTCTAAGAAATCGGTCATTTGTTTGTGGAGCATATTATTGATCAGGGTAGGCCAGTCATAATGTTCTTTGTTGCTCACAATTTTAGCAATGACATAGTACATCCATGATTGGAATTTTTTTTCCTCTTCTTGACCAGTAATATGGTTGAGTAGAGTAATCATTACTACATATTCATCTCTGAACTCTCCACGCCCTACATTCTTTGGCAAGTTGGCTCTTTTCTCTTTAAGCCATTTTCTACCATCCTCTTTTGACATTTGTCTCTTAATGCATCAAATGCCTTTTCACATTCTCTCATAGACATGACCAAGTTTTTCACACATGGTGGAATGGTGAAGCACCTTTTGATATCCCTAGGTTGAGGTTGCATATCACTTGTCCATCCACCAATCTAATTTCTCATGTGGTAGGGTTGTAATGCTTTGCACAAGCTGTTACAAATTCAACGCTCTGTACTAAGATGGGGAGTGGTGTTGCCTCAAGCAATCTAGATTGCTCAATGTTTTGAACTATGCATTGGTCTATGCCTTCCAGCTTTTCTAAGTTGACCTCTAGGCGTGCCTGATGCAAATTGGTGTCAACCATTTTTCGGAAGTTGCAGAGTAAGACCATTTTGGTTTTCTATTCGACTTGGGAGAATTTCATTCTAAAAAACTTGAAGATTGAATGCACACACGATGTTGTTCGGGCAACTCTTTCTGTGACTGCTAAAAATAGCCTTGTTGAGGTAACTTTTTACAAAAAATTATGAGATGTGGGTTTTGTTGGGAATAATTTTCTAAACAAACCCATAACGTCAGAAATTCAAAAAACTGAATTTTTCTATTGCATGCAAGATTCCTTTGGTGGTAGAGGCAACGAGGCACCAAAAACATATTTTTCCCAAAAAAATCTAACACATGGGTTTTGTTGGTGCTTGAGAGCTAAACAAACCTAGTTTGTCTGTTTTTCAAAATTGTGACTTTTTTTAGAAACCCTAAAAAATAGGGCTAGTAGGAATGCTTTTTCTAGAAGAATTTGACATGTGGGTTTTGTTGAAACTGTTGTGTTGATCATACCCAAAAGGTCAGATCTATGAAAAACCTCCATTTAATTGGTCATGCAAAAAGATCTAAGACAAGAATTTTGGAAGTTATAAACTACCTCTCTAGATCTTCAAGAAAATAATGCCTGGAGATGTAACCTCTAATAAATTTTTCTTCTGTGCAACTTATTCTTGAAAAGATGAAGAATGCTGAAAAACCCTTTGTTAGATCTTCAAAAAGCGTTGGGGAGCAAAAATATTTGTTCTTGAGCTTCAACCTATAAAGAAAGATGATGAATTATGACACCTAGACTTGATAAATAGTGTTTGATGTTGAATCAATCAAGTTTAGGCACCAACACATGATTGAGGAGTTATTCTGCCTGATTTGGAGTTCACATAAATGATTTCCACCAATTTTGGGATATTTTAGACATGAAAAGGCTTTCAAAATAGACAACTTCAGTCAACTGAGCCTAATTTTGACTTAAGGCATCCAAGTTGAGGAGTTGAACATTTTTTCATTCTTTTTCTGTGATGAAGTACCTCTGTTCAATCTTCGATTCGGGTTGTTCAGTTGATCTTGAAGTGCTAGTGACAGATCCATTGCCGAGTTCAATCAAATATGAAGAAGTGTGCTTGGGAGTTGCAAAGCTTAAAACCTAAGTTTGATGCCTGAAATTTTTGGGTGCCTTTTCCAAGAGGGTGCATTTTTCACCATAGTCAACTTTCTAGATGTCTTTCAATTTCTACAATTTGACCTTTAGTGCTTTGATATGAGATTCTCGATGATTGATGATTCTGGTGAATGTACCGAGATATGGGATGGATAACTAGTTCAATACCGAAGAGAATGAATGGTGTTGTACGTCATGAAGGTCATGTTAGAGGTCTCAAAATTTTGGGCGCCCCTAACCTACAGGGGTGCCTTTGACCTTTTCCACTTTAAATTCCACCTTGCAACCTTTCACAAATTTCCCCAGTTCGATCTTCGTCATAAAGTTTTGTATATCTATTGACTCTACTGATGGTGTCATCGTCAAGATTGATCAAAACAGAGAAGGACATCATAGAGGTCATGAAGCTTGAAGATTGCATCTGACTGCCCAAAAATTTGGGTGCCTATTTCTAGGAAGCTGCAATTTCATTAACATAGTCAATTCTTTATGTTCTTCATCTCACCTTTGCATTCAGTTTTTTCAACTTGGTCTTCATCTGTGAATGCTTTACAAGTCCTGTGAGCTTGCAACTGGATTGGTCACAAAGATGAAAGGATTTTGAGTAGATGCCTTGAAGAAAACAAATGCTGAAATATTGAAAATTTCATTAACATAGTCAATTCTTTATGTTCTTCATCTCGCCTTTGCATTCAGTGCTTTCAACTTGGTCTTCATCTGTTAATGCTGGACAAGTCCTGTGAGCTTGCAACTAGATTGGTCACAAAGCTGAAAGGATGTTGAGTAGATGCCTTGAAGAAAAAAAATGTTAAAAATTTCAATAGGTGACTCAAAATGATGGGCGCCCCTAGCCAATAGGGGAACTTTTGCCTTGATTTGCATTGATTTACCCTCTGTTTCGTGTGCTTGAACGATCAACAATTGTTGTCATTTGATGTGTCTCATAGACTAGAAAACAAGTTAATTGCAAAGTTGAGCAGATGCCAAGGAGTTCACCTGAAGGTAAGCTTTCTTGAAAACTGACATCTGGATCATCTCATTCTTTGGCACCCCTAAGCTACAGGGGCACTTTTTGCCATGTTTGACTACCATTTTTTATGATACTTGCTTTCAACATCTCCTGACTTTGCCTAAATTTTTTGGTAACTGATGAATCAAGTGTGCTTGCTTGGTGATGCATTGGAAAGCTAATAGAATCATGAAGGAGATTACTGTCTTGGCAAAACTTGATGACTACCTTTCAACGTTTAGCTTCATGGGTGCCCCTGGCCTGCAGGGGCGCTTTTGGCTGTAGTTGCATCATTTTCTTTAAAAATTCTCATCTCTTCGTGCTTCACATTCACCGTTGCAACTAAATTGACTTGATCACCATTTTCAATGATGTGAATGCATTGACCGTAGTAATCAATTTCATCATGATGAGTGTACGAGTGTTTAAAAAATGGATAAGGAATTAACTGTGTGGTCTCCTAGTAGTAAGGCATACATTCTCTAGACTTAGTCAACTTTCAACATTTTTCACTTTTGAAAATCCCCGCCATCGCAGAGCATCTTTTCGAGCACCTTTCGCCATGGATTCTTCATTGAAGCTTTTGAGGCTTAGATTTTGACACCTAGTAATGGCCATTCTACCATTAACGGTTGTCGAGGTCCTAACTTTCTTCCTAAAGAATGAAAACAGACCCACCAGAGTAAAACAAACTTTTTGGTGATTTTGGCTCAACCAGTGTGATCGTGAAGTCAAATTATCCTATCAAAATCATTTTCAATCATTTTCAGAAAGGTCCTATTTTTAGGGTTTTCCTAAAAATAGGGGTTTGAAAACCTAATTTTCAAATTTTCAATAATTTGCAAGTATCTTCCTTGACATAAATCCCAAAAAAGCCTATGTTTTGTTTGACCTAAAGAAAAATTTTGACAAAAATTTTACATGATTTAGATCATTTTAATCAAAATGCCTTATTGAAGGAAAAATTTATTTTGGGTACAACATTAGGCTCTGTCTGGTGACCATGTCGGATACTTATGACATAGGAGAACCGAGAATCTCTAGTTTTCGTAGACCAGTATTCTTATTAGTTGGGCATTGGAGTCAGGACTTATTTCCTATTTCACCTAACAATTGGAGTTATCCTAAAAAATTAATAACAAGACTACCTAAGAACTCATATAAAACATGACAATATTTTACGTAACGGGGAAACACATTACTACATAACGTCAAAGAAAAAGAAAATTATTTACAAAGACCTACCCCATCCTAGAGGGGGTGAAGTGTTTCAAATATTGCTCATTGTATGTCAGCGAGAAGATCCTTTTGTCTAAATGTGAGAGAATATAGGAATTCTCTCCTACAAAATCATGGATTTGGAACAGCCCTAGCCAAAGGGAATCAAGTTTTTTGTGCATTCCCTTTGGCTTGTGTTTCTCATCCCATAACAAGACCTTTTCTTCAATCTCAAAGTCTCTCTAACGAGCCTTCTTGTCGAAGATCTTCTTCACTCTCTCGTGGCGCTGAGTGATCTGATCGACTACCTCCACCCTTTCCTCTTGTAGTTTCATTAGGCACAATATGTGTTTTTTGATTAGATCTTTGAATTCTTCATCTTCTACTATGGATGCCAACTGTAAAGCAGCCAGCTCTAGAGTGATGGGTAACACAACCTCTATGCCATATAATATAGTGAAGGGGGAAGTGACAATAGCTTGCTTGGGCATGATTATGTCAGCCCAAAGAGTTTCGTACAAATTTTTGTGCCTAGCTCGTTGATTGGAATAACATCTTGTGCATGATCGTGATGATGTTCTTGTTAGACAATTCGGCCTGTCCATTACCTTGTGGATAGTAATATGAAGAGTGGGACAATGTGATGCCATAGTCAAAACAAAATTCTACTAACTCCTTAGACAAGAAGCTTGTGGCATTGTCAGTCACGATGTTCCTTGATATCCCAAAGCATGTGATGATGTTTTCTTTGAGAAAGTGGCACACAACTTTGGAAGTAGCTTGCTTGGTAAGAATCGCCTAAACCCATTTTGTGAAGTAATATGTTGCTATAAGGACATAGACATACCCTTTACTGGAATGTGGGTTGATTGGACCTACAAATTCTATTCCCCATTGTTGAAATGGAGCATCTATTACCACCGACCTTAGTGGAATGGTTGCAAACTTAAGTTTTCCAACAAATTGTTGGCACTTTTGTACATCTACGCACCTAATCATATGCGTTGCGAAACAGAGTCGGCCAAAAGAACTGTGCCTGCAAGATTTTGAATGTCATGACCCTTGATGAAAAGTGGCCACCACACGCTTCTCTGTGAAATGATTCCAACAACCACCATTGTTGGTCCCTATTGACGCATAACAGGAACACCCCATCAAGCTTGTAAAGAAAATTGCTTCTTAGCACATAGCTTTGTGCTCTTAACTTTGGAGCTCTTTTTTGTTGTTTGTCCAAGTGGATTGGACATTATCCATGAGTCAAATAGTACCAAAGTTCTGAGTACCATTCTTTCATAGAATAAACTAGTAAGACCATCGGAAGGTTTTCTTCAATCTATGTTTCTAGCATGCCATCAACAACTTGGTGCTTTAGATCATCATCTTCTGCTATGAGATGACATAGACCTCTCACATAAAAAATTTTGGTCGGCTTGATCTCCAATTCATATTCCTAGACCCTTGCGATCCAGTTACCTCTTTTGGTGCCCATATCCTGTTGAGTTAGGACACTTTTGATTGTAGGATCAGTGACATACACTGTTGTGTGGGAATTTAAGATGTAGAATCTAAAATTCTTCATGACCCTCACAACTACAAAGGCATTATTTTCAATCTGGGAGTACCGAGACTCACTATTCTTGAAACTACTACTCATGAAGGCAATTGGCGATTCAATCTCCTTGTTTAACTTTTATTTCAGTATGGTAGAGAGGATGTGTTCCAATGCGTAACAATAAAAAATGAATTCTTTATTGAAATTGGGTCGAACTAGCACTAGTGCCTTATTGATGTCTTCTTTTATTTTGATGAATGCCTCATTTACTTTTTGAGTCCATTTGAAGGCGGATATCTTCTTCATCATTGTTGATATGTCTTTGGTTAGCTCTGAGAAGTCAGGTACAAATCTTTGTATAAAGTTGACCTTACTAAAGAAGGAATGTACCTGAGTTGTGTTTGTTGGGAGAGGTAGGTTCTTGATTGAATCATCCTGATCTGAATCAATCCAAGTTCCCTTTTTGGAGACAATATGGCCAAGTAACTTTCCTTTCATCGTCACAAAGATGGATTTCTTGGTATTCAATGATATGTGGTGACACCTGCATCTCTCAAACACTTTTACTAAGAATTGAAAATGGTCTTTCCACCTCTTTGAGAAAGCGATAAGGTCATCGAGATAGACAACGATCAGTTTATCCTTTAGGTCCCCAAACGCCGAATCCATATATCTCTGGAAAGTGGCACCAATCACATAAGGTCAAAGGGCATCCTCTCATAGGAAAACGTTCCCCATGGGGTAGTAAACGCCATATTGATTTGATCCTCCTTGACTATTGCAATCTGGTTGTATTCGGAAAATCTGTCAAGTAATGGCAACATTTTTTACTTGGTTACCATCTCCAAGGTGTGCTCCATAATGAATAAATGATAGTTATCCTTTAGTGATGATTGTTTGAGGTTCTTGAAATCTATGAAGATCCTGATCTCTCCATTCTTCTTCCATACAAGAATGATGTTAGACATCTAGGTAGAATGATGGATTGGGAATATAATCTTTGCATCCACCATCTTCCGCACCTCCGCACAATCGTATCTTGGACACACAAATTGTAGTGTCTTAGCTTATGTTTGAAAGGTTTGATATCTTACTTGAGGGGAATTCTGTGAGACAATTCCTTTGGCATAAAGACTTTCAAATATTCATAGGTCCAAGAAAACACATCTTGATATTATCTAAACAAGGAGATAAAGTTTTTTTTCCCTCTGTAGTGCAACACTTGCCCAAGTTAAGAAGTCGGGGCCTGTCTTTGGTACCAATGTTGACCTGACAATAATCAAAAAATGTTTTGTTGGTCGAATTCCATTGATCTTGCACATTCCTGCCATGCATATCAAATATGTCTTCCAAGGATACTAGACCCTTGGGGATGTTGTTTCCTTTCAATTGGATGATGCTAGATTATGTTGCTTTGGAAGCTTCTGCTACGGATTTGTTGAAGGGATAAGCACCGCCTTCAAAGAATAAATCTTTGTAGTTGTCCCCCATGTAGATGAATTCTTTGATGTCATCATCATCATCAAAGACTTGTTAGTTGTCGCAATTGTCAAGGATAACCGGCCTGTAGATGAGCTCAATGGCAAAGGCATTCTAACGAAAGTCAGAATGGGGGATGAAGAGAGTAGCCAATATCACAAGGGCATCCGCTCTGCTATTGTGCTCACGCAGAATGTATTTGATGTTGAATGCCTCAGACCAATTGATTGCATTCCACACCCTTTGTTGATAAGATAGGAGGTGACTTTTTCTTACTTGGTAACACTCTCTGATTTTTTGAACGTTTAGCTCTGCATCGCCTTCGACTTGGAGGAATTTTATACACATAACCCATGCATATTTTAGGCTTATTATGAGCACCTCATATTATGTAGTGTTATTTGTATTACCAAATTGCAAGCGATAAGAAAATGGGTATTAAGTACCTTCAAGAGAAGTGATGACAACTCCTACTCCCGAGCCTGTTGTTGAACAAATTTGATTAAATTGCATTGTACACATCTTTGAAACTTTATTTTATGTGCTTGTGGAAAATGGAACCTTTTTCTTTTCTTCAGTTTCTTCAGACAACATGGCGTATGTGTCAGGACCTATTTTTTGATACAACACTTGTGCCTTGGATTCTTGGGACTTCACCACCTGAATCTTGACTTAGCCTCAAGTTCCAACTTGAAGCTTCCTTTCTTTAGTTGGATTGTCGTGTATGACCAATCCAACTGAATCTCCCCTCTGAGATCCTTATAGAAGCTCCTGCTCAATAGCATCCCATAACTAATTGGAATGTCAGCTATCAGGATGGTCATCATGATCTTCTTCTCTGGGTAGGATGCCATCCTTACTTGAGCATCCTTTAGTTGGTTGACTAACGACATGGGCTTTGACTCAAGTGAGGAACACTTGGCGTGAGTCTCGGTGCATGAGAGTCCCAACACGTTCATGATTTGTAAGGGCATGACGTTGTCCGAAGTTCTTGAGTCTATTATAGAGTTGTTGAGTTTGAACCCTCCCATATATAGAGATATGTAGAAAGGATTCAAATTTCCTCCGCTAGTACAAAAGACTCAAGCAACGTGGGCTTGATTATAGCCTGCTTCTTTGCTACATTGAGAATTTGATCCAATTGGTCTAGATGGTCTTGAAGATACTCCAGTTGTGATATTTGTACCTTCATCTTCACCATGGAGGTAATGATGTCAAAATTCGTTGAAGATGGATCTTGAGCATTTGGTGTGGTGTTCTCATGTGAAGACTTTGGATTAGAAGTGGAAGGCACTTCTTTTCCCTTTTCATTTGAATTTTGTCTTTCTTCTTCTTCTTTTTGTGCTTTGAAGTGCTAGGCACGTGTGAACACAAATGTTGAAATAAATTATCATGATTAATAGCCAGAATACAGGTGGTAATCTTCTTCTTCTTGTTTTTTGAGTTTACTATGGAAATATGTTGTTGTGAAGTCACCATTGAAGTTGTTTGTTTGTGGTGAGACAACGTTTGCATTTGGTCAAGGTACAAAACTTGAGCTTGGTGTAGCCTCGATATATCCCATGATTTGTTTCATCCTTTGATTCTTAGGGCATGTGGATTGGTGTGTTCGTCTGTCTCATGGAAACAATAGAAAACATTAGACTTCTTAGCCTCCGCATATCTTGGCAGAGGTCTTGGAAATATGGGCTTGTAGTTGTTGAATGGCTGGAAGTTGTTCCTCTTCAGCTGGTAAGGCTGTCGAGGTTGGTATTATTGTTGTTGTTGATATGGTGGTGGTGCGGGCAGTGCTTGCTTCCCTTGAGGGGTGACTTTATTTTGATGATAGTCACCTCATTAGCTACCTTATGTAGCAATGGATCTACGACACTTGGACTAGCGGTTTGATAGCGTCATCCTTCATCTTCCTAGATGTGACCATATTGTCCTTGAGCCCAATAGCCTTTTCTTGTGCAATTAGCAAGTTTACTTTATGGCTTCCTTTCAAGAAGAACGCTATCTTTGATGGGAGGGCATTGATGAAGTTTCTCATCAAGATCTCATTTAATGGATTGAGTGTGTGAGAGAGATGTGTAATGAGGCGATTAAACCTTGCTACAAACTCTCTCATTGGTTTCATTGGCTCCATCTTTAAGGTTGATAAATGGGCAAACAACTGATGGCTATCTTTGGCTGGATTGAATCTCACCAAGAACTTCTCGCTCATGACCGCCCAACTTGTGATGATGTCTGGTTCCAAATGATTGAACAAGTCTGCAATATTCACCTCAAGAGTCTCAACAAAGAGATGTACGATGATGTCTTCATGTGGCACATGTACAACATAGAAATCTATTGTGAATGATGGAATATGTTCATCAGGATGACAAGCTTTGTTGTCATGAAATCTCGAGAAGTGTTTTCTCAAGCTCTTGGGTAGATAATGATGTCCTTGCAAGGCCAATGGGCCAATTATAGCCCCAACACAATGGGGTTGGGCATCTTGGATTTCTCCCATTTCGGCCATTGTCGTTGTTGCCCATTGCTTATGGTTGAGCTGAAGGTTCTTCTTGAAAATTCTCAAAAACCTCTTGGAATATTAGCTCTGCATTGAATGCTTCTTCAACATCTTCTTCTTGAAAGAGAGGATTTTTCCTCCTCCTTGTGTACACTTGGTAAGCCGGGATGATTTATTGCCACGCAAGTGGTGGTAAAATTGGCCTTTTGGCTACAAGATCAACCTTTTCTTCTTCCTCGTCCAGAATAGTAGTAGTTTTTCTCCACTGAGGAGGTGATTAATTTTTCTACAAGATGAAGTTGCATAGACTACTAATGATGTCTTATTATTCTCCTTCAATAAATATGAAATTTGGTTGAAGAACCGTCAAAGTAAGACCTGGCTATTCGACTGGAGCAGTAGGGCGCTAGATTGTCATTCTTGTGACATAAAAGAATTAGCTTTTCTTTGAAGTTTTATGCCTCATATTCCAACAGTGGGTGCCATAAAACTGTTGCCATTACAATTCATACCTCTGGAGTGTGTATTGGCAACAAACAGCTATGCACAAAATTAGCTTCTCTTCAAATTAGGAGGGGAAGCTCCCTCTTTTGTTGTTATTGAATAAAAGTAAAGTGATCTAAGTTTCGTATCTTTTTACTCAACGACAGGGCACAAGGGTGATAAAACTCAATGCGTTGCGGCTAAGGTTTTCTTTGTTTTCTATAGGCCTTAGCTACAACTATGCTAAACCATCCTAGCTCCTCAAGTAAAATAGAGTGAGAAGGTGTAGAAGCAATATTTGGGGAATGGTTGGATCACTTGGGTCGACCATCTCTTAGAATGCATCTGAAAGCTTTGAACTATCAGATCTATGTTGGAATAAGGTCTTATGCAAGCAAACACTCATATAGTAAGCTAAATCTCAAAATTCCCAAGGAGGTGATGACACCTGTCAGAGGTGTAGGATAAGATTTAGATTACTAGAAACAACAAAGAATGATGAGTTGGATAACAGGATTCCCAAGGAGGTGACAACACTTGTGGTGTAGGCCGAAATCTAGATCGTAAAACAACAACAAATAATAACCATTAATTTCCAAATTCCCAATGAGGCATTACCGCTTGTCCAAGGTGTTGATTGGAATAATAGATTATAAGAACAAATGTTGATAGAACTTGAAACTTTGGATCAAATTGCTCATTCACCTTTTCATTTATTTCTTCAAACTTTCTCAACGATTTACAAAGATTTGGGATGACTAAGGTAAAAAACCGTACACAATTACTATGAAAACCAAATAACTCTCATCCAAGAGTGAACATATATTGACTTCCAAGATTGTTGGAACAACAATGCATCAATTTTATGTAGTAATAAAAGTTAAAAACAATAATGATAAAAGTTTCTTTTATTTATAGAAGCTCAAAGGAGTAGGCAACCCTAAAATATCCTTAACACTTAGTTCTTGTCAATCTACAAGATTTATTCCTATCTAAAAGTAGGTAACCTAGCAATTAACTAGAAAGTCTACTTCAATTAACTTATTCTAATCTAAAACATAACTCCAATATACAAAGGTGTCTCCAAAATAGACATGCACAATCAGTGGGATAGTGATTTTAACTTGGATAAAGGAATCAAGTTAACTCATGTGTAATAAATGCTATTTTGGAGGGTAGGACATCCTAACTGAGAGTTTACACCTCATCAACTCTAGTTATCAACTCCTCTAACCAGTCATTGACTTCTTCTGGATCTGGACAATTAATGCTTCACAAGATGATGATGTGTTGCCACAACATCTCCTCGCCACTTGCAATCTGCTCTTGGTATTCGATTTTCTTTGCAGCTGCACCATCCAACCTTGTTGACATGACATCAATCTTACTCAACTTGCAGCTAGTAGGGTCATTATAGAAACTATTGTGGATGAGATCGTGAAACTATGTTTTTACCTCAGCTAGCTAGATGTATGCACCTCCTTCATGCTAGTAAAGGCAAGGGATAGAAGTTACCAACGTTCTTCTGAACTTGATAACACTAGCCATGATCTATCTATACTCAATCAATTCTACAGAGTTTGTGTCATAAGCTCTCACTTTGTATGAAAGTCATTATTTCCATGTGTAAAGATGTCGCTTGTTCTCCTCTGTAGTAACTGATTCGTATGCCATCTACAAGTTTGAGATAGTGATCTCATCTCTAGGCCTCTTCTTTGCTATTTCTCGATCAGATTCCTAGATCTCCGCATGGAGGTCATGGGCTTTGCACCTTAGCTGGTACAACTCTTCAAGTATACATCGGTCCCTAATGAAAAAATTCCACTTGATCTCTCAAGTGCTTTCCATATAGGATCAACTGACTTAGTTGATCTTGTTTTGCAGGGAGCTCTAGCATCTATGGCAGCAAGGTAGAGATGTTTGATGTACCATGCATCAAGCTAGATATATATAGTTGCAACTGCTAGTTTTCAGCCTTTAGGGCTGCTCTGTCTTTTTTGTCCTTTGCCATTCTTTCTTTGACGCTCACTAATGCAACTTCAAAGAGATCTACTTCAACCTAACACATGGTCTTTCCATGGTTGACCTTCAACAAGGTGAAGTCATCAACCTTTACCTCATTTGAATTTTTATCTTCAGGCAGTGTAGCAGTCTCGATGACAATCTCATTGTCAGCATTCTTTCCCACATGGACCTGCTTCTTGAGCTGATTCTCTAGCACGTCCTAATGAGCATGGTCAAATTTTGTGAAGTCTAGTTGGTAGGATGACCTCTCTCTCTTCCTTCCTAGGAGATTCTCAAGCCAAGATGAATCATGACTAACCTCACTGGAAGAATGGATGTTGGACCTGTGAGCCCCTGATGAGTGGGACTGTGTTGCAATGTCATGTGGCGGTGAATCCAAGTCAATATGGACCAGTGGATATTGTGGTGGTGGCGAAATGGGAGGTTCTGCCTCCACCTTTGGTATTGCATCAACTATTACTATTTCCATCACTGGCTCTATCTCATCTGTAATTGTCTCTATCACTGGCTCAATTGTGTTTGTGGTTGTCTCCACATGTTGCTCTTGCTGATTTGTATCAGCAATCGACATTCTTCCCCTTGTATGTCCCAACATTCTGGCTCATCTAGGAGGATTACTCCATGTCTTTTGTTTGGGCTTAGCTCTCGACGTGGAAGGTAGTGAAGTATGAACTAATGGCGGCTTTGTGTCGGGCATTACTACCTTCCTTGTCCTTTTACCATCCAAACTGTAGAGCTAGTTGTTTCTGACAACTATGCTTGTTCTTTCCTCAATAGACACACTTTCCTTGGCATACCAATCCACTCATTGAAGAGGTTGTGAGTCAATCTGATCTACAAAGAATGAGGGAAGAATGACTTCCCCATCATCATCATCAGATAATCCTTCTACATCCTCTGACAAGAATTCAATAATTTGTGGAAGTCTGAACCAGCTATAGTTATGTCTTCTCACTTCAAACTTGTCTTTGCATTTGAACCAATAGTCCTCCATGGAAGAATTTTGTGAAGAGTATTGACCAAGGTGTGCTACATAGTGAGCCCAAGGATCATATGCCTGTATGTCGATGTGATACTTAATGTTAAGTCTCACCATCTCCTAGCCTATAGCCTTGGCATCAACCATTGTCTTACACCTGTAAAGTCCCATCTGAAAAGGGAAGTTTGCAGCCGTCTTGCATTTGACACACAAATGAGAATGTACTTCGTGTAACTACCATAAGAACTTCGTGAAGACCACCCTATCTGAAGGATAGTGGGGTAATATGGTAGGATGACCTAATACCCATACATGCAAATTTAGGTGAAGGTGGGAAACTTGATGAACCAATCCGCCCAATCTACCATTGCCTCTTTGGTTGCTAGTGATATGTGTATATGCAACTCATGATTGAGGTCTCTCATGGTGTGCATCAGGAAGAGGTCCTTTACTCGCTTCAAGTGTCTTTCTGCTTATGTGAACTCGAGATGCAAGAAATACTTGTGAACCTCTTGCACACCCAAAGTTCCCACATTTTTCAACTCTCTAAATTGGCCTTGGAAGGTGATCAAATATATGAGATATGAACACATGTGAAATTTATGAGCCTCTAAAAAAATGTTCATTTGTTTGCGAAGCATATCACTGATCAAGGTGGGCCAGTCATAATGTTTTTTGTCGCTCACAATCTTAGTGGTGACATAGTACATCCATGATTGGAATTTGTTTGCCTCTTCTTGACTAGTAATACAGTTGAGGAGTAATCATAAACTGCATATTCATCTTTGAACTCTCCGCGCCCTACATTCTTCAACAAGTTGACTCTTTTCTCTTTAAGCCATTTTTCTTTCATCCTATTTTGACATTTGTCTCTTGACGCATCAAATTCCTTTTTGTATTCTCTCATAGACATGACCAACTTTTTCGCACATGGTGGAATGGCGAAGCACCTTTTGATATCCCTAGCTTGAGGTTGCATATCACTCCTCCATCCATTGATCTAATTTCTCGTGTGGTAGGGTTGCAATGCTTTACACAAGCTATTACAAATCCTACGCTCTGAACTGAGATGGGGAGTGATTTTGCCTCAAGCAATCCAAATTGCTCAATGTTTTGAAGTGTGCATTGGTCTATGCCTTTTAGCTTTTCTAAGTTGACCTCTAGGTGTGCCTGATGCAGATCAATGTCAATTGTTTTCAAGAATTCATGGAGTAAGACCGTTTTGGTCTTGTATTCGACTTGGCAGAATTGCTTTATGAAAACCTTCAAGATTGACTATGCACATGATGTTGTTTGGGCAGCTTTTTTTGTGACTACTGAAAATAAACTTATCGAGGTAACTTTTTACGAATATTTTGAGACGTGGGTTTTGTTAAGAATAATTTTCTAAACAAACATAGAATGTCAAAAATTCAAAAAAGTGGATTTTTCTATGGCATGTAGGAGCCCTTCAATGGTAGAGGCTGCGAAGCACCAAAAACTTATTTTTCTCGGAAAAATATAACACATGGGTTTTGTTAGCACTTCAGAGATAATCAAACCCAGTTTGTTTGTTTTTTGAAATTTTGACTTTTTTTTGGAAACCCTAAAAGATAGGGGTAGCAAGGCTACTTTTTTTGGAATAATTTGACATGTGGGTTTTGTTGAAACTACTATGCTGATCATACCCAGAAGGTCAAATCTCTGAAAAACCTCCATTTTCTTGGGCATGCAAGAAGATCTAAGACAAGAATAGAAGAAAAAGACAAGAAGAAGTTTGGAAGTTATAAACTACCTCTCTGGATCTTCAAGAAAATAACGCTTGGAGATGTAACCTCTAATAAATTGTTCTTCTCTGCAACTTATTCTTAAAAACATGAAGAATGCTAAACAACCATATGTCATATCTTCAAAAAGAGTTGGAGAGCAGAAATATCCATTCTTGAGGTTCAACTTGCAAAGAAAGATGGTGAATTACGACACCTAGACTTGATAAATATTGTTTGATGTTGAATCAATCAAGTTTAGACACCAACACATGATTGAGGAGTCATTCTGCCTGATCTGGAGTTCATAGAGATGATTTCCACCAATTTGGGGGCGTTTTAGACATGAAAAGGCTTTCAAAATAGACAACTTCAGTCAATTGAGCCTAATTTTGACTTTAGGCGTCCAAGTTGAGGATTTGAACATTTTTTCATTCTTTTTTTGTGATGAAGTACCTTTGTTCGATCCCTGATTTGGGTTGTTTAGTTGATCCTGAAGTGCTGCCGACATATCCATTGCTGAGTTGAATCAACTCTAAAGAAGTGTGCTCGGGAGTTACAAAGCTTAAAACCTGAGTCTGATGCCTCAAATTCGTGGGTGCTCTTTCCCAAGAGGGTGCATTTTTCACCAAACTTAGTCAGTTTTTTGGATGTCTTTCAATTTCTCTAGTTTGACCTTCAATGCTTTGATATGAGATTCTTGATGATTGATGATTCTGGTGAATGTGTCGAGATATGAAATGGATAACCAGTTCAGTAGCGAAGAGAATGAATGGCCTTGTAGGTCATGAAGGTCGTGTTAGAGGTCTCAAAAGCTTGGGTGCCCCTAACCTGTAGGGGCGCCTTTGACCTTTTGCACTTTAAATTCCACCTTGCAACCTTTCACGAACTGGCCCAGTTCGATCTCCGTTGTCAGATGTTTGATTTATCTATTGACTCTGCTAACGGTGTCATCGTCGAGATTGATCAAAATAGAGAAGGACATCCTGGAGGTCACGAAGCTTGAAGATTGCATCTAAATACCCAAAAAGTTGGGCTCCTATTTCTACGAAGGTGCAATTTCATTAACACTTAGTCAATTCTTTATGTTCTTCATCTCGCCTTTGCATTCGGTGCTTTCAAGTTGGTCTTCGTCTGTGAATGCTTGATAGGTCCTATGAGTTTGCAATTGGATTGGTCGCGGAGCTGAAAGCATGTTGAGTAGATGCCTTGAAGAACAATTGTTGAAAAGCTCAATAGGTGACTCAAAATGATGGGCGCCCCTGGCCAACAGGGCCACTTTTTCCTTGATGTGCATTGATTTACCCTCTATTTTGCATGCTCGAACGATCAACCATTTCCGTCATTTCATGTCTCTTGCAGAATGGCGAACAAGTTCATTGCAAAGTTGAGAAGATTCTGGGGAGATCACCTAAAGGTAAGCTTGCTCGAAAAATGACATCTGGATCATTTCATTCTTGTATGCCCCTAAGCTACATGGGAACTTTTTCCTATGTTTAATTGCCATTTTCTATGATACTTGCTTTCAGCATCTCTTGACTTCGCCTACATTTTTCGGTCACTGATGAATCAGGTGTGCTTTCTTGTAGATGCATTGGAAAGCCAACAAAATCACGAAGGAGATGATTTTCTTGGCAAAACTTGATGATTGCCTTAGAGATTTTAACTTCATGGGCACCCCTGGCTAGCAAGGGCGCTTTTGGTTGTAGTTGAATCATTTTCTTTCAAAATTCTCATCTCTTCATGCTTCGTGTTCACCATTGTAGCTCGACTGACTTGATCATTGTTGTCGATGATGTGAACTCATTGACCATTGAAATTTGTTTCATCATCCTGCGTGTACAGGTGTTTGAAAAATGTTAAGGCATTGACTGTGTGGCCTCCTTCTGGTAGCAAGGTGTACATTCTATGAACTTAGTAAATTTTCAGCATTTTTCACTTCTAAAAATCCCCTCCATCGCAAAGCATCTTTCGCCATGGATTCTTCGTTGAAGCTTTTGAGGCTTAGATTTTGACAACTGGTATTGGCCATTCTGCCATTAATGGCTACGAAGGTCCTAACTTTCTTCTTGAAAAATGAAAATAGACCCACTAGAGTAAAACAATTTTTTTGGTGATTTTGACTTGACCAGTGTGATCGTGAAGTCAAATTATCCTATCAAAATCATTTTCAATCATTTTCGAAAAAATCCTATTTTTTAGGGTTTTCTTAAAAACAAGGATTTGAAACCCTAATTTTCAAATTTTTAGAAATTTTTAAGTATCTTCCTTGCCACAAACAGATAAAAGCCTATATTTTGTTTGACTTAAAACATACTTTTGACAACAATTTTACATGACTTAGATCATTTTAATCAAAATGCCTTATTGAATCAAAAAATTATTTTGGGTGCAACATTAGGCTCCATCTGGTGACCATGTCAAATACATATGACATAGGAGAACCGAGAATCTCTAGTTTTTGTAGACCAGTATTCTTATTAGTTAGGCATTGGAGTTAGGACTTATTTCCTAATTTAGCTAACAATTGGAGTTATCCTAAAAACCTAATAACAAGACTACTTAATAATTCACCTAAAACATGACAATACTTTACGTAACGGGAAAAAAAATCACTACATAACGTCAAAGCAAAAGAAAATTATTTAGAAAGATCTACCCCATCCCAGATGGGATGAAATGTTTCAAATATTGCCTGATGTATGGCAGCGGGAAGATCCTTATGTCTGAATGTGAGATAATATAGGAATTCTCTTTTACAAAATCATGGATTTGGAATAGCCCTAGCCAAAGGGAGTCAATTTTTCCATGCATTCCCTTTGGCTCATGTCTCTTGTCCCATAATAGGACCTTGTGTCCAATCTAAAAGTCTCCCTGATGAGCCTTATTGTCAAAGATCTTCTTCACTCGCTCTTGCTGCTGAGTGATCTTGTCAACTACCTCCACCCTTTCCTCTTGTAGTCTCATTAGGCACAAGATGTGTTTTTCGATTGGATCTTTGAATTCTTCATCTTCTACTGTAGATGCCAACTGTAAAGCAGACAGGTCCAAAGTGATGGGTAACACAACCTCTATGCCATATAAGATAGTGAAGGGGGAAGTGCCAATAGCTCTCTTGGGCATGTTTTTGTCAGCCCAAAGGGTGTCATACAATTTTTTGTGCCAAGCTTGTTGATTGGAATCAACCATCTTGCACACGATCATGACGATGTTCTTGTTAGATGATTTGGATTGTCCATTACCTTGTGGATAGTAATATGAAGAGTGGGACAATGTGATGCCATAGTCAAAACATAATTCTACTAACTCCTCTGACAAGAAGCTTGTGGAATTGTTAGTCATGATCTTCCTTGGTACCCCGAAGCGTGTGATGATGTTTTCATTGAGAAAGTTACACACAACTTCAGAAGTAGCTTGCTTGGTAGGAATCGCCTCAACCCATTTTGTAAAGTAATCCATTGTTGTAAGGACATAGACATGCCCTTTACTGGAGTGTGGGTTGATTGGACCTACGAAGCTATGCTCCATTGCTGAAATAGAGCATCTATTACCACTGGCCTTGGTGGAATTGCTGCCAGCTTAAGTTTGCCAACAAATTGTTGGCACTTTTGGACATCTGCGCACCCAATCGTATGCGTCGTGAAACAAAGACGACTAGAAGAACTGTGTCTGCAAGATTTTGAATGTCATGACCCTTGATGAAAAGTGGCCACTGCACGCTTTGCTGTGAAATGCTTCCAACAACCATCATTGCCGGTCCCTACTAACACATAACAAGAATGTCCCATCAAGTCCACGCTTCTATAGAACATTTTTTCTTAGCACATAGCTTTGTGCTCTTAACTTTAGAGTTCTTTTTTGGTGTTTGTCCAAGTGGGTTGGACATTCTCCATAAGTCAATTAGTACCAAAGTTTCGAGTACCATTCTTCCGTAGAATCAACTAGTAAGACCATCAGACGGACTTATTCAATCTCTGTTTCTAGCATGCCATCAAAAACTTGGTGCTTTAGATCACCGTCTTCTACTATGAGCTGACATAGACCTCTCCTGTGGATGAGTTTGGTAAGCATGATCTCCAATTCATATTCCTGGACCATTGTGATCTAGTTACCTCTTTTGGTGCCCATCTCCTATTGAGTTAGGACAGTTTTGACTACAGGATCAATGACATACACTATTGTGTGGGAATTTAAGATGTAGAATATAAAATTCTTCATGGCCCTCACAACTGCATAGGCATTCTTTTCGATCTAGAAGTACTAAGACTCACTATTCTTGAATCTACTGCTCATGAAGGCAATTGTTGATTTGGTCTCCTTGTTCAGCTTCTGTGTCAGTATGGCAAAGAGGGTGTGTTCTGATGCGTAACAATAAAGAATGAATTCTTTATTGAAATTGGGTAGAACTAGCATTGGTTCCTTACCAATGGCTTCTTTTATTTTGATGAATGCCTCCTTTCCTTTTTCAATCCATTTAAAGGCGGACGTCTTCTTCATCATTGTTGATATGTCTTTGGTCAGCTCTGAGAAGTTAGGTACAAATATTCATATGAAGTTGACCTTGCTGAAGAAGGAATGTACCTGAGTTGTGTTTGTTGGGAGAGATAGGTTCTTGATCTAATCAACCTAATCAGGATCAATCTGAATTCCCTCTTTGGAGACGATATGGCCAAGTAACTTGTCTTATGTCACCGTAAAGATGGATTTCTTAGGATTCAATGATATGTAGTGACACCTGCATCTCTCGAACACTTTTAATAAGTGTTCAAAATGGTCTTGCCCCTTCTTTGAGAAAGAGGTAAGGTTGTCGAGGTAAATACGACCGGTTTATCCTTTAGGTCCCCAAATGCCAAATCCATGGCTCTCTAGAAAGTGGCACTGACGTTGATAAGGCAAAAGGGCGTCCTCTTATAGGTAAATGTTCCCCATGGGGTAGTAAACGTCATCTTGATCTGATCCTCCTTGGCCACTGCAATCTGGTTGTATCTGGAAAAGTCATCAAGTAATTACAACATTTCCAACCCAATTAGTGTCTGCAAGGTGTGCTCCATGATTGGTAAAGGATAATAATCCTTGAGTGACAATTGGTTGAGGTTCTTAAAATCTACGCAGATTCAAATCTCTTTGTTCTTCTTGCGTACAAGAATGAAATTAGACACTTAGGTAGAATGATGGATTGGGAATATAATATTTGCGTCCACCATCTTCTACTCCGCGTAGATCGTATCTTGGACACGCGGGTTGTAGTGTCTCTGCTTCTGTTTGAAAGGTTTGATATCTGACTTGAGTGGAATTGTGTGAGGAAATTCCTTTGGCGTGAAGACTTTCAAATCTTCATAGGTCTAGGAAAAACACGTCTCGATACTATCTGAATAAGGAGATGAAGTTGTTGCTTTCCTCTGTAGTGCAATACTTGCATTAACAAGCTAAGGCCTATCTTCGATACCAATGTTGACCTGACAGTAATTGACAAATGTTTTGTTGGCCGAATTCCTTTGATCTTGCCCATGACTGTCATGCCTATCAAATATGTCTTCCAAGGATACTAGACCCTTGGGGATGTTGTTATCTCTCAATTGGATGATGCCAAATTTCGTTGCTTTGGAATCTTCTACTACAGATTCTTTGAAGGGAGAAGCACTTCCTTCAAAGAAAAACACTTTGTAGTTTTCACCCATGCAGATGAGTTCTTTGATGTCATCATCATCATCGAAGACGTACCAGTTTTTGCAACTATCAGGGACAGTCGACCTGTACATGAGCTCAATGGCGAAGGCATTCTGAGAAAATCAAAATGGGGCATGAAGAGAGCAAACGATACTACAAGGGCATCCACTCTGCTATTGTGTTTGCACGGAATGTATTTGATGTTGAACGCCTCAAACCAGTTGATTGCATTCCACACCCTTTGTCGATAAGACAGGAGGCGACTTTTTCTTCCTTGGTAATGCTCTTTGATTTGTTGGATGATCAGCTCTGCATCACCTTCGACTTGGAGGAATTTTATATCCATATCCCTTTCATTTTTTAGGCCTGGTATGAGCAGGCCTCATATTCTTCAATGTTGTTTGTATTAACAAACTGGAAGCGATAAGAAAATGGTATAAAGTAGCTTCGGGAGAAGTGATGAAAACTCTTGCTCTCAATCCTACTATTGAGCAACTTTCGTCGAATTGCATTGTCCACATATTTGAACCTTTATTTGATGTGCTTGTGGAAAATGCAACCTTTTTCTTTTCTTTGGTTACTTCAGATAGCATGGTCTATGTTTCAGGACCAATGTTTTGATACAACACTTGTGCTTAGGGGTCCTGGGACTTCACCACTGTGAATCTTGACTTAGCCTCAGGTTGCAACTTGAAGTTGCCAATAGGATTGTCGCGTACGACCAATCCAATTGAATCTCCCCTTCAAGATCCTTGCAGAAGGTCCTGCTTAGTAGCATCCCATAACTGATTGGAATGTCAACTATCGAGATGGTCATCATGATCTTCTTGTCTGGGCAGGATGCCAGCCTTACTTGAGCATCCTTCAGTTGGCCGACTAATGACACCGACTTTGAATCAAGTGAGTAACACTTGTTGTGAGTCTCGGTGCATAAGAGTCCCAATGCGTTCATGATTTGTAAGGGCATGACGTTCTATGAAGCTCCTGAGGCTATTATACAGTTGTTGAGTTTGAACCCTCCCATATATAGAGATATGTAGAAAGGCTTCAGCTTTTCTTCCGCTAGTACGAAAGACTCGAGCAATGTGGGCTGCATTACAACTTGCTTCTTTACTACCTTGAAAATCTGATCCAATTGCTCTGGCTGGTCGTGAAGATACTCCAGTTGTGATATATGTACCTTCATCTTCATCATGGAGTTCGAGATGTCGAAATTCGCTAAAGATGGATCTTGAGCATTTGGCATGGTGTTCTCATGTGAATACTTGGGATTAGAAGTGGAAGGCACTTCTTTTCCATTTTCATTTGACTTTTGTCTTTCTTCTTCTTTTTATGCTTTGAAGTGTTGGAAACGTGTGAACACAGGTGTTGAAATATTCTCGTGATTGACAACGAGAGAATACTGATGATAATCTTCTTCTTCTTGATTTTCGGGTTCGCTATGGAAGTATCCCATTACGGAGTCACCATCGAAGTTGGGTGGGCCAGTCATAATGTTCTCTGTCACTCACAATTTTAGTGATGAAATAGTACATCCCTGATTGGAATTTGTTTGCCTCTTCTTGACTAGTAATACAGTTGAGTAGAGTAATCATTACTGCATATTCATCTTTGAACTCTCGACACCCTACATTCTTTGGCAAGTTGGCTCTTTTCTCTTTAAGTCATTTTTCTATCATCCTCTTCTGACATTTGTCTCTTGACGCATCAAATGCATTTTTGCATTCTCTCATAGACACGACCAAGTTTTTCGCACATGGTGGAATGGAGAAGCACCTTTCAATATCCCTAGGTTGAGGCTACATATCACTTATCCATCCACTCATCTAATTTCTCGTTTGGTAGGGTTGTAATGCTTTACACAAGCTATTACAAATTCTACGCTTTGTACTAAGACGGAGAGTGACGTTGCCTCAAGCAATCCAATTGCTCAATGTTTTGAAGTGTGCATTGGTCTATGCCTTCCAACTTTTCTAAGTTGACCATTGGGTGTGCCTAATGTAGATCAGTGTCAACCGTTTTTAGGAAGTCGTGGAGTAAGACTGTTTTGGTCTTGTATTAGACTTGGGAGAATTGCATTATGAAAACCTTCAAGATTGACTGCGCACATGATGTTGTTCGGGCAACTTTTTTTTACTACGAAAAATAGCCTTGTCAGGGTAACTTTTTATGAAAAATTTTGAGACGTGGGTTTGTTGAGAATGATTTTCTAAACAAACCTCAAAATGTTAGAAATTTGAAAAAAGTGAATTTTTCTATGGCATGCAAGACACCTTCGTTGGCAAAGGCAGTGAGGCACCAAAAACTTATTTTTCCCAGAAAATCTAACACATGGGTTTTGTTGGTGCTTCAGAGCTAAACAAACCCAGTTTGTCTGTTTTTTGAAATTGTGACTTTTTTCGGAAACCCTAAAAAATAGGGGTAGCACGACTACTTTTCTAGAAGAATCTGACATGTGGGTTTTGTTGAAATTGTTGCGTTGATCATACCCAGAAGGTCAAATCTGTGAAAACCTTTGTTTACTTGGGCATGCAAGAAGATCTAAGACAAGAAGAATGTTGAAAAACCCTCTCTCAGATCTTCAAAAAGTGTTGGGGAGCAAAAATATCCATTCTTGAGCTTCAACCTGCAAAGAAAGATGATGAATTATGACACCTAGACTTGATAAAAAGTGTTTGATGTTGAATCAATCAAGTTTAGGCACCAACACATGATTGAGGAGTCATTCTGCCTGATCTGGAGTTCACAGAGATGATTTCCACCAATTTGGGGATGTTTTAGACATGAAAAGGCTTTCAAAATAGACAACTTCAGTCAACTAAGCCTAAGTTTGACTTTAGGTGTCCAAGTTGAGGAGTTGGAACATATTTTCATTCATTTTCTATGATGAAGTACCTCCGTTCGATCCCTGATTCGGTTTGTTCAGTTGATCTTGAAGTGTTGATGACAAATCCATTGTTGAGTTGAATCAACTCTAAATAAGTGTGCTCGAGAGCTACAAAGCTTAAAACCTTAGTCTAATGCCTCAAATTCTTGGGTGCCTTTTCCCAAGAGGGTGCATTTTTCACCAAACATAGTCAATTTTCTGGATGTCTTTCAATTTCTCTAGTTTGACCTTCAGTGCTTTGATATGAGATTCTTGATGATCGATGATTCTGGTGAATGTGTTGAGATATGGAATGGATAACCAGTTCAATACTAGAGAAAATGAATGGCCTTGCAAGTCATGAAAGTTGTGTTAGAGGTCTCAAAATCTTGGGCGCCCCTGACCTGTAGGGGCGCCTTTGACCTTTTACATTTTAAATTCCACATTGCAACCTTTCACGAATTGCCCTAGTTCAATCACCATCGTCAGATGTTTGATTTATCTATTGACTCTACTAACAGTGTCATCACCAAGATTGATCAAAACATAGGATGCCCTAGAGGTTAGGAAGCTTGAAGATTGCATCTGACTGCCCAAAAAGTTGGGCGCCTATTTCTAAGAAGATGCAATTTCGAAAAACACTTAGTCAATTCTTAATGTTCTTCATCTCGCCTTTGCATTCAATGCTTTTAGCTTCGTCTTCGTCTGTGAATGCTTGATAGGTACTGTGAGCTTGCAACTAGATTGGTCATGGAGCTGAAAGGGTGCTGAGCAGATGCCTTGAAGAAAACAGTTGCTGAAAAGTTTAATAGGTGACTCAAAATGATGGGCACCCTTGGCCAACAGGGACATTTTTTCCTTGATGTGCATTGATTTATTCTATGTTTCGCATGCTCGAATGATCAATAGTTGTTGTCATTTGATGTGTCTCGTAGACTAGCGAACAAGTTCGTTGCAAAGTTGAGTAGATGTCGAGGAGATCACCTGAAGGAAAGCTTGCTCGAAAAATAACATCTGGATCATCTCATTCTTGGGTGCCCTTGAGCTATAGGGGTGCTTTTTCCCATGTTTGACTATAATTTTTTATGATAGTTGCTTGTAGTATCTCCTGACTTCGCCTACATTTGTCGGTGATTGATGAATTAGGTGTGCTTGATTGGTGATGCGTTGAAAAGCCAGAAGAATCACAAAGGAGATGATTGTCTTGGAAATACTTGATGATTGTCTTTGAGATTTTAACTTCATGGGCACCCTTGGCTAGTAGGGGCACTTTTGGCTGCAGTTGCATCATTTTCTTGGAAAATTCTCATCTCTTTGCGCTTTGCATTCACTGTTGCAACTCAACTAAATTGATCACCATTGTTGATGATGTGAACATGTTGACCATAGCAATCGCTTTCATCATGCTACGTGTACAGGTGTTTGAAAAATGGCTAAGGCATTGACTGTGTGGCCTCCTTCTAGTAGCAAGGCGTACATTATCCAAACTTAGTCAATTTTCAACATTTTTCACTTCTGAAAATCCCCTCCGTCTCAGAGCATCTTTTCGAGCATCTTTCACCATGGATTCTTCGTTGAAGCTTTTGAGGCTTAGATTTTGACACCGGGTACTAGCCATTATGCCATTAATGGTTGTGGGGGTCTTAACTTTCTTCCTAAAAAATGAAAACAAACCCACCAGAGTAAAACAAACTTTTTGGTGATTTTGACTCGACTAGTGTGATCGTGAAGTCAGATTATCCTATCAAAATCATTTTCAGTCATTTTCGAAAAGGTCCTATTTTTTAGGGTTTTCCTAAAAACAGGTGTTTGAAACCCTAATTTTCAAATTTTCAAAAATTTGCAAGTATCTTCCTTGACACAGAGCCACAAAACGCCTATGTTTTGTTTGACCTAAAATTGACTTTTGACAACAATTTTACATGATTTAAATCATTTTAATCAAAATGCCTTATTGAAGCAAAAAAATATTTTGGCTACAACACTTTTGTTGGTAATGGTATAGAAAAAGTATGATCCAATAACATGTACTTACTATGATATTGCTATTAGGATTCAATCGTGTAGTTTTACAAGTCAAACTTATTGACCCATGTTTCATGAGTAGTGGTTCATAAGAACCCATTTCTCATGATAATGAATGGTCCACTTAGCACGCATTGCATCTAGGTGATGCTCACATAGGTGAAGCACTAGGCCTTTCCAGGAGGTGACCCATCCCAGTACTACTCTAGCTCAAGCACGCTTAACCATAGAGCTTTCCCTAAGGTTAAGCCCACTTAGCTTGCAACTCCATTTGCAAATAGTCTAACCTTTCGAGGAAATTATTTTTTTTGTATTGTGTTCTATAGAGAAATTTTAATTAGTTGTTTAAGTCTCCTAGGCATGTTGGACTGTTGTAAACAAAGATAGGTTAGATGTGTACAATAAGTTCTAGCTAGTGGCTTCTTTTAAGCAAATACAATTAAGCTCTTTTAAAAGGAAAGTTTTGGCTTAACTTATGAGTCCATATGTGCAAAGCTCTATGACGTCATATTTATTAATGTAAATAACTGAGTACTAGGTATTGCCTTCTCTTCAACAAATACAATTAGGTATCTTTTAGACAAAAATTTGTGACTTATGAGTGAATCTCTGCAAATCTCTATGACGACATATTGCATAACATGCATAGTTGTAATGTCTCCTTCTTGATCATAGCCAATCCGAGCTCCCATTAGCCTATTTTAGTTTCCATAGGCTAAGTAGATTTCGTTGGGGGACTTGGTGACTTGAGATGAGTTTTTTGGGATTTTTTTGGGTTTTTCCAGTGTTCATGGCTATTTTTAGTAACTTACTACTTGTAGTGATTTACTATTTTTAGTAAGTTCCAGTTGAGCTTCATTTGGGTCAATTTGGTGTTTTGGTTAATTTTCTATTTTTAGTAAGTGTTATATTTAGTAATTGGTCTCGACTCCTTTTATTCAACAACTCAATGCAGAGTTTCCATTTTTTATTGGGGTGAGTTCTTTTAATGGTCGTAGTTATTATTTGTTTACTCGTCACTTAAGTTAATAAAGTTGCTATTTTAATTAAGTGAGAATGAGCATGGATTATAAAAGACCCTCTTGGCCTAGTAGAGAAAAAGTTATTTTTAAAGGGGGACAATGTATCTTATGATAGATGCTTAGAAAGGGAGTTTATTTATCATTTTTTAAGGCTAATGTTATGCCTCATAAGTTGGGATGCTTAGTTTGGGCTTAATGTCAATTTTAAATAAAAAATCAAAAGTGAAATTTTGGAGGCAAAAAGTTGTACGCCTCTCTTGGGGTAATTTCATGTCATTTCATAAAGTGAAATAAGAGGGAAAAAACATTCAAATTCAAATACAAGTTGTCCTAACTTTTCCCTCACTTAATAAATATGAGTTTGAGCTCTCATTTGCATATGAGAACTTTGGCAACTTAAGGAAACTCTGCTAGATTTTCTCCAGAACTTGTATACTGTTGGTTGAGAAGGAAAACAAGATTTGGGATCTAGGTGCAATTCCTAGTTGTGAGGTGTTGTCTCAGGATTGGAGTTGTGGGAAAACTCTAAGTGTTAGTACTGTTGTCCACTTTACGATCAACTTATACATGATTTCAATTCTTGGCCCACATATGAGTTGGATGGCTTCTTCAAACTAGCAATTGAGTACTTTATAGTTGAGGTTGGTTGGCAGATGTAATTTGACCATAGGAGATGACTCTTCAGCTACTTCCATACTCATCTTGCCTATGTTTTAGTGGGATTTCATATTGATTACTGTTGCCCTTACATTTCCACATTGGTTATGGTGACATTTTTTTATGAGTAGATTGATTTTGAGTTGTTTGTTAGAGAATCCAGACACAGTTCATTTAATTATTGCTTCCACTCTAGTGGGTGATCATAATTTTAAATACTACATGGAGACAATATGCATATCTTCAAATGATGCCTTATTGATTGCAGTGGGTTGGGTGTGTTGGTGTGTTCAAAACCGTTCCATTGACACTTGGAGATTAAGTGTCTGACATGTTTTCAGTTGGCGACAACAGAGGTATTCCTTAATTGGCAATTTTCAAAATTGTGACAGTGATTGGTCTATTTCATTTATGCAAATATTTATGTTTTATAGTTGAGCAAGGTGTTTTTTGTGTTGCCAAAGATCATGATTGGTAGTGAGTTTGTTGATATGGTCTTCTTTGAATTGCCTTGGTGAGATATATTTCATGGCATTCATTTTAGTCCTTTTAGGTATTTTAGTATGGGCTTTGATGATGTTTATTTTTGGGGGTTCCAGGATAGGGGAGTGCAATTTGGGCACAATGGTTTGACTGTTATGATCAAAGTGGCACAACATCAACATGGTGGCTCTTTTAGGCTAACTTGGAACCCTAGGATCACATTGGTTTGTAATTCAAGAGTTGTTAGGGATGAGGGAGCCAATGTTGGCTTACTAGAGTTTACTTCTATGGTATTTCAACTTAGTTCTTTCGAAGAGCAGTATCCTGAGAAGATGAATTGAGTTTGTGCAATATTTGGTTGCTCTTCTTACATAAGGTTTCTGGTTTGAGCACCATGCAATATAGTGCCTTCAATAGATGGTGCTACAAATTTCCTAGGTTGACTTGAGACCCTGGGATCACTTGTGGTTTCAGTTTGGTTAAGCCTATTGATTGTGGGGTTGTGATGGCATTGCTTGAAGAAAAGAAATCTTTGGGAAGGGAGGACTGTAATGTCCACTTCTTGATCATAGCCAATCTGAGCTTCCATTAGCCTATTCCAAATCTCGTAGGCTAAGTGGATTTAGTTGGGACTTGGCGACATGAGATGAGTTTTCTGAGATTTTTCTGGGTGTTTTCCAATGGTGTGGCTATTTTCAATAATTTACTATTTTTAGTAATTTACTATCTTCAATAACTTACTATTTTTAACAAGTTCCAATTGAGCTTCATTTGGGCCTGTTTGGTGTTTTGGCTCACTATTTCTAGTAAGTGTTATATTTAGTAACCGGTCTTGGTTCCTTTTATTCATTAACTCAATGCAAAGTTTCCATTTTTAATTGGGGTGAGTTCTCTTAGTGGTCGAAGTTATTATGTGTTTACTCGACACCTAAGTTGAAAAAGTTGTTATTTTAATTAAGTGAGAATGAGCATGGGTTATAAAAGACCCCCTTGGCCTAGTAGAGAAAAGTTGTTTTTAAAAGGGGGACAATGTATCTAATGATAGATGCTTAGAAAGGGAGTTTATTTATCATTTTTTAAGGCTAATGTTATGCCTCATAAGGTGGGATGCCTAGTTTGGACTTCATGTTAATTTTAAATGAAAAATCAAAAGTGAAATTTTGGAGGCAAAAAGTTGAACACCTTCCTTGGGTGATTTCATGTCATTTCATAAAGTGAAATGAGAGGGAAAAAACATTCAAACTCAAAAGAAAGTTGCCCTAACTTTTCCCTCACTTTATAAATATGAGTTTGAACTCTCATTTGTGTATGAGAACTTTGGCAACTTAAGGAAAAGTTGCTAGATTTTCTCCAAGATTTGTATATTGCTGGTTGAGGATGAAAACTGTCATCTCTAGTTGCTGGTTTCAATGGTGAGAGATCCACCCTAGCTAGTTGGAGTGATTCCACTTTAGGGATAACCTTTGCATTCACAAATTTTATGATATTCATTATTTTGGTTTTGTTAGAATGAAGATTCTCTATATTTTGATGTGGGAACAGAGGTTTTGGTGTGAAAAGTGATTGGCTTCTTATTGGAGTGTGTTTGGAGTTGTTTTGATACATTTTCAAAGGTCTGATACACTTTTTATGAGTTTGGGAAAAACTCATTTCTAGAGTGGTTGAAAGCATAAATCTACTTGTAACTTTGTATGTGGGAAGGGCATCATTTTAGGTATTGTTTTTATGGATTCCTTGCAATCGGGCGCCTCATTTTGAGCCCTCATTTGTATTGTTTGGTGAAGGAATGATTTACTAGAGTTGATTGCCGCTCCTAAGTAGCCAAAACATTTTGAGGGTTTGTATTTTCAAACTTCCTTCTCAAAACAACTTTCAGAGGTCTGCAACAGCGTGTTAATGGTGTTTTTTCACAGTTGAATGTTGGCCAATGTGAAGGAGAGTGTTGGGGTTTGATAGTTTATGCATTTGGTGTCTTCCATGAGGAGTTGTATGCATTTGCTGCTCAATGTATGATAGAGGAAGGGATATTATATGACTATAATCAGGTCTGCTATGTATTTCTTTAAGTCTGATCTCAATTATTATTATATGCTAAGATTATTTGTAATGGTTCAATATGATATGTTGCAAGTCCATGTCATTTCCTTTTGATGCAATGTTATTTCTATAAATGCCACACATGTTGAATGGAACCTTGAAATAAAATGTATCTGCAATCTACATCATACTCAGTAAACATAAAAAATAAATCAAGGGTGGTTATTACAATAGCAATTGTCAAATGCTTACAAATGGTGTATATCTCTTTCTAAATGTCTTTATATACACACTTGGTCTAAGATGTCCATTCTCGCTTAATGCATGATGTTTGGCTTGCAGTGGCATAGTAGACAACTCAGAGCCCATGTTGTCTTACTAGCCTCAAAAGATTGGGAGCCAACTAATCAGATGCTATAGAAATATGCCATCCCTAGCCCTTGGAAGGTTTTGACTCTTTTTCTAGAAGTTTTACCTGACTTGGCTTCAGACAAAATAGAATTTGTTAAGATATAATGATTGCAAGAATAAGCTCTTCTATGACAAATATGATATATCTCTTATAGTATTGAGCATGTAATCCTTCAATTAATGTTGTTTGATATTGTATGCATAGCCTCAAGTTTGCTTGGAACCAAACCCATGCCTATCATGCCAAGTAATCATGTTTGTGAGTGATATAACTCATAAGTTGATGTCTCCTAAATGTCATAACCCACTTAATAGCTTGTGCTTCTACAGTTTTTCGTCCAGAGCAGTGCATGCAAAAATGGAGTGGAATAAATTATTTTCCAGTTATAAGTGCCATGTTATGCCATACATACCACACTGTTCAGTCATCTATCCATCTGCAATTTAGTCTATCTCCATTCTATAAACCGCCTGTTCAGTCCTAGACAGGACTAAGCTGCCCCGCAGCTCTTGTAGTTCAACTAGTTTTCAAGATTCTCTATTGTCAAAACCAAATAATAATGACATTATAATGTTTTCTTAAAAGTGATTGTGTAATGTCTTTAGCTAAAAGATTTGATGATTTTCTTTCTCTTTTGTACATAGAATTCATAAAATCCCAAGTTTTAAGTTTTTTCCTAAATTGTAGTTTCACACTTCAGTTGTGATTGACAGATTTCACCCTATCGCAGTGACATTAGCATGCACCTGGCCCTCGAGTTTCTTTTGGATATGAGATTCATGACGTTTGCACAGAGTCTATTTTATTCATGTTTCACTTGCCTTTAGTTTTTTACCATTTCAAGTACCAAAATTACAGGTATTAATATGTGACCACTTCTATGGTACAACTACAACTAACCAAATGAAACACACTTAAAGTGGAGCCGCTATTACATATAACAAACGAAAAGTAACTCTTTTGCAATATTTTAAAATACTGTTGGCTAGCTTGAGCGTTTAGGAATCAAATCTATAAATGAAAATATTCATACCAAAAAAACTTTAGGAAGCCCTTAATATTGCTCAGTTTTTAGAGTTTCTGGTTGCTTATGATTCCTTATATATGAGTCACCTGGCAGCTAGCTCATTCATAGCAACTCTCATATTCCTTAGCAGCTAGTAACACAAGTTGAAATCAACACAACAAACTTGGACCACTTCCTATATATATATATTTCAGATTTATTAATGAATTATCCCATAGGCAGCTTAAAATGGAAAAGAACAATATATCAAAATATGTTTAACATAAGTCATATTCCCAGGTTTGTATGGCATTAGATAAAACGGAATATAATGACCTAAGGTCACTAGTTGACAATTTTATGTGTGACGTTACATTTCAATGTATTTAAATTATCCAAAGCTTGGCAGGGTTCAAGTCTCTAAAGAAAAAGCACTTCCAATTAAATTTTTTGAGAAGATGATGTTTTAGGAAGGACTATTATTCCTATGTGTAAACAGAGTAACAATAATTTCAGGCAAGTACAAGCTTTAAAACATCTATTATCTATCTTGGAAACTTCAGCTGTACAAAAACTCTATCCATAATGAATTTTCTGTAAATTAAAATAATTTTCTGTGTCAGAAATCCTATTATACACTTAAATTTTAGTTTTATTTCTATACTTTATACTGTATTACTACTTGTATGTTACAGGTCCTGATCTGGATATTGAAAACCGTCGAAGAGGACTAGGTCCAGATGTGCCAGCAGAGTTTTGATGATCTGTATTGGAAACCTTTCGCATGCCCCCATAGTCAAGTGGCCCAGAAAGGCGAACGCCACTTCCACCATGTTTCACATTTGTGGTAGGGTATTCCAAATCTAGAGTGGGTGATTTTCTCTGGGATGGAAACTTGAGTGTGCTGGATGTTCCTCCCTCAATGGATTCCATAGAAACATCACCATAAAATGGTGCATTCCTTGAAGATGCATGACTTAAGGAAACACCTAGAGAATGTCTCCGTGGTGGGCTAATCAACACTAGTGAGGGAACGGAATTCTCATAGTACTGCTGATAAATGGACCTCAACAATGCATAGGGTACATGAACTTCTAGTGTGCTTCGGGGAAGATACTTCGAGAGCTCGCATAATTGATCAAGGAATACTAACTTTGCCACTAGCGGGGACCTGTTCATAGACATATGAATTTTTGAGGTTGACATAAAAAGATCAATATCAAGTTAACAGTGTACACGACAAAAGAAACTATGCATACCTGTTATTGTCATTCCAGGATTCAAGTATGATTTCTGAAGCACATTTAAGAAACACTTTCATTGCTGTCTTTATATTCACTTCAACAGGCATAAGTCCTTCCAAGTTCTGCAATTCTGCTTCAAGTTCCTTAAGTTCAAGGGCATTAACATTTGATTGCTGCTGAGAAAGAAGCTGTTTCTGTAGCTCTTTTCTTTCTTCTCTTACTAGTTCACTTGCAGCAATAACAGCATTTATGAACCTAAAGTTTTCCACCATGGTGATAATCTTTCAGATCCTCAAGCATATCTACTTTTGAGAAATGTTGTATCATTTCTAAATTTAACCAGACTATGAAACATATTATTATTTCTAAGATTGCTAGACAACAAGCATATATTGAAATAAAAACCAAATACCTTGCCAAACAATGGACATTATTGTTAAATCCTCCTGTACTAATACTAAATGCAGAAGTACTCCAGATGTTGGATGTCATGTACGCTGCACAGAGGTAAGGCAACAGGCTCCATGTGACGTCACCAGCACCACTCATGTCAAGGAGAATGGAGTGGACTAATGCAATATCATGGTCCAGAGACACACCCAGAGTGCTTGATAGTGTTTTCATCTTCCTAATATCTTCTTTCTCAGGCAGAGAAACTGGTATATGCTTTGTGAAGTTTGACAATAGTGAGAATAGCAGAGGAGCATTTGCATCAAGTACTTGTCCAGCTGCTTCAGCTAATAGGGAGCTAAAGCACAATGCCTGACCTACTTGAATTGAAAAGTTGATTAGATCCTCAAGCTCCTGAATTTGTTTCAAGCCGGAATCCCTCTCTGTCTGATTGTCCATTTTTGCAGAGAGAGCTTCAAGAGGCTCCTTGTTTGTGCGCAATGTAATATCAATACAATTTAAAAGAGCAGTTAAGTGTTCTTGGATCATGCCATCAAGTTTATCAACACCATACAGACCAAATAACCGAACAAAAGCCTTGAGTTCAGAAATGTCTGTTACTGACTCGGCAAAGAATCCACCCACTGGTCTTGCACTCTTGAAGCACTTATCTATAGGTGTAAATAATATACCAACTCCATTTGCATCCTTAACAACATTTTCCAGATACCAGTCGCAAATAATTGTAATCACTGTACCTGTATTTTGTACTGGCTTTTCAAAAGAATGCAATCCATGCACAGGTCCACAAAATGCTTCACTTAACAAGATTTCCCGCATACCCTGAGTCAGATCCATACTAACATGCTGCTCAACCAGATGAATAATATTCATATGTCGTCGTATTAATGACTCAAGAACAGAAGGCCGTTGAAGGTCTCTATCAATCTTTAAGATTGTAATCAATCGTCTCCTGAAGTTACTTAAAACACAGTCTCTTAAATACTGCAGAAAGAAATACAACAATCAGCTACCTGTAGTTAAGAAGTCTGTATTATAATGAATAGCCAGATGTTCAAACCCACAACCAGAAAACAAAATTTAAAGCGCACAATAATAAAAGTCAGATCACAAATGAGTATTCTGCAGTGTGTGTATTTAATTAAGGATTTGAAGCAGGCTTCTCCTTAAGGAAAGTGTAACAGACTGAATAACTATTTGACAACTGCAGCCCAAACAAAAGAGAAAAATAGCAATAGAAGATTATATAATGAGAATTGCCATCCAGATGTCAAGGTCACTACAAAAAATAAAAGAAATTTAAAGCTCAAAATAATAAAAATCAGATAAAAAACGAGTATTCTGCAGTGTATTTAAATAAGCAATCTAAGCAGGGCTTCTCATCAAAGAAGGAAGCCTATCCAACTTTGAAGAATGATGTGACAATTACAGCCCTAACAAAAGAAAACAATAGCAATAGAAGATTATACAATAAGAATTGCTGTCGAGATGTCAAGCCCTTGAAAGCATTAAATGATTAAAAATAAAATAATATTACAGTTTTTTAAAATCTCTTTTCAAATAGTATGGACTGTGGAAGCCTGAAGTATTTGATAGAAAAAATAACAAATGTTTCACTTTCATTTCACTTTGTCAAGTCAAGTCAAGTTGCCCTTATGTCTCATACCCTCCCACCATATGCAGTTGTTTCTGCTGGTGGTATGGAGGAGAACAGTAGCTGCTCTGCAGACAAGTAAGTTGATCCACAAAGTTTCAAATGAGGCAATCATCTCTCCCAAACCTGCCCGATGGTTTTGTTAATTTATTAAATTAGTATCAGTGTTCTGATAATCAAAACCAGCAGGCTTAAATCTTCTAATTTATTGGATAAGTTCATCTGAAGCTGCAATTATAACTTAAATAATGGATAGCTATTAAGCTCAGAGGTGATCAGTCTTTGGCATATAAAATCTCTCTACTTGTTTGATGATAGTTTTATTTTCGTAACCCTGAGTACAATAATTGAGAGATCGGTTGAGGTTCTTGCTTTGTAAGAATGGCTTGGTTGTATTCTCTTGCTGGTTTGAAGAATCATTCGTGGAGAAAACATCATAGTTGTATTGCCTAATGTGGATCTGCATTCTCCAGCTTTTTCCCTGCAACTCGGACCCTTTATAGAAAAACTTGCCTAGACTCTTGGAAAATTTATTTCTGTATGTCACATAGACTGTTTTTGGCTGGGCAAAACAAGAGACATGTGTTTAGAAAAACTGACCGAGGACTTTAAAGAGTCACTTGAGATATATGTAGAGAATAATTTTCTAAAGAATGCTAATGTTGTATATAAATTTTGCTAATGATTGCTTTATGTGCTAAATTGCCAATCATAAGTTACACGACTACTTTGTTCAATTGAAATGAAGCTTGTCAAATCCCAAAAGCTCCAGCTATCCAAGAAACAAATGGTTGAGGGATGAACACAATAAAGTTTCACAGAGGAGTAACATGCACATGAAAATAATGCTTCAATTATTGATTTAGATAA
Source organism: Sequoiadendron giganteum (assembly GCA_007115665.2). Classification (NCBI taxonomy): domain Eukaryota; kingdom Viridiplantae; phylum Streptophyta; class Pinopsida; order Cupressales; family Cupressaceae; genus Sequoiadendron; species Sequoiadendron giganteum. The sequence continues at coordinate 409,458,169 of CM021106.1, forward strand.
AGGAAGAGTGTTATATGCATGCACAAACACACATGTATAAACTTGCACAAGGAATCTGTGTTCTTTACATATCACTAAGTATCTAATTAAAGGGAAGAATTTACCACAAGATGAGGCATCTTGGGAGAATCAGCCTTCCTGAATTCACATACATTTTTGTCAATGCTGAATACAAAACATCTCCAATAGAGGGAAGTTGTAATGAAACTAATTATTGCACAATTAACTTATTAACTAGCTTTTAGCTAATACTTATATTGTGTGTGCCATCACACTCATACCCCTCTTAGCATCCATATAAGGATGCAAACACACATATCTTTGCGTGTGTGTGCATTCTTAGATATGTATATGTCTGTGTGTGTGTGTGTGTGTGTGTGTGTGTGTGTGTGTGCCTATGTTCCTTAGACATGCGCCCCCAAGGTTTTTCAGGCACAGCTATCCCAAGGACGTTCTAAAAACACAAGAATGGCTCACTCAGGAGAGGAGCTTGGTTTGGTAACCCTTAATGAGCCTAACTAAGCATACACACACTCACACCCTAGTTGGTCAAGTAGTGTCAAGTTAGTTCAAGAAATGGTAAGTAACCTCCTGTCAGGATTTGTGTATGTTTTGAATTGGTATGTGGACAGAAAGCCCTTCATGAGTTCATATTTACACATAAATGGATGAGGTTATTACATAGACTATATATATATGTATGTGGTATGATATGCTCATACATATGAGTATATGCGTGCATGTGTATATGTAGGTAGACATACTTACGCATACCCATGTATAGACATATCATGTGTATGAGAATATTGTTTGGACAAGAACGATATATATATATATATATATACACCAATCAACGAATATATGTGTATACTTGGGTATATATATATATATAAGCGATAGTGTATGTATGTGATTGATAAACGAATGATTATATATATATATATATATATTTATATTTATATTTTTTGTTTTGTTTTATATGAATTGCATTTTAAATATTTACCAAAGTAACATGGCGCAGGCTAAAGCTAAGCCATTCTATATAATAAAAGAGTCTTTAGATTAGCTGAGCACTTGAGTGAAAGTGCAGCCTTATTAAGCAAAAAGGCTAAACTACTACTATGCCCATATCAAACACATGAGGAGTAAACTCGATGCACATAGTATATAGTGTTTGAAATATATTAAAAGTGCCTTGTAATAAACTTAGCACAACACTATAGCGCTGCCATATGTGAGCAATCAACAAAGTTTAAATGCTGAGACTAAGTTTATGAGCAGCGCATAAATCACAAGTGACTAAGTCAATAAAGACTTATAACCACGCATGAAAGAAGGAATACAATTTATACGTTGCAAAGGAAGAATAAAAGCAGATTTAACAATAAAGAAATAGTCTTTGACTGCACTACGTTTGAGGGCACTAATATGTGATATGTGGCGCCAAATCTGTAGAAGGTGAATCCAATACGAAGTCTTTTAACCTGCGCCAAAATCTGGAAAAGCAATATGATAACCATAAGACTTAGACAATGTAAAGTTGGCAGAACTATAAGGTAGTCAACTTGCAAACCAAGTAGGAAACCTGCTGAAAGGCATCACTGTCCCTTGACTCAATAAAAGAGTCATTTTGTCTCATGAATTAAGTCGACTCAGCCATTGGAAATGTGAGGACTGTCATGTGTTGCAATCTAAGAGTTAGATTGGCTGAGTCAACGCATGTAAATAAGAAGGTGGTGGGATTGTTAGCTTGTTTATAACCTTTGGTTATTCAAATTTTAGTATATATAGAGGTGCCCTCCCTACCATTTGTTACACTTTTCATTCTGGTTACTCCGTTGTTATTCTATTGTATTTTCTAAGCAAGTGAGTTGAGAGATTGAGAGTTAGTGAGTTGCTTTGTTAATTTTCATTAGTATTCGTTGAGAGATTCGATAAGAGGCTAGAAGTGGAATCAGGTTGAACTTAGAGGAAGTAGCAAGCAGGCTTGTGGCATTGAGCAAGCAAGGAAGGGTTATATCAGTTGGAGCTTTTGTGCAGGTATGCTGATTCCTATTCCCTTGTTATTTATGTTTGAAAGGTTATTAATTTATGGTTGTCTTGATTGGAGAGGATTGATTTAAATATGTGTTAAATGTTTTGGATAAGCTTGCATGTTCTTAGGTGTTTCTTGCTTTGGTGGAACCTATCTATTGGGTTCATACTTTTATATAACCTATATGGGAATTTATATGAATGTGTTTCTATTTATACTTTACGTAGTTTGTCAATACTATATGTAGATTGCCAATGCTATTTGTATATAGCATGAAATGTGAAACGTGGAATATGTCGATATCTTGAGGTAACTTGAATTTGTTAGCTTATGATGCTAGGTAAACCTTTGCGAATAATGAGATTAGAAATACAATGGGAATGATGGCATAATAGACATGACATCATTGATAAGTTGTGATGTTATGCAAACCAGATTGATAGGCTATACTTGATTAATTATTCATATCTCCTTGAAAGTAGGAAGAGAGTCTTTTCCCTAGGGTTAGGGTGTGTACTCGATGGTTATATCAATATTCAACGGTAGGGTTGAGAAATGTATCTTTTGGTTATGCTATTTTCTTATTTTGATTAAGAGTCTATTCCTATTCACGGAATTCAAGAAGAGGACTTTAAGGTGTAGAAGCACAAACCCCTCTTAGTTCAATGTCCTCTAGATTATATAAAAATGTAGTGAACATTGTAAACAAGTGAATATTTGAAGTATATTGAAAGAGAGGTTTTATGATTTGTTTATGGTCACTTGATCGTTACATCACTTTTGATTGAAACCCTAGGTTGAAAATAACCTATTTGGTTGGGTTGTCTAATTGATTATTGGTTGAAGCACATAGGTTGGGATTAACCTATATGATCTAATTGATCATTTGATTGTTGATTATATCTTTGATTGAAGTCATTTATTGTTGAAGATTATACTTTTGATTGAGGTCATTTATTGATGAGATTATACTTCTGTTGGAAGTCGTTTATTGTTGAGATTACACTCTTGAATGGAGACTTTCATTGTTGAGATTGTACTTTTGAAAAATAGAGTCATTTAATGCTGTGACGTTATGTTCATCCATGTGGATAACTTGGTTATTCCTGGGGTTAGGATAATCCATGGGAAAGGGTGTAACTATAGATCCACAATAATAGGTTGTCCCAAGTGTGTGGATGCGTGCAACTGTAAATCCACAAAACATGTGAGTGTGTGATTGACCACCTCTATTGGGTCTTTGTCTACAAATAGAAATCTATGGACTAATCTGATTGTGTATCTAATCTCTCCCATATGGCTTGCCAAAAGTGGCTAGCAAACCTAGGGTCATAATAAAAAATGATAGATGTTTGTTGCCCAAAATGAAGCCGAACCTCATTGAAGAAAGGCATGCAATCTCTTCTACAATAATACTTTTCTTACATGTAACCATGATGGTTGTAGACACTTGAAAATTGACTAATGTTTCCTGACATCAAATTGCACTAATTATTATTTCAATGTTAATTAAATTATTTTATTATTTTACTATTCTAATATTATCTTCTATAGTTAAATAATTTTTGAATTATTTCATTATCATCAAATTACCCCTCCACTATTAATTAAATAATTCCGTATTATTTAATTAATACATATTATCTATTCATCTCGTAAGAATTGGCTATGAAGGTAACCACCCAAGATCAAGAGGCCTAATAGAAAGCACAAGTATAAGAGAGATAGAAACAATATGACAAGAATAAGCTATATTTTGCCAATGATGCAAATAGAATGAGCTAAAGTACATAGGAGACCCCTTGGTTATATAGCCAAGGTGAGTACATAGAAGGGCATAAGATTATGACAAGTGTCGTAATCTTATGACATGAGACAATTGTGAAAAGCTATCACTCCACCTAAAGTGGAAAAGTGATAATGTGATAATCACCACAAACAGTGGATCACCCACAAAAGGTGGAGAGGTAATCACATGATATGTCTGTTGATGTTAATACAGCGTCGGTCTTCACTAAGACTCATATTAAATACATGGGCCGACCTTATATATTTGATTTATTTCATGTAATTATTTTGGCCGACTTTAATTGTTATTTATCAAAGGCCGACCCAAGTGAAGAGGCGCCTAGGAGATATAAATACAAGGTCACTTCTTGACTGTTCACACAATTCGAATATCAAGAAGTTCGCATTTTATTGGCAGAGCAGAATTCGCAGTCCTAGAAGAAGTTCATACTTAATCAGCAGATCATCATCTTGTAGCAGCAGATCATCATTTTGTAGCAGCAGACCGATTTCAAGGAGAAACATATTCATTTGTATCTTTGCATCTAGGAGAGGTGCTATTATTCATTGTATCAAATTCGGCATTGTGTTGGGCCTGAGTTCAAGCAGATTTCTGCTCTTATTCCTTCAATATATAAGAGATATATTTGCTGGGTTTTTCTCCCTCAAGAGGAGGGTTTTCCCAGGGTATCTTGTTGTGTTCATTGTCTTATGTGTTGCATTTCTTTTGTTAAATTGATTATCTAATCTGATCTAAGAAACACTAACATGGTATCAGAGCGGGTGTGAAAAAGATCGTGATCAGATTTAGTTCGCAACACTCACCTTATTCTTTTTCAGTCTATCTTCTAATTTTCTCAAGATGGTGAACGGTCTGAAAATCGAGGATAGACTCGAAGGGATCTCGAACTACATATCATGGAGGTTCAAGTTCATGCTAACTTTGGAAGAGAATGATTTGGCTGAGTTTGTGAAAACAAAAGTTCCCGAACCTGAGGGGGAAGAAGAGAAGCTGCAATGGAGGAAGAAAGACACTAGGGCAAAGAAAGCATTGGTTGATTCCGTCAAGGATCATATTGTACCAATTATCTTCAAGTTGGATACAGCAAGAGAGATGTTTACAACCTTGGAAGAGATGTACGAAATCAACAACACCAGTCGTGCCCTTGCTCTGAAGCAACAACTTCATCATGTGAAAATGGCGAAAGGAGAATCTGTTATTACATACTTCATGAGGATTTCAGAGATAAAAGATCAGCTCTCCACTATTGGTCACATGATTGATGATAAAGAACTGACTATGCTTGCTCTCAATGGTCTTCCGCTTTCATGGGAGGCGTTCATCCAAGGAATCAGTGCAAGATCCGAACTTCCCAAGTTTGATCGATTGAGGATTGATTGCATTCAAGAAGAGTCAAGACTAACAGCAAGGGGGATTGGTCAAAGCTCAAAGAATGAAGAATTACAAGTTCTTACCTCTCATTCATCAAACAAAGGAAAAGGCTTTAAGAGAGGTTTCTTCAAAAGGAATCGAGAAGATGGAAATGAAGATGCTCCTACCTTCAAAAGGAAACGAGACATGTCCAAGATTCAATGTTTTCGTTGTGATAAGTATGGTCACTTTGCGAGGGTTTGCCCCCAACGACCTAAGCTTCAAGTTGCCACTGCAGATGTTGAAGAAGTTGCTCTACAAAAGGACTCCAGTGATTATCTATTTTATTCAGCCTTGTCTAGCAATGTTTCTACTGACTCTAATACTTGGTTGATTGACAGTGGTGCTTCTAGGCACATCACCGGATTCAGAAGTCATCTTTCAAACTTAATGGAAAGCAACTCTAGTGATCAAGTTGTTATTGGAGATGATGTTAGATATTCTGTAAAAGGGATTGGAAACTCCACTCTTCACTTGGATTCTGGAATTTCTTTGGAGTTGAATGATGTATTGTTCGTACCAGGGATAAAGAGGAACCTTGTTTCAATTTCAGCATTAGAAGACAAAGGTTATCAAGTTGCCTTCTCTAAAGGCAAAGTTCTTATATGGGCAAAGAACTCCAACTTCAAAACTGCTCAAGTGATTGGAGTTAGACATGAATGTCTCTACACGCTGTGCACTCGTCCTCTTCAAGCACTTGTGCATAACAGTACCAGCATGTGTGATCTTTGGCATCGAAGATTGGCTCACATTCACTTTCGTGCTCTACCTATCATGGAGAAGATGGTCACCGGTCTTCCGAAATTCGATCAAGAACATGAAGGTACATGCAAGGGATGTGCCCTAGGCAAGAACACAAAAGGTACGTTTCATTCCAGTGAAAGTAGATCTAAATGTATTCTTGATCTCATTCATTCTGATTTGTGTGGTCCAATGTCTAGTGCATCATCTAGTGGTTTCTTGTATTATATTATTTTCATTGATGATTACTCTAGAAAGACTTGGATATATTTCTTGAGATCTAAAGAATCAGAAGAAGTATTAGAAAGATTCAGAGAATTCAAAGCACAGATTGAAAATCTGTCTGGGAAGAGGATCAAAGTATTGAGATCTGATAATGGTGGAGAATACACTTCTGGCACTTTTCGAGACTTTTGTATTGAAGCAGGGATTAAGAGGGAGTTCAGTGTTCCCTATAATCCACAACAAAATGGTATCGCTGAAAGGAAGAATAGATCTATTGTGGAAGCAGTGAAAGCTATGATCCATGATCAAGACTTACAAATCTCTCTTTGGGCTGAAGCATCAAGAACAGCCATCTATGTTCAAAACAGGAGTCCCCACAGGATCTTAGAGAATAAAACTCCTGAAGAAGCATTCTCAGGCGTGAAGCCTGAAGTTAGTCATTTGAGGATCTTTGGCTGTCCAGTCTATGTTCATATTCCAAAGGAAAAGAGAACAAAGCTAGAACCTTCTAGGAAGAAAGGAATTCTTGTAGGCTACAGTGAGACATCAAAAGCTTACAGGATTTACATTCCAGGACAGAAGTCTATTGAGATCAGTAGAGATGTCACATTTGAGGAAGATGTTAATTATAGAAGGTCCAAAGGCACTCCTATGGAGGTCGATGAAGAAGAACCTCCTCAAGATATGGAAGTTGACCATATTCCAGAAAATCTGAAGGAGGATACAGAACCTAAAGAAGATATTGATCTAGCTGAGCCTTTGGATCCTACTGATGGGCCTCTAGACATTGTGATTGGAAAGAAAAGACCTCTTTGGGCTCGCAAAACAATGCAGGAAGCAGAAAGGTTTGCAGCTCCAAGAGGAGCCTTCAGAGAAAGCAAGAGACCTCACAAGTTCTCTAGTTATGTTGCCTTGATGAGTCAGATTATTGAGTCAGAGCCTTCAAATGTTGAAGAAGCTTCTAGTCAACAAGTATGGAAAGATGCCATGATTGAGGAGTATCAATCTATACTTAAGAACGATGTTTGGGATATAGTTCCTAGACCCAAAGACAAATCTGTGGTGTCTTCTAAATGGCTATTCAAGATCAAGCATGCAGCTGATGGGAGCATTGAGAAACACAAGGCTAGATTTGTGGCTAGAGGGTTCTCACAAAAAGAGGGAGTTGACTATGAAGAAACCTTTGCTCCTGTGGCTCGTTACACGTCTGTTAGAACCATCATTGCTATTGCTGCATCTAGAGGATGGAAGATTCACCAAATGGATGTAAAGACAGCTTTTCTGAATGGCATAATAGAAGAAGAGGTTTACATTGAGCAACCAGAAGGATTTGAGGTGCATAGGAAAGAGTCTCATGTCTGCAAGCTGAAGAAGGCCTTGTATGGTCTTAAACAAGCTCCTCGTGCTTGGTATGAAAGAATTGATCAGTATCTTTCAAGTCTGGGTTTCTCAAAGAATGATGCAGATTCTAACCTCTACTTCAAAGTAGTAAATGGTGAAGCATTAATTTTGGTTTTATATGTTGATGACTTGATCATTACTGGTGAAGAACATCTAATTCTAAAATGCAAGAAGGAATTAGCTTCAGAATTTGAGATGAAGAATCTAGGTCTCATGCATTACTTTCTTGGCTTAGAAGTTTGGCAAAAGCCAGATGAGATGATTCTAAGTCAAGGGAAGTACACTGTTGACATTCTCAAAAGGTTTGGTATGATTGACTGCAAACCTATGTCTACACCCATGGAGACTAATTTAGATAAGTTGAAAGAAGCTGCAGCTAGTTCAGAACCAGTGGATTCTACGATGTATAGACAGTTGATTGGTTCATTGATGTATCTAGTTAACACTAGACCTGATATCTGCTATGCAGTGAGTGCACTTAGCCAGTTTATGTGTGAACCAAAGCAAATACATCTTGTAGCAGCTAAACATATCCTGAGATATTTATGTGGCACAATCGGATATGGGTTGAGATATTCTTCAAACGTGGATTTGGAGCTGCATGGTTTTACTGATTCTGATTGGGCAGGATGTGTCTCAGATCGGAAGAGTACTTCTGGTTGTTGCTTCAGTTTGGGGACTGCTATGATCTCCTGGTGTAGCAGGAAACAGTCTTCAGTGGCCTTGAGTACAACTGAAGCAGAGTATATTGCAGCTTGTGTGTCAGCTCGTGAGGCAGTGTGGCTTCGTAAGCTCCTTGCAGGATTGTTTGGACAATCAATGGAGCCTACTATTATACACTGTGATAATCAAAGCTGTGTGAAGCTTTCTGTCAATCCTGTGTTTCATGACAGAACAAAACATGTTGAGATCAAGTACCACTATATTAGAGATATGGTACAAAGGAAAGCTATACAGTTGAGGTATATCAGCACTGAAGAGCAAACGGCAGACATTCTCACCAAGCCTCTCGCCAGGATTAAGTTTGTATACTTCCGGGAGAAACTTGGTATGGTGGAGAATGCAGCCGTGACTGAGAAAGAGTCTCAGTAATCAGTGATCCTTGTTGAGAATGCAACTCTTTGCTGAGAAAGAGTTGAGGTGCAAGCCCTTGTTAATACAATTCTCTGCTGAGAGAGAGTTGAGGTGAAAGTCCTTGATAATGCAATTCTCTGATGAGAGAGAGTTGAGGTGAAAGCCCTTGTTTCCACCCTCTGGGAGAAGCTATGGTGGATGTCATGTGTGTGACTCCATGACAACATCACGTGAGAGAATCCGTGATGAGTTTTTACCATCTATGGGAGTAGCCATAATGGTTAATATCACGTTGAGGTGATATTTTATTTTGTTTTCATTCTAACATAATGTGTCTTGTGCAGATGGAAGTTCATCCCTAGCTAAGAGGGAGTGTTGATGTTAATACAGCGTCGGTCTTCACTAAGACTCATATTAAATACATGGGCCGACCTTATATATTTGATTTATTTCATGTAATTATTCTAGCCGACTTTAATTGTTATTTATCAAAGGCCGACCCAAGTGAAGAGGTGCCTAGGAGATATAAATACAAGGTCACTTCTTGACTGTTCACACAATTCGAATATCAAGAAGTTCGCATTTTATTGGCAGAGCAGAATTCGCAGTCCTAGAAGAAGTTCATACTTAATCAGCAGATCATCATCTTGTAGCAGCAGATCATCATTTTGTAGCAGCAGACCGATTTCAAGGAGAAACATATTCATTTGTATCTTTGCATCTAGGAGAGGTGCTATTATTCATTGTATCAAATTCGGCATTGTGTTGGGCCTGAGTTCAAGCAGATTTCTGCTCTTATTCCTTCAATATATAAGAGATATATTTGCTGGGTTTTTCTCCCTCAAGAGGAGAGTTTTCCCAGGGTATCTTGTTGTGTTCATTGTCTTATGTGTTGCATTTCTTTTGTTAAATTGATTATCTAATCTGATCTAAGAAACACTAACAATGTCCACAAAAGATGGATGTGATAAAGTAATAACATGATAACTCTACCAAAAGTGGAAATGCTCCAACTACCTCCTATGTGGTCCTAAGTAAACTTAACTAAGGTGTAATTATGACCTAGGACAAGGTACAACACTTTTAATTACACCAACACATCTAATTTAATTAAATAATTAATGTTATTTAATTAATTTACTAATTATTCTTCTATTCCAAAGTTTAATTAAATAATTTATTATTAGTTAATTAATTATTCATTTCCTACTTCCCAAATTAAATACTTATGTTTAATTATTTAATTTATTTCTCAAACATTATCCAAAATAAATAAAACCATTTATTTTATTTATTAATTTCAACCTTGCACATGTAAACAATAATTAAATTTATTTAATTATTAAATACTCATGCAAATTCCACCTCACTTGTTGACAGAGACTTACTCCCAATCCACTCATCAATCCAGTCCACTTCACTCCCACTCTTTGGGTTCACTGAGTAATCAATTTAGTCAACTAACCATCAGTTTCAGATAACACTCCAATCAATCCACTTAACTGACCTTTAATTCCTCTCATCAATCCTCTATCGTTGATCTTTCCAATCTCCATCTGATCTTGACCGTCGATCGTTGCCACCAATATTTAGAAATCAAACCATCCTATCATTCATTCATCATCTTAGATTGCGCAAAGAAACCATACTCATAGTTTGCAATGTTTTTATATTATTGTGATTATACCAAATCCAAGAGCAAAGAAATACTTACACTATTCTCCAAGGTGAATAGAGGAGAACAATGGAGCTATGCTAGAGAAGATTGTGGGTTTCAGTGTGTGCAAGGTTTGCATTTCATTTGATTAAGTTTGCTCTATTTGATTTATTGATTATGATCTTTTGATCGTGATTTCTTGTTGATTATTGCTTTTATCTTTAAATTTCACGGTTGAATTTCCAAGTCATACATTTTGGTGTGCTTCGTGCGAACCACTCTATCCTTGATTTAACCCATCTTTCATGAGCTTTAAGTGATTTTTTGCAATTATAGGCTCCTTTGGTGCAATCGTTTCAAAATGGTGCAATTGACAGAAGTTTGGGCACACTTATTGCACTCTGCGGCACATCTACTACACAGAATGGTGTAATGCTCCTGCGAATGGCGCATTTGTAGCTCATTTGGGCGTAATTGTTTCTATTGCAATTTATGAGTTTTCTTATTTATGTGTGTTAGATGCTTGGCTGATAAACCTGATTTTGAAGTTTTCTAACACTAGAGTGATCATTTAACCCCTCAAATTAGGTTTTTTGGCTTTGTTTTTGGATTTTTTGTGTTTTCGTGCAAAATTGTGCAATTGAAGCTTTGTGTGGCACAATTGAGGTTCTATGTGGCATAATTGAGGCTTTGTGTGGTGCATTTGTACACAATATAGGTGCATTTGTGTCTCTAGTTGGCGCATCTGTTGCTTAGAAATGTGCATCTAACAGAGAAGATAATATGATTTTTATCAATTTTCAAATATTTTGGCGCAATTGTCTATTAGATTTTAAGGTTACTAATCTGTTTGTTGAGTAGCTTGTGGCGTTCATTAGAATTGAAGACCAAACCCTAAACTACTAGCGTTATTTGTTGCAAGGATTTTGTGCTTGATTTTCATAAATTAGGAACATTTCAATTTCATAAAATGAACATTGTTTGTTGTGTCTGGTAAGTCCTTAAGTACATATGCTCTCTCCTCACGCCTAGTGCGAACTTGGAGATCAAAAATACCCTAGGATTTGTATTTTGTTTGTTTACTCAAGGATTTGATTGTCTACATATGCTCTTCCCTTGCAACTCTTAAGAAAAAACTTGGGAATCAAAAACAACATCGTATATATCTGTTTGCTTATAGGAGGCATGCTTAGGGATTTTATCACCCCAAGGATGACCTCAACCACATGTTCAAGCGGGGTATAAAAAGGGGGAGAATGAAAGATGTACCCCAAGGTGTGGAAATGCCCTTTAAGCCAAGCCTCATGACCCTCAATCCGCTGAGACGTGTATAGGTGAAGAGAGCATAGGAGACCCCTCCAATCTTAGTCATTCCTGAACAAGATCACTATTCATTGATTTCACTACGAACTTTTTTATTTAGAATCCTTAAGACCTTTCAGTCATTATCACTAGTGGGGTGCAGTGTACAGGATCATGCACTAAGTTACCCGACACGTATTGTCCTAGGATGAGGTAGGATTTTTTTCAAGGTGTAAAAATCCATCAAGAAGAGGAGGAAGGTAAGCCCTTGTGTCACTAGATCCTTAGCTACTCGCCTTTGAGAGTGGAGCCATGTATTTGTGGTCTCCTATGATATTTTATTGATCGGGCCTCTGCTAGTGGGACACACCTTTTACTACTAGTTAGCTTGTGCTTCTTCAAGTGTTTTACTTGTTCATATGAATGAAACCATTCAGCCTTGTCACCTTGAAAAATGTCTACAATTGTCATGTATATTGTTTGAAGTGTTTTCTTGCCAAATTTTCTCAATACACTCAGTTTACACCAAAACCAGTCAGAATAACGCAATTAAACCTTGGAATCTCGCATTTGTCTATCATGTTGTGCAATTGATCATCATTTTGCGCAATTGTATATCAAACAGAAGTCCAAAAAACTCAATTTTAGATCAGAATCTCGCAACTATTTAGTCTTAAGTCACAATTGTTTTGTCTATGCTCAATCGCACCTCCCTATTTTGCAATTGTTGCTTATCTAGGCACAATTGATGCTTATTTGTGTGCAATTGCTTTCTATCTGTGCACAATTGTTGCTTATCTGTGTGCAATTGTTGCTAATCTATGCACAATTGTTGTTTATCTAGGTGCATTTGCTGCTTATTTGGGCACATCTGATGTGAAAAGTGGTGCAATTGCCTATGACTGTCAAAAACCCAAGTCTTATAAAAGCTGAATTGTCATTTGTTTTTGCTTAGGATCCCACATTTGAAACCCTGATTTTCGCATTTGTGTTGTACTATGTTGCAATTAGTCTGTATATATGCACAATTGCTCTGTCAGTTAGGCCACTTGTTGTTATTAGACCTTATTGTTTTACACAAAGACCTAATCAAACCAAACTGATACCTACTATTTTAGCACAGAGTCAGACCCTAGATTTAATCATTTATCTCATCCATTTTCATCCTTCACATCTTGTCAATCAAATTCTAGGTCCAGATTTAGGCTAGATTTACCACACCCCTTTATCACTATCTTTTTATTCATCCCAAAATCAAAATCATTTAATCTATCCAAATCTTGCATTCATATACATTCTAGCTTGGTATTTTCCCTTGAAAGTTTGCCTTCTCAAGGTAGAATATTAAGTTAGCTTATCTGTGGTTAGTTTGACTTAGGAGCTTCTAAGTTCACCTATTCCACCTTTATCTCAAAATTTGTTGACTTTTGGACTCACAAGTCTAGCCCAAAATTTAACATATTTTATTCAAATCTTGATCATAAAAAACCCTAAGATCTAGTTATACTTCTTGGTCGTGTCCACCTCATTCATCCATCCCAAAAATCTCATGCAAATTAGATCTTAGCATCTCTTATATGCAAGTACAAACAAGGTCTCAAGTCAAAAAGAAAATGCAACAACCAGATCCTAACATGACGAACACAAACACAGATCCATTCCAAGAAACAAAGAATGAACTCCCACATATGTATGGACCAAAGGATTTTGAAACACCACCTCCATTGTGTCCTAGACACAGTCCCAACATTAATGGGTTTGTACAAGATGTAACACTCGCAGAATTGGTTGAAAACTTGAATCCCAACAAGACCCTAATGCAATGAAACTAGTTGAAATAGTTCTAGCAGCCAACCTAGATCAATACTTCTTGCTACTTGCCCAAAAGGGAGCTAGATTGCCCCCCACGTTTGGCATAACATGTATCCAAAACATCACTAATAACATTCCATCCTTGACCTTGGGGGAAACCAATTCCAATAACAACATAGCACCTTCACTGCAACCAAACCACAACCTCACTGTTCAACCCCCTAGCAATCCACCCACCAACTCTTCACAAATTGCTGCAAACATTCCACAAACCACCATTCCTACTAATTCCACACAAGTGACAATACCACCCATACATACTCAAGCTCCCACATTCTCTACGCACATCATTAACCCATTATACAATACTACATCCAGTCAAACTATCGCTCCCAACTCGAAAATTAATCCACATGCATTATCGCAATCATCTCACCCTTCACTTACACCACTACTTAATAACTCCAATTTATTACACCAACACCCACCTAGTAACCCTAACAATACACCAACACCACCATTTACCACCCATAATCCCCAACCATTTGCGTCCAACATACATACTCACATACCAAGCAACCAATATGCCACTTATCAAAACTACCAACATATCATCTCCAAACCTAGTCATAATGTACACCCGCATATTCAAAAATACCTACCAACACAACTCCACCCAAAACATCATGACTTCACAATAATACACCCATCCCCCTAACTACATACATCCACAACACAACATCCCTCCAAAATATCAAAATCATTCACAACAATATACTAATCCCAACACATCTTCTCATGCTTACAATCCCCAAAACCATCCATATGGTCATCAAAATCCATCATCATCAAACTACTCCCAAGGTCAACAATCATCACATCTCACATCCACCTACAATGCCATTAATGTACCACCTGCAATATATCCCAACAATCTAGCTCTTCAAGGCCAAAATTTGTAAAAACAAATTGCCAATATTCACATGGGGCCACCGAAAGAGAGCTACACATTAGAAGACATATGCCCCTACCCGTTTGACAAGACTTTATTTATGCCACCCTTTCCACATCACTTTGAAATGCCCAAATTCGATAAGTGCAAAGGAAAGGGAGACCCACATGATCACATGAGAGAGTTTTGTGTAGCTTGTTTAGAGACTTTTCTAATGCTCCTCTTCTCAAGAAGCTTAGGATGGCAAGCTATGGAGTGGTTTCCTCATCTCCCTATAGGCATAAGGACCTTTACTTTTAGTGAGCTAGGTGACAAGTTTATCTCACATTTATCCTATAATATAGAGCATGAAACGACAATGACTGACTTATGCACCACTGAATAGAAAGCTAGAGAAACATTTGCCTCCTTACAAAGGTGGCGAAGCTTAGCTAGTGAAAGTCCATGTCACATCTTGGAGAAACAATTAGTTGAAATGTTCATTCAAAATATGAACACTGAAATAGGGTTCCACTTAAAAATGCTATGTTCAAATTCTTTTGATGAAGTCATTGAGAAGGGGCTTACTATTGAGAAAGCCCTAATTGCCAAAGGACTTGTTAAAATCTTCAAACAAAACAAAGACTATTCAAATTCTTCAAATGACAAAACTCGATATTGGAACAAAAATAAAAATGTCGTTAATGATGGTATGGTTGATGCCAGGATGGCTCAACATGCTCAACCCATCTTAGACATACAAGCACCAAACAACACTTTGACCTCAACAAATTTTCAAGATAACACACACAGAGCACCTCGTAAACAAAACAACACTCCTCAATGGAAATACACACCATTAGGAGAACCCATTGAATCAGCACTTCAGAAATTAGTTCAAGCAAACATGATCACACTCCTGGAGATTAGATGGTATGAACTATAGGTTAAACTTGTATGGTGAAGAGACACAAATTTTTCTGCCTATCATAGAGCACAAGCACATACCACTCAAGGTTGCTATAAATTGATGAATATTATTCAAGATCTCATTGATAGAGGAGACATTGTTGTTGAAGATCATCCTAGAAAAATCATCATAAAATAATCACATTAATAATATCCATGGATCACATAGCGAAACATTAGGCATATATCAAGATAATCTTCTTGAGCATGATCAAAACCATTTACTTATGTCTAGCAAGGGCCATAACATATTCACCTCATTCGACTTCGTAATAGGTTGTATTGAAGAAGTGTGCCCACAAGAAGCCACCATCTCTCCTCCCATTCCTTCATCCTTGGAACCTTTGCAACATCAATGCACATCATCCCCATCAACCAACGCATCCACTAATAACACCTGTCAAGATTTTCCCCAAGGGCTATCCAAGATAGATAATCCACTATTTGATACAAATCCAATCTATAATCAGGAAATCTTAGACTAAGCACCATCATCCATCGCATCACCCATCATACCCACTCTAGTGATTCCTACTCAGATTTCATTACCACTATGCCCACATACTGAGGATACCCAAGAGTCATTTAATCCCACTACATTAACAAATCCAATCTATGTCAAGAACACTATTCAAAGCATCAAGTAGAAGTCCCTAAAATAAATCAAAATCAAGTTATTCAAATCCTGCCATCTCATCCTACCCTTGATCACGATCCCATTATCCATTTCCATGTCATCCATGATTCCAAAATTGAAGTTGATCCCATCCATATGCCAATAACCTCCACTTCCATAGATGAGAAACTTGCTTCCATTGGACATAAATATCTCTCCCTTGTTCATCCAGAACTAGATTCTTTCTCTCTATACATATTTAAGAATGGTGAATCAACAAGCATGAAGGAAGAAAAAGCACCAGTATCCTATCAACTTAGATCACTCAATTTTGTCAAAGCCAGCTTTCTTACAGATGAGAAGATAAACACCATTGATAATTCCCAACAACACAAAGAAGAGTTAGCATCTTGTTATCAGAATAACACATATCCTATTGCAAACAAGATCTGTCAAAGAATGCAATATAAAGGAAAAGGATTAGGCCTACATGAACAAGGTATTTTGGAACCAATATAGTCTTGTGACAATCCTAAATATCAAGGACTTGGTTATTCATTAATCAAGAACTTTAAGGATGTTAGTGATACCTCCATGATACCAGGGGCAACTTCATCTAATGCAAACATCAAAATAGGGGTCATCAATAGTCCTTACAATAAGGTTACTACCAACACTCCTCCAAGTCACATCATAGACCATCAATTCCCAAATCCTTTCATCCACTAAAGGGGACCAACAGAAGACAAGTCTTTACAAAGCAAAAGATAAAAGTCAAGCTATTGACGCTAATAAATCCAAAAATCAAAGTGGACACGTACAGTCGAAATGGATCCCAAGGCAAACTGGATCATGCAAACCATCCAATTCAAATCCAAATCCAAAAGTCAATCAAACTATGGAACCACTTCTAAAAAGGTCTTCCATTTATCAAAAGTGTCCACTTGCTTCAAAGCAGACTTCAATACCAATACACAACGTATGAAATCGTTGGTCACAAACATATTCAAAATCTCACATCCACACTCCAACATCCACCATCGAAAGTTTGGAAAATAAAAAATCCTACATCCAAACTACCAAGTAATTCATCCACATCTCAAATCCCCCACCAAAATCCAATATCTTGCCTAAAATCCAAAAATCCAAAATCCCACATTCATCATGTCTTAGCAGCAACACTTTATCATAAGAACTCTAATGGTACTCTATCACGATGTGCGCATTTACATAAATTCAACTCTAGTATCAAAAAGGATCACAATAACATCCATGGGTTGCATACAAGTGCTATTGTCTTGGCGAAGCAACTCCTCAAAGCAAGACATTATTGGCACATTATGATAGCGGCATGTACATCCACATCACCAAGTGGTCCAACATAGTTGATGATCATTCAAAAAAAATGTAAAGAAAGATAATCCGTTCGATAGTAAAAACCATTCCAATGGTGCTTTGGGCAAGTACCATGATGAAAACCTGGCAAACAGGTGTCATGTGTAACAATCAATTATCTATGTGTACAATTCTAGTTGGGAGCATCTTATCTCATACATCATGCCCTTTTATCCTAACACCACTATCCATCCAATCCAATCCGCTTTTATCCATCTTCCCTATCCATCTCGATCTTAAAAAAGAATAGGGACATAATTTAAAATATGTTTTTTGTTAAATCTTGACATGGTCATTTTCCTTTCATCATATACTATCCCATGTCATACTATCACCTACATAGCACTATCCAAACATTTAACTTGGATCAAACATGTTATTGTATTACGAGATAGTCCTTGGAGGCAAAATCCCTTATTCTAGACCTATTTACATGATGCATATCCTCCCCATCCTTCACATATCCATTGTCATTGCACTAGTCCATTTCATCCAGTCATAGTGTCCCATACATTGCTAAACATTGGGGGTAGGTGATTACATCCTACTTTAGAATAAATCTTGATATATGCCTTCTAGCTCACTTAGTGCTCTGGACACCTTTTGAAAATCTAAAAACATTCAAATATCCAAACAAATCCGAAAAAAATCAAATATCTTGAAAATCAAACAAATAACACTTTCAACCATTTTCCACCATTCCGTGAATACGTTCTTTCCATCAAAATCTCCTCCATCACCAACAATCAAAACAATCTTCATCAATCTCATTTCACCTACACTCCAATGGGCTATCAAACTATCTAATTATAATAGAAGTAATTCCTAGCTTGGCTACAAATATTGATCTATCTTATCCAATCAATCATCATCGAGATGTATCCTTCCCATCATCCTGTTGTTCCTATCTTAACAACACTATCCTTGTGTTGTTCCTATCTTAACAACGTTTTCACTATAATCAATCAATCATCCAGATCAATCAACTTTAGCTTGGCTAGCAACAAGATCTCAAAAGGTCTTCGATATCCCTACACATCCATATTTCTTCATCATTCATCCATATCATCATCATTATAATCCAAAAATATCTAAAACCATAGTTAGAATCCAAAAACAAATCACAACATCCTCTCACCATATCCATTATAAATTTCCATTTTCTGGACATGACATTCAAAAAAGAACAAACTATGCAATACCCGAATAAATTGAACGGTCATGAAACAACACAATTAAAGATTCCTGATTAACTGTCTACAACTGATTGATCTATTGCCAAATCAGCTTTACACATTATATCCAACAAATCATGCCTTAACAAATGCATCCTTCCTACAATAGGCATTATCCACTTTGAGCAAATAATTTTTGGCAAGAAAATTTGATAGTTGTTGATTTGTTTGGTCTAAGTCTTTTTATTACTTGATTTATCATATTGTCCTATTCCACTATGAAATATGCCAGCCAAATTTTTCTTTAAATTATCACAACACAAACCAACACTACGCCAATTGATTAGCGTTAGCTTCAAAAGGATAATCAAATTAAATGCACTCAACGCCAAGAATGTGCACACAAGACCCGATGTGTGTGAGGTGCTAACATATGGCGGAGGAAACTAAATTATAATTGAAAGTAAATACAACTAAATGCAGAAAAAGGCAGTGAACCAGCCATGAGAGATTTCCACGCTACCACTTAATTAGTAGGGGGAAAAAGCATTACAATTCCAAAACTAATTCATCCGCTGCAGCGGGCATCCACTCAACAGTGGGGATTCTCCACTTAACTGTGGGTGAGAAAGAGAGATACAAATATTTGTTCTCCACACTGGCAGTAAACCATCCAAGGGTTACAATGTGTGAATTTAAAACACTAAGTAAATGCAAAAATAGAATGGACTAGAACAGTACTACTATTTACAGTCTTACAATGTAAATAATCTGCAAATTACGAGTGTTAATTTCTAAACAATCAATGCACATTGAAAGTAGAGGATCGCCCACACTCCCAACCTTTTCAATTACTGAAATCTAAGCCAAAATCTGAACTAACGAAAATCTGCTATGAAATCAGCAAACTGAAATTATACAGACCAACAACTATGCAAGACCCAAATGGATCATAACTTCTTCAAACCTGCTCCAAATCGCCCAAGACTGAAAGCAATGTACTCAAGAAGTAAGGCGTCCAACCAGCAAGTATTAAACAGAGCAAAACTCATAAAGAATGAAGCACACATTCCAATAACCACTTAATGAGAATGGTACGGCCCTAGGGAGAGGGTGACCTCTCTAGGAAATTGGAGAGCTCACAATAAAATCTGAAAATTTGCACATTAAGGCTCTTGAAGCATAGAAATCCATGGGACAAATACCCATAACCAAATTAAAATCACCCAAAGAGCTGTATATGAAAATCTCTTTTAGCCAAACAATAACCAGCAAGATAAAAACTGGAAATATCTCACTAAAACTCCACAGTAATGCTCAATATGTACTTTTGGATGAAGCACGCTCTCAAACCACCATCTAGGGAACCATAGTTTCAAGCCCGAAGAATGGAGTAGAATTGCTAAGCTTCCCCTTAGCCGGGTTCTGAATTCAATCCAGTAGCATTTTGTTATAATTTTCCAAAGATGACAAATGAGAGAGCAAAGGCCTTCTTTTATAGAATTGAAGATGAGTGTCGGCTTTCCATCTTCCTCCAAAAGGGACGCTCATTTTGCTTTTGCAATAATTTAATTTTTAAAACATTTAATTCACCTTTTTTCTCCTCTTCATTTTGGCATCCAAGTTTCCTTAGGGAGATATTAAACATTTAAATGTTTAATTTGTTTAATTCCTTCATGAGGCATCCTCCCTTAATGGCCCCCTTTTAAAACAACATTAAGTCATTAATCTAGGCCATGGGGCCTAAAATGAATTTTAAAACATTAATGACAAAGTTAAAATAAATCATTTCACCAAAATGAGCCTCAAAATGCTAAAAGCCAATTATGCTCCAAACTACACTACCCGAAATGGAAAATGAACTGACTGCTAATGCTACTACCCAAGATGGCACTGCCAGAAATATAACTTACTAAAAATAGTAAATTCTGAAAAGTTGCCCAATGCCTTTGCATGTCATACCATTGCAAAGCTTTCTGAAAACCCAGAAAGAATCCGCAATCCAAATATCGAAACTCCAATGTGCTGGCTAAAAATAGTGAGTTCTAGAAAAAGTTGTCAGATGGAGATGCATGTCACACCATTCTGAAGCTCTCCAAAAACCCAAGAAACTCCACCAGACATGCATCAGAAACTCAAACATGCAAACTCTCAAAAATGCTTAAGAACTTCAATAGAACAGAAAACCCTAATTTTACCTCTGATAAGCCTACAGGCTTCCGGAAATAGGCTATCAGTCAAAGAAGAGCGTTTGGTTAAAATGGGGACATTATAGTCCGCCCATCCAAAAATTGCATGTCCTCAAGCAATTCCAAGGCTACCCCAAGATCTTCATGCTGAACCAAACTGGAACTGAATATGATCCCGAGGTCCCAAATCAATCTAGGAGATTGATAGCACCAACGGATGTAAGCACTGCACTGCTGAATGCCAATACAAGAGACCTCCTGATTAAAACTAAACTGAAACACCATGGAAGTAAATTCCAAAAGGCCAACATTGGCTTCATCATCTTCAACAGCTAAATAGCAAACACAAATGACATAGGGATTCCAAATCATCCTCAGGAACACTGTTCCTCTAATCTGTTGCGCTACTCTGATTAAAACATCTGAATACCCAAGGTGGAGCAGCAAGTCTCGGTCCACAAAAGACAATGCACCCAACATGTCAATGCCCTGGTCCCATATTAGTCTGTAGGACCTCCAAACCTTGTTGTCATAATTTTGATCAACAACAAAAATGTTCTCAAACAAATCACCAAACCAATGCCAAGCAAAGAGCCAAGCTCCACACTCCATCTCAATCCAAAAAGATATACAATCACTGAAGAAACTCCAAGAAATTTTCACATATTTCACTTCAAGAGCCTCAATTTGACAAATCAAATCCACTAATAACTCGCTGTCCCAAAAAGTAATGTATGAGTTGGTACCAAAAAATCCACTGTCAATCATTAATGAACAACCCATACCGGAACTTTGACCATACTGAATAATTATTTTGCTCATTTTAAGCAGAAATTCAGTCCAAATAGGAGATGGAGAGGCCTTAAAATGAAATAACCAGCTACCAAACGGGTCTGAAATAATCATCTTGAGATCTGATTTTTGGAAAATTAGCATCCAAGAAGGTGAGCAGCAACTACAACTTAAGAATTTTTCATCAAACTTGACATGACTGCTCATGAACCAAGCTGGTGGCACCTTCAGCAAGGGTTCCCATGCCACCACAAACCAACTTCTAATCATATTTTCTTCCCAAAACACCAATTTATGATCAAAAGTAATGAACCCATGGCAAAAAAAGAAGATAGCAACAATCATAAAACTAAAATTTAGACACTTATCTCTCCAACCAATCTTCATTTTATGCATAACAAGTTTCATACGAATGTACTTGGAATCCCAAATACTAATTTTCAATTGAAGACATTTTTCAACACAAGAGCAAATAATCACTACTACATTTTGAAAATAATGTGTTGGTCTATCCACTTTAGAATTGCCTCATTTCCAAGTAATGCCAAGATCCCAAACAAACAGCAAGGAAGAACCACTTCTCAGACGAAGAAATGCTCTCACACGAATCCTCTGATTTGCTCGTTCCATTTGAACTGACACTTCTTGAAACTCCAAGATGTAATCAACCAACCTATGTTCGTTAAAGAAATTCAATCCAAAATCTTGTGTCATGATTTGTCGGAAAGATTCCATGAATCCTTCATCAAATACAATTCTGAAATCAATCACACTAAGAGATGATGAAGATGTACTAAAATCTGACAAGAGTCTCACGAGCATCCTCATCAAATAATGAATAAATATTTCATCAACATGCCAATCATCTCTTTGTTGATGAACAATAAGGATGTCTTCATTTTCTTTGTGATCCAAGAGTTACCATTTCTTGTTGAATGGGTGCACTAAGAGCAGCAGTAGATTCAACATCATGCAACTCACGTATCAACTCTCCAATGCTAGAAGACAAACTCAAATTTCCTCCTTTAGTAATCTCTAAAGCAATTCCTTCATCATTTTCAAAAAGAGGATTTACATAAACCTTACTAGCACCTTCTTCATACAAGAGATTATCAAAAACCTGAAAAACTTCTTGATGAGAATTTGAATGCTTCGGTTTCTCAGGACAGCATTCCAAATCATATGTTTCTTGTATAAGATCAAGCTCATCAATAATTGCCTGAAGCTCCTCTGCCCTTCTTTTGTTTTCTTGCTCCCATGAATATTGAACAGCAGAAATTTGATTCTCTGCTTCAATTAGAGTTTCATGCACTTCTTGCAACTTGGTTTTAGTAAGCTCGTTCCACTCCAATGTCTTGTCAGCTATTTTGGTCACTTTGTCTTTAACACGAATGATGTGCAGAAGACTTGATTTGATTTCCACTAAGGCAAACTTAATGAGTTCCATATCAACAATGTAAATGCAACATACATCTTCTCCTCTAGGCACAACATAAATCAGATTTTCAACATGTCGATGCAATTCATCAAGCTCTGACAAAACTTGAATTCCATTTTCAGTAGTTTGTGAGCTTGAACTGCAATCTTCATATGTTGGCTGAGATGATGTGGTACAACTTTGATGGATAAAGATTTCAAAAATTGTTTAAGTTGTACTCCCCAACTTGTCACGCATGTGATGGATACTCTTTATCATCCCATCCATAGTGCCTTCCAATTCTTTAGCCTTCTGTCTTAGTTTGACTTCAGGCGAAGAGAAATCTACCTTATAACTACTAGAAGCTTCTCTTTCCATGTTGTTTTCTACACATGATTCTAGGGAATTAGTCAAATCAACTTTGTAGTGGGAAGAGACTTGAGCTTCCTCTTTCTCTTTCTCCTCTTTAGCTTGACTTTCAAACCGGCATTCTCTGGAATTGTGAAGTAGCAACTCACTGGTTGAACAAGTATCTTCTTCTAACTAAACTACTCCTTCATTTGGATCTGCACTTGTGGCTTCTTTAATCACATTACATTCTTCTATAGAATGCTTGAATTTTTCATGTGTTTCAAGAGTTGTTGTGGGCCTATGCCTTTCTTCTGTTGAATACATGGACGAGACCAAATTCGTAGATACCCCTTGAACTGTTGCTACGTATTCAAAGGGATTCCAACTTTCATTCTCTTCTTCAACTTCAAAAATCTCCTCTTTTTTTTCAACAGTCTTCTTCATGAGTGGTTTCAACCTATCTTCACACTGACTAAAAATTTCATTAATTAACAAATCAGCAGTAGGAGAAATCTGCTCTTCGCGTTCATAAGCATTCTTGAGAAGGGATTGGACACTTTTGGGAAGAGAGACAACTTCTTTGATGGTGTCAATTAGAACATTCTTAACAGCTGCAAACACCCCCTCTTCCTACTCACTCCACGTCGAAGTGAAGAGATAATTAAACAAATGGTAAATCTGATTTTCCATCTCCGATTCTATCAAAAGGATGCAAGTTCTTACTCTTCTGAAAATGCTTTTAAAACATCAACTCTCCTTAAAAACAAACCACTCCCAGTTTCATCCAAATCTTGGAAACTCTCCACTATCATATTTAATATGATCTTCATGGTTTCTTCGTCATAGGGCAATTGTGGTTCCACAATTCTTATCACTCCTGTCATGTCCCCAAATTCATGTCAATAAAATAAAATATATATTTAAAATATTACAAATTTGATATCAATATGATTATGATTGTCAAGACAATATCATAATTATAATTATTATTATATCATCAAAATTAAATATATTTACACAATTCCCAAAAATATGATTACTCGCTATTATAATCATTGTAAGAATATGAGATAAAGTATATAGATAGATAGTGGAAATTTATAGATAACTCAAACATCCAAAAATAAATAACAAAATAAAAACCAAAAATATTATTATAAATGATATTTAAACACAAATAGTAAAACAAAGAAAATATTATTACATAGTCATTTCAACTAAGATCTATATATTGTTATGGGGTTGAGATATCATTAACTATAATAACAATTACGATATAATAAACATCAAGATATTAAATAAATAATCGATCACTATTATAATAATTTCCTTAGGTAATATCACAACTATAATATAATCTGTATTATAAATTTCATGAGGTGATAAATACTAAAATCATTGGCAACATTATATAAAATAAAGATCGGTGATTTAAATAGCCCAAGGCGATGCAAGAGTTAGTAGTTTCAGTGCTCGGGGGATTCTGTCATGTCTTCCAGATTGCGAATACTCGCAATACCGCCTCCACCCAGTCTCCATGAACACTACAGTGACTTGGATGAGGAGAGAGGCCGTTTGTCTTTGTGAAGTTCATTCACTGCCGCACTATCTTGTCCGCCCATGTAATGAGAATGATTCAATTACTAACTGTGGCCAATGAATGTTCCCGTTAGACCTCTTGGAATCATCGCATGATGCTATAGACAATATATAATATATTCCCGACACCTCGACCAGATATATAGATACTCCTTAGCCGTGATAAGATCTTTGTCTAGTATCGATGGCATTAACAATGGGAAACCCAATAGCAAAGTTGTTGTGGTTATTGAGGAAGGCACATCCCCTGAAAGGTTGCAATTGAAAGCCATGTCCTTCCACCAACCGAGGATATAAGAAGAGGTATGTTTCAAGCAAAGAAGGGGAATAGGGGATATGTGCTATGACGATTAATTAACCACTATCAAGCCTCATAAGATGCCACCATGGAACCATAGATATCAGTATTCAAAACACCATAACCTCTCAATTAAAAAGGGTATATGAAGAACAACAAACTCTCCCAAGAAGTATGGATGGAATGGGCAAATGTATCCAAGTTAAATCGGAACTGATGTACCTTTAGGGAGCCTGTTAACATCTAAATAAGTGTTCTACAAGAGGCGACTGGATCTCTAGATAAAGTGAACTAATTCACTTAGTAATTAATGTCTAGAACTCCTAGTTTTAGAACTTATAAATCATGTAATGATAGAGGACTGGTCATTCTAACTTTGTAAGCATTATTGTCTGCACATCATGATTGATTTAGTATAGAATAGTTGTTTATCTTTAATCATCCTATCCAATATGTAAATAACTCAGAATAAGGCTTGCTTTGATTGTCTGCCATGCTGAATGACTCCATTTATGAGAAACACGTAACTTTTGATATGTAATATTCCATTCCTTGAATAAATTAACAATGTGAATACGAGACTTATGTGCTTGATAAATAAGACAAAACTCTGGCCTCTATCTTGGAACGAACACTCATAGGCTAAAACCGCAACTGGGTGCATGCCTAGTGCAGTTGGGTGAGACTAATGGAAACCATTGGACTGTGTAACCTAGGCTTATGACTGATTGACCTGGTCATCAACACACTTGGGAACAGTATCTATAAATAAACTCTGGATATATATATATAAATAATTCCACCAGGAGAGTTGAGTCATGACCTAAGTGGTTTGTCTAAAAACCCCGTCTAGGCTTCCGCCCCGTTGGCCTGAAGCTAGGGATGGGCATACTGCCCCGTTGGCCCTATGCAAAGGATTGGGTCCTGGAGGGATGGGGGATTCCACATATGGCTATTGCCCCATTGGCCTAAGAGAAGGGTTATGCAATAAGAGTGGTAGACCGTTGGCCCTTAGGGATTCTTCTCTCTTGATGGTTAAGCAACTCTTCTTATGTTTTGTTAATTTGTATTTTCTGATTATGTCTTATTTGAGATATTAGATGTTAATGCTAACAAATATGTTGTTACTATGTCGAATACAGGACTCAAATCTAGGATTATTAAAACTAGGAGAACATTCCTTTGGGAAGAAGAAACTCTAAACCTAATCAACGAGCAAACCAAGGACAAGATAGGTACGGAACATTACAACTTCCATGAAGCAAGAAGAAATCAACAACTTGGTTTCTTCATCTAGATGCCTTAGCCAATAAGGCTGATTCAGAAAGGTTACAACAGGTGCTAACGCAAGCTGCATCTCCTAAGAATGTGATTGATTCACTTGTCTCAAACATTGTTCTATCAAATGAAGAATGTTCTGTTCATTTTCCCTCGACTGAAATTCTTTGTCAAGTCTATTTCCAGCCATATAGAGAGTCTTTGCCAATTTCATCTCTTCTTCATTAGCCATGCCTAACTACCAACTCCTGGTTACCACAAAGAGCTGAACTAGAAACTGTTCTGACTTTCGGTGTAGTACCGGAGATCTTTGTCACTCATCTGCCTAAACATGAAGCATTGATCCACAGGATGGCAGGTTCTTGTGCTCTGATACCACTGAAATGTGCCAGCCAAATTTTTCTTTGAACTATCACAACACAAACCAACACTACGCCAATTGATTAGCGTTAGCTTCAAAAGGATAATCAAATTAAATTCACTCAACGCCAAGAATGTGCACACAAGACCCGATGTGGGTGAGGTGCTAACATATGGCGGAGGAAACTAAATTATAATTGAAAGTAAATACAACTAAATGCAAAAAGAGGCGGTGAACCAGCCATGAGAGATTTCCCCACTACCACTTAATCATTGGGGGGAAAACGCATTACAATTCCAAAACTAATTCATCCGCTGCGGCAAGCATCCACTCAACAGTGGGTGAGAAAGAGAGATACAAATATTTGTTCTCCACACTGACGGTAAACCATCCAAGGGTTACAATGTGTGAATTTAAAATACTAAGTAAATGCAGAAATAGAATGGACTAGAACAATACTACTGTTTACAGTCTTACAATGTAAATAATCTGCAAATTACAAGTGTTAATTGCTATATAATCAATGCACATTGAAAGTAGAGGATCTCCCACACTCCCAACCTTTTCAATTATTGAAATCTAAGCCAAAATCTGAACTAATGAAAATCTGATATAAAATCAGCAAACTGAAATTATACAGACCAACAACTATGCAAGAACCAAATGGATCATAACTTCTTCAAACCTGCTCCAAATCGCCCAAGACTGAGAGCAATGAACTCAAGAAGTAAGGCGTCCAACCAACAAGTATTAAACAGAGCAAAACTCATAAAGAATGCAACACAAATTCCAATAACCACTTAATGAGAATGGTACGGCCCTAGGGAGAGGGTGACCTCTCTAGGAAATTGGAGAGCTCACAATAAAATCTGAAAATTTGCACATTAGGGTGCCTGAAGCATAGGAATCCATGGGACAAATACCCATAACCAAATTAAAATCACCCAAAGAGCTGTATATGAAAATCTCTTTCAGCCAAACAATAACCATCAGCGTAAAAACTAGAAATATCTCACCAAAACTCCACAGTATTGCTCAATATGTACTTTTGGATGAAGCACACTCTCAAACCACCATCTAGGGAACCATAGTTTCAAGGCCAAAGAATGAAGTAGAATTGCTAAGCTTCCCCTTAGCCAGGTTTTGAATTCAATCCTGCAGCATTTTGTTAAAATTTTCCAAAGATGACAAATGAGAGAGCAAAGGCCTTCTTTTATAGAATTGAAGATGACTATTGGCTTTCCATCTTCCTCCAAAAGGGATGCCCATTTTACTTTTGCAATAATTCAATTTTTAAAACATTTAATTCACCTTTTTTCTCCTCTTCATTTTGGCATCCAAGTTTCCTTAGGGAAATATTAAACATTTAAATGTTTAATTTGTTTAATTCCTTCATGAGGCATCCTCCCTTAATGGCCCCCTTTTAAAACAACATTAAGTCATTAATCTAGGCCATGGGGCCTAAAATGAATTTTAAAACATTAATGACTTAAAATAAGTCATTTCACCAAAACGAGCCTCAAAATGCTGAAAGCCAATTATGCTCCAAACTGCACTGCCTGAAATGGAAACTGAGCTGACTGTTGATGCTATTGCCTGAGATGGCACTGCCAGAAATAGAACTTACTAAAAATAGTAAATTTTGAAAAGTTGCCCAATGCCTTTGCATGTCATACCACTGCAAAGCTTTTTGAAAACCTTGAAAGAATCCGCAATCCAAATCTCGAAACTCCAATGTGCTGGCTAAAAATAGCAAGTTCCAGAAAAGCTTGTTAGATGGAGATGCATGTCACACCATTCTGAAGCTCTCCAAACACCCAAGAAAGTCCATCAAACGTGCATTAGAAACTCAAACATGCAAACTCTCAAAAATGCTTGAGAACTTCAATAGAACAGAAAACCCTAATTTTACCTTTCACAAGCCTACAAGCTTCCAGAAATAGGCTATCAGTCACAAAAGAGTGTTTGGCTAAAATGGGGACATTACACAATGTTCCTCAGGGATATCTCAAAATGATTAGAGGAGCAAGAATGGGGCAAGGTCATTGCTATTGTGTGTTGTGTTTGTGGAATGTTCTTATGCATTACTACGGCATGCACATTCCTTGTGTATGATGGAATGGATTTTAGCATTGATAAACTTCCTTTGCATATAAGGTTACTTAATACCTTTTTGCACTAAGGATATCATGCTTTGAGATCATTTCCCTCGCATATTCCAACAAGGTTATATTATGTCTAGTACGAATGAGGACAATCCTTGTTTGCAGTGTCACTATCCATGCAAAGGATACCATAATCACCAATGTTTATCTCAACTTGGTACACAAATATCCATTTGCCACAATAAGCTCTATGATGATAAAAATAGCACAAAATAGAAAGCACAATATCTATCATTTTTCACACACATCTACATCAATCTATCTCTATCAATCTATTTCTACTTCATTTTATTCATCATATATGATCTTACATGACATCAACAATCACCATTTCCACACTAATCTTCTACCATAATAAATTTCAATGCATGCATCTTCCTCAATTTGGCAATGGCAACCTCATTACACACATATGAATCTTACCCTTTAACACATTCACAAATGATTCATAAACATATCGACATATTAATACACTTGCGCCACCCCTTGGCACATATGTGCCACAACCTTAGCACACTTGTGCCTCCCCTATGGCACATATGCACTCATCTTCGAAACATATGTGCTATTACCTTTACACTTGCACCATGATCATAAGCATCTGCGCTATAACCTTTACCTAGCGCCAAAACCCATCTATAGCTGCCATGGTGCATACCCACGTGCCATGCATACACATTAAAGCCATCTTCACTCACATCTTTGTTCCTCCCATAACCATACAATTCAAACTAACTTATGCGTAGGTCTTATTAACATTGGCGATTCCCTTTAACACTTGCACCATTTCCATATTCATATGTGCCATAACCCTAAGTTTATGCGCCATTTCCTTAAACATTTGCGTCTACCTATAAACATTTGCATGGTATTCATAAACCATAACACCCATTTCAGGAACCATTACATTATTTTTGTATCTCACTTATATGCATTTGTGCCCATCTCATGAACCATTGTGCTATTTTTGTATCTCACTTATATGCATTTGTGCCATACTCATGAACCATTGTGCCATTTTTTTATCTCACTTATATACATCTATGCCTATATGAAATATACTCCTTAATTTTTTGCCTTCAATTTTCAGTTACAACAATGCAAATCATGCACCCGTTAAGAATTAGCTCTTCAACCAAAACACAACTGAAATAACTCTAACCAAGAATGCGCCCTAAAATCATTTAAGGAGGAGGGGTGGGCATATAGTAAGAGGATCCCTAGGATCTAATAACTTGAATTACAATTGGAAATAACAACTAAACTCAACACCAAGAATGTGCATGCAAGATCCTTTTGCAAGGCGAGGTGCTAACATATGGTGGAGTGCTAGATTAACTGAAAGTAAACTTCTACCGCAAATGCAGGAATCCACAAGTGGTGGGAATACTCCACTTATTACGTGGGTGTGATTATTACAAACAATTATAGGCGGCAAGCCAGCCAATTGACCTCACTTCCACTTAAACTGTGGGGGGTATACAATCCACACAACCACTTTATTTCGTAGGGGGAATTACAAACAAAGTAAATTGCAGCAAATAAACAAACTGTTGTTAGTACTACTAAACAACTTACAAATCATTAAATAACAGCTACAATGTATCAACAAGAATTCACAAACAATCAATGGTTAGAGTATCACTTGCTCTAACATTTACAATATGAATAGATGCATCAATGTAGCTCAAAACAGCAAGATAATTAAACACAACTAATCTGATCAGAAACAAAAAGTACAGAAAATCAGACCAGCAGGTTATAGAATCACCAATTTGGACGTATCTTTTCCGAAACCACTCGGAAAGCTCCCAAACCACAGCCAAACAATACATAGGAGATGTGCGCCCAAACCTCAAGGAGAAATCGAGCCAGAAACAGTAACAACAGGAGGCACGTTTCCCAATGCAGCCAAGTGAGATGGTACATGGCTTGCCAAGATGGATGGTCTTCTCTCTTAATCCATCCACACTGAAAATTACGAAACTTTCCAGAAAGGGGCGCCCTTCACAGTAGGACAGCATGGACGATCACCCAGAATGAAACAAAAATCCACGTTGAGACTATGAACAGAAATTAGCTTCAGCCATGGCAAATCAGCAACTTCAAAAACAGGCTTTACATCAGCAACCTGTTAAATTTCGTCAAATTAAAGCTCCATCTGTATTTCAAAGTGAAATACAGCCATGATAATCCACCTAGGAAGCCATAGTCGCAAGCCCGAAGGATGGAGTGAATTCGCTAAGCTTCCCCTTAGCCAGGTTCTGGTTTCAAACCAGCAGCATAACACTACTTTCCAATTTTCAAAGATACGAATGAATGAGAAAAGCATCAATAAATAAGCTTCCAAAGAGGAGATAAATCAACTGTAACCTCCAAACAAGAAACTCTTCAACTTCTCCAAGAGGCGTCCATTTCAAAAAGCATTTCTTTTTGAAATATTTAAAACTCTTCAAAACACAATTTTAACTAAGTATAAAACTTAGTCCAAGGAGACAATTATCACCAAACTGGAAATTGAGACATTACCAAAATCTGGATAATGAACTGCACCATACTGCGGATGAAGACACTACCAAAATAGACTTATTAAAAATAGCCAATGCCAAAAATAGTAAGTTCACTGCAAACTCAACAGAAGGCCAAACTGAACAGCCACACTGAACTACAAAAGGCTGAATTGTTGCTAGAATGATACTGCTATAAATTGACTTACCAAAAATAGCAACTGCTATAAATAGTAAGTTTGCAAAACATCAATTGAACACCAACTGAGCAGTAAACAAGACTTACTATAAATAGTAAGTGTTTCCAAACGCCTTCTGAGCACAAATCGGGAAGCCAACATGACTTACTATAAATAGTAAGTGCCTGGAAAGGTTATCAGATGGAGATGCATGTTACACCATTCTGAAGCTCTCTGAAAACCCAGAAAACTCCCAAAAACACACTTCCAAACTCCTACATGCAAGCCTTCAAAAATGCATTTGAAACCTCCTATAAAATAGGAAACTCTAATTTTCCAATTTGCTTAGCCTATAAGTTTCCGGAAATAGGCTAAAACCTCAAGAAGAGCGTATGGCTAAATTGGGGACATTACAGTCCGCCCTTCCCAAAATTGCTTGTCCTCAAGCAATGCCGCCACACTCCAAGAAAACAGTTTGATCCTTACTATGCCAAGTAGAATCCTAGGGTCCCAAGTCCATCTCCAAAAAGACCCATTAGGCTAGTGCTACGCCACACTAATCACACAATCAAAGCCATCATACCAAAACAACGTTGTCCTCCTCTGTAACCCTGAAAGATTACGAAACATATGACTTGAACTGGAAGACCAAGAGTAACAAAATTCAAAAAATTGCAGCATCTCACACCCCAAAGTCTTTGAGAAGTTAATATCATCATTGCCAACGATCAACATCATTTGGAGCACAAGGAACAATGATCTAAGCAACTCAAAATTATTCTCATCAGCAAAACTCCTCAAAGCATCAAATAGAATCACAACTGCAAAGGTGACTCCAACAAAGATATTCGTAAAGAGGGAAACAACCCTTTGCAGATACATAGTAGCCCCATCCTCAAAGCTCTTCAAGGATGTCCAATGCCTTCTCTGAAGATCACAAACATATATAAGAAGATACTTGAAATCTTTCACAGCTCTCTCTCCAAAAATCTCAGAAATGCGAACCAAAACAGCCCAAGGTTCGCTGCCTTGAACATGAGTACCAAAGAATGTTCGCAAGTGACTACTAGAAAGAACTCCAACTCTATTCAAAGACTGGTTTGGATCAATCTGAATCACCATTCTTCCCATTAGAGGCCAAAAATCATCTATGGAAAGAGATTGTGAAGTGAAAATATGAGCGTACCAGCTGCCCATTAAGTCAAAATTGAATGACTCAACATCAGATTTAAGAGAAGTCAGCATGCTGGGAAAAGAACAGCAGCTGCAATACTGAAAATCCTCGTCCATTTTGACAATTTTGATCACATTCCAAGCTGGAAACACCCACTCTAACAACTCCATCATAGCAAAGAACCATTCTTTGCTCCCATTTCCTCTCCAAGCCATCAATAGATGATCAAATATAATTATCAATTGGCTGATAAAGAAAGTAGCAGCACCTTTAGCACTGAAATTTTGACACTTATCACTCCAACATACCTTCTTTTCACACATAACGATCTTCATCAAATCATGTTGAAAATCCCATAATAAGATAAACAACCATGAAAGTTTTCTAATACACCAAAACAATTTCTCTTTATGATCCCAAATGTTAGATAGAGCCAAAAATGATATCCAAAATCCGGTGTCCTCTTTAGTGTTCCATGAAAGACACATCATGAAAGTTTCAACAACAAGAATACATGGAACAAGTAATGTCTTCAAATCCCATCCTGAGAAGAGATTGGAATGAACTGAATTAACACTCAACTCAAAAGATGGATTATTGAACAAATAAACTCCTTGAATTGCAACAATCGCTTTCTTTACAAAATCAAAGGCATAATACTGTTCGTTAATCCAACATAGATAGTCTGATTTTATAATCTCCAAGGAGTCTTTGAAGAATTGTTGATCAAAGAGAATGGCTCCATCTCTAACTCTTCCTTGTCTCTCTTTAATCAAACTGTGCGGGCGGTCAACTTTGAATAAGACTTGCATCTCATCCTTAATGGATATCAAGAATGGACCTTCCCACTCATAAGCATGCAAGGATGGCGAACTGCTGGTAGGCTGCAAATCAAAATCAGAACTTTGTTTCTTGCCTTTGCTGCCCTCATAGCTGCTCCAAAACTCATGTCTTTCACCATCCGACAACTGAAAATGAAGAGGATCAAATTTTACCAAATCTTCGAACCTTTGTTTATAATTAACTTCATAAATTGGAAAATCAGATTTGTGTTTGAGATCCTCTTTAAACTGTTCATCAGCAAGGACCTTTTGGTCTTCTAAAACTGCTTCCACCTCACTGATACATTGATCATAAGTTTCAGCAGCCACCAACTTGATCATTGAGTCTTTATGGGGCTCTTCCATGCAAGCTTCTTCGTCAAAGACATCTTCTCCTCCCATAACCATCTCACAACTTGCATTGAAATCAGAATTTTGTACTTTGTTGGGATCAAAGGGAAACTTATCCCAAACAAGTTCCTTGTCAACACTAGGCGCCTTCACACCCAATTCCCAAACACTAAAAGGCTGATTATCATGATCAAAAGGAAAGTTCTTTTCATGCTGCTCTCGGAGAGTTGCCTCTTTCAACAAGACACCTCCCAACACACCAAAACTGATATCTTCACAAATATCTTTTCCCAAGAGCTTAGTTTGATGATCTAACTCAAATCCACCTAAACCTCCATTATTAAAATGAAGCAAGGCATCTTCATTGTTAGCTGGTTTGACGATTATATCCTTCTTACCTTCAATAAGCTCAACATATAAAGGTATATTACTGATCTCTTCATTAGTAGTCACAAGCACACCAAGGAAGTTTTCTTGAGAAACCGCAATAGAATCATTGAGAAACAACGTTTTATCTTTTGCATTAATGACCATCTCATTAATCTGCTTTGTCTTCTTCAAGTGTGGCTTCAATTTTTCCTCACACTGAATGAACAAATCTCCGATCAACCTACTAGCAATAGATGAATTCTTTCCTACTTGTTCATGAATGTTAAGCAAGAAAGAAAGGATGGATTTTGGGATTTCATCCATCTCATTGATAGTCAAAACTAAAATGTTTCTCATTGCTGCAACTACATCCTCCTCTTGTTCACTCCAAGTTGAAATGAAGAGGTAATGGATCAAATAATATATTCGATCTTGCTTACCCAATTCAACCAACAACTTACTTGTTTTGAGTTCTGGAAAGATCTTCAATATAGCAACTCTTCTAGAATATTGATTGCTATCAGTTTCATCGAGATCTTGAAAGCTTTCTATGAACATATGAAGAACTCTTCCCATTGTTTTATCATCATAGCCCAAATTCTCATCACTTCATTGAGGCATGAAGTAACCAACAAATTGATCTCATCATCTAAATGCCTCAACCAATAAGATCGTTTCAGGAAAGTCACTGCAGGCACCAATCCTGTTTTAATTATCCCTGAAGGTGACTGTTTCACCTAACTCAAACATTGTTCCAACATAAGAAGTAGTCTCACTTCTTCTTCCCTTGTCTGACGTTCATAAATGAGCCTTGCACCCGCAAGGTGTAAAGATCTTGCCAAATCTTTTTCTTCATCTGAAGCCATAGCTTAACTAGCAAGACAAGGTTTCTCAAAACCTTTGAAACATTTTCAACTTCAAAAAACTTCTAAAGCTGAAACTAACTCTGTTCTGCTTTTTGATGTAGTATCGGTCTTCTCTGACTCTCATTTGATAACATGAAGTGTTGAAACTCACAGGATGGCAGGAAAACAAACTCTAATACCACTGAAATATACCCCTTAATTTATTGCCTTTAATTTTCAGTTACAACAATGCAAATCATGCACCCGTTAAGAATTAGCTCTTCAACCAAAACACAACTGAAATAACTCTAACCAAGAATGCACCCTAAAACCATTTAAGGAGGAGGGGCGGGCATATGGTCAAAGGATCCCTAGGATCTAATAACTTGAATTACAATTGGAAATGAACAGCTAAACTCGACACCAAGAATGTGCACGCAAGATCCTTTTGCAAGGTGAGGTACTAACATATGGTGGAGTGCTAGATTAACTGAAAGTAAACTTCTTCTGCAAATGCAGGAATCCACAAGCGGTGGGAATACTCCACTTATTATGTGGGTGTTATTAAAACAAACAATTATAGGCGGCAAGCCAGCCAATTGACCTCACTTCCACTTAAACTGTGGGGGTTATACAATCCACACAACCACTTTATTTCGTGGAGGGAATTACAAACAAAGTAAATTGTAGCAAATAAACAAACTGTTGTTAGTACTACTAAACAGCTTACAAATCATTAAATAACAGCTGCAATGTATCAACAAGAATTCCCAAACAATCAATGGTTAGAGTATCACTTCGTCTAACATTTACAATATGAATAGATGCATCAATGTAGCTCAAAACAGCAAGATAATTAAACACAACTAATCTGATCAGAAACAAAAAGTACAGAAAATCAGACCAGCAGGTTATAGAATCACCAATTTCGACGTATCTTTCCTGAAACCACTCGGAAAGCTCCCAAACCACAGCCAAACAACAGATAGGAGATGTCCACCCAAAGAGAAATTGAGCCAGAAACAATAACAACAAGAGGCACATTTCCCAATGCAGCCAAGTGAGATGGTACGGCCTGCCAAGAGGGTCGACCTTCTCTTAAAAAATCCACACTCAACTGAAAATTACGAAACTTTCCAGAAAGGGGCGCCCTTCACAGTAGGACAGCATGGACGATCACCCAGAATGAAACAAAAATCCACGATGAAGCTATGAACAAAAATCAGCTTCAGCCATGGCAAATCAGCAACTTCAAAAACAGGCTTTACATCAGCAACCTGTTAAATTTCATCAAATTAAAGCTCCATCTGTATTTCAAAGTGAAATACAGCCATGATAATCCACCTAGGAAGCCATAGTTGCAGGCTCGAAGGATGGAGTGAATTCGCTTCCCCTTAGCCAGGTTATGGTTTCAAACTAGCAGCATAACACTACTTTCCAATTTTCAAAGATACGAATGAATGAGCAAAGCATCAATAAATAAGCTTCAAAAGAGGAGATGAATTAATTGTAACCTCCAAACAAGAAACTCTTCAACTTCTCCAAGAGGCGTCCATTTCAAAAAGCATTTCTTTTTGAAATATTTAAAACTCTTCAAAACACAATTTTAACTAAGTATAAAACTTAGTCCAAGGAGACAATTATCACCAAACTGGAAACTGAGACATTACCAAAATCTGGATAATTAACTGCACCATACTGCTGATGAAGACACTGCCAAAATAGACCTACTAAAAATAGCCAATGCCAAAACTAGTAAGTTCACTGCAAACTCGATAGAAGGCCAAACTGAACAGCCATAGTGAACTACAAAAGGTTGAACTGTTGCTAGAATGATACTGCTATAAATTGACTTACCAAAAATAGCAACTTCTATAAATAGTAAGTTTGCAAAACATCAATTGAACACCAAATGAGCAGTAAACAAGACTTACTATAAATAGTAAGTGTTTCCAAACGCCTTATGAGCACAAACCGGGAAGCCAACATGACTTACTATAAATAGTAAGTGCCCAGAAAGGTTATCAGATGGAGATGAATGTTACACCATTCTGAAGCTCTCTGAAAACCCAGAAACACACTTCCAAACTCTTGCATGCAAGCCTTCAAAAATGCATCTGAAACCTCCTATAAAATAGGAAACTCTAATTTTCCAATCTGCTTAGCCTACGAGTTTCTGGAAATAGGCTAAAACCACAAGAAGAGCGTAGGGCTAAATTAGGGACATTACACTATACATATAACCATTGCGCCACCATATAACATATGTGCCATATGCATATTCAAATGCACCATATAACATATGCGCCATATGCACATTAAAACGTGCCATTATAACATATGTGCCAATCTATATGACCACCTTTTATCCCCCCAAAACCATAATCTTCTCCCACCGTCCCATTTCAATTTATTTATTTACCATCCATGTCATTGCCAAATAATTACTTCAAGTTTCTTTCATCACTTCTATCCAATTCATTTTCTTTTTGAGAATTTATCAAACATATAATTATATTTTATAATTTTTTGTCAAGATTCCCGAGGGGGCATCCCACCATTAAAGCCAAGGCATCTAACCAAAAAAAAATTCGTTTCTTTGAAACAAAACCACAAAAAAGCATTGTCTGAAAAAGGGGCAAAATGTAGACACTTGAAACTCAACTAACATTTCCTAACATCAAATTGTACTAATTATTTAAATATTCTAATACTATCTTCTATAGTTAAATAATTTTAAAATTATTTAATTATCATCAAATTCCCCCTCCACTATTAATTAAGCAATTTCATATTATTTAATTAATTCATATTATCTATTCATCTAATTTAATTAAATAATTAATGTTATTTAATTAATTTACTAATTATTCTTCCATTCCAAAGTTTAATTAAATAATTTATTATTATTTAACTAATTATTCATTTCCCACTTCCCAAATTAAATAATTATGTTTAGTTATTTAATTTATTTCTCAAACATTATCCAAAATAATATATTAATTTCAACCTTGCATATGTAAATAATAATTAAATGTATTCCACCTCACCTGTTGACTGAGACTTACTCCCAATCCACTCATCAATCGGCTCGACTTCACCCCCACTCACTTCGAGTTCCATGAGTAATCAATTCAATCCACTAAGTGTCAATTTCAAATAACACTCCAATCAATCCACTTAATTGGCCTTCAATTCCTCTCATCAATCCTCTATCGTTGATCTTTTCAATCTCTCATTTGATCTTGATCGTTGATCATTGTCACCAATATCTATAAATCAAACCATCCTATCATTCATTCATCATCTTCGATTGTGCAGAGAAACTATACGCATATTTTGCAATGTTTTTATGCTATTGTGCTTACACCAAATTTGAGAGCAAAGGATTACTTACACCATTCTCCAAGGTGAATAGAGAACAATGGAGCTATGGTAGAGAAGATTGTGGGTTTTAGTGTGTGCAACGTTTGCATTTCATTTGATTCAATTTGCTCTATTTGCTTTATTGATAATGATCTTTTGATTGTGATTTCTTGTTGATTATTGCTTTGACCTTTCAATTTCACAATTGAATTTCCAAGTCATACAATGGTCGTCTTTGAAATTTTGGTTAAGAATCATTTTGGTATTTTTTCGTAGGTAGTTTGCTCATGGAATTCATGCTGAGAGACTCCTAGATCCTTTGTGTTAGTATCAGAGTTGTGTCAAGTCTTAGCTTCCTATTTGTGGGCTTGGGCATGTCACAAGGAATACAAGAATTGATATGATTCTCAATGGTTGCATGCATATAAGGCCAATAGAAATGTTGTTGTAACACTACCGATGTTGTGGAAATGCTAGTGTCTAATGATTTTGGTGTACTACAGCTCCCAAATGAGTCTTTGGTGAGGTGCACCACCTAGATCACAAAGATGCCCAAGCTTGAAGAGATGTTTGTTAGCCAAATGGAATTCACC
This sequence comes from Sequoiadendron giganteum, assembly GCA_007115665.2. Taxonomy (NCBI): domain Eukaryota; kingdom Viridiplantae; phylum Streptophyta; class Pinopsida; order Cupressales; family Cupressaceae; genus Sequoiadendron; species Sequoiadendron giganteum. The sequence continues at coordinate 409,497,377 of CM021106.1, forward strand.
AACCGATTTAACTTGCAAAAGTGTAATGTAGGTCTACATTAATTATGAGTCTATTAAGTAGATAGTCTCCTAGCTAGACAAGTTGTGGTCATTCGAGTCTAGTACAATGATAAGAACAATGAACAATGGTTGGTTGATACAATATGCCACCTTATTGTCTTTCCTTTCATGTACATGGACACCAAAAGGAACTATTGCAAACATGTCATTCACTTCATGTGGCTCACATTCTCCAACTTGCTCTATGTCTATAGAACATGAAGTGGCTTATGATTGTATCCTTACCCAAAACATAGAGGTACCGTTGCTTAACAGCTTGAACAATGGTACACAATTCTTTTTCATATGTGGAGTAACTTAAAGTGTAACTAAAGTTTTTAGGTAATGCACTACCAGGTGCCCATGCTGCATGAGTATTTCATCAAGTGTAGAGTTAGATGCATTGGTTTAAATTTCAAAGTGCTGATTGATGTCAAGGATTGCCAAAACACATGTTGCACAAAAGTTTTTCTTGAGCTCCATTAAGCTGCACTATTGTCTAGGTGTCCACAAAAATGCTACTTTGGCATGCATGATTTGACCAAGCAATCATGAAATGTACGAGAATCCAAGAAGAAACCTAGAATAGAAATTTTCAAGTCTGAGAAAGTTGTGGGAAATCTATGAGGTTGCATGGAGTTCTCTCGAATCAGCTTGACTTTCTATGGGTATACATGGATGCCTACACAATCAATGATGTAGCCCAAAGAGAAGATTTGTGCAACACCAAAAGTACACTTACTGAAGTTGGCTTACAACTTGTGTTGACACAAAGTGTCAAGGATGCAAAAGACATGCTCCAAATGCTTCTCCAAAGTCTTGCTAAAGATGAGAATGTTAGCTAGTTAGATGATGACATATGATTTGGTTACAAGTCATAGGATGTCATTCAACAAGCACGTGAATGTATCTAGTGCATTGGTAATGCAAAATATCATAACCATCCATTCATACAATCCCTCCTTGGCTTTGAATGTTTCCTTCCAAACATCTTCAAAACATAATGGTACCTAATATACTAATTTGAGGTCAATCTCGGTGAAGTATTGCATACAACAAAGTTGTTCCAAGAGATCACCAATACATGGCAAGGGAGGCATGTTCTTCACTATGATCTTGTTGAGAGTGGTATGATTAATTTAGAGGAGCAATGTGCCATCTTTCTTTGGTGCAAGGGCTATTGAGCTACCACATGGGGAAGAGTTGGGTCTAATTTTTCCCCAACCATTAAGCCAATCCTCATCATTTTCCTAAAGAGATTTGCCAATACGAGGGAATATTTCAAAGACGGAACCCAATAACGAAAAACATTGTTTTGCAACATATACTATTAGGGGGATCCTTATGTTCCTCAAGCAAATTCCCATACTATTGTAAATACCTTGTCAAGTTGTTAAAATGGTGTTTGCCTAACCTTGCACTCAGCCAATGCACGCTTGCTTTCTTGTGCAAGCACCTCTAAATGGACCATGACAAGAAAGAAATTGTGTAAGAGTTGATCTTGTGGCATTGTTTGGTAGGCATCAAGGCTACCTTAGGCATTAGCGAAGACTCTAGAAAGTTGAAGGAGCAGTTGTTGATGTACACTATCCACCACTACAATTTTGCCTAATAGGCCCCATCTTTTTTGTACATATATGGCTTCCCAAGTAGAATGTTGCAAACTTCAAGTGACACAAGATGACAAGTGATTGTGATCAAAATGGGTTTAAGTTTTAACTACATACTTGAAAATACAATGGTGTTTTACCTGAATATATTTACCTTGCTACAACCATCCCAAAGAGTATGGCTTTGGGAAATTTTCAATGGAAATATTGAGGAACAATTGCATTTTTCAAGATAATGTTCTTTTGGCTTTTGTTATCAATGATGACATGCAATTGTTGTCTACTAACTAGGCACTTGGTGTTGAAGAGACACTTGCATTCCTTTTAAGTGTTAATAACCATAGTGCTAAGAAATGTTACCTTTGGATTAGTATCCTCAGCTTGCATGAGATCTAATGTGGCTTATGCACCCAATGATTGTTGAGGATTTGGTGTGATGACATTGGCACCACTTTTCACTATGTTTCTGCTTTCCCTTGCCATGGTTTGGCATAAATGATGTTAAGGCTTTGGAATCAAGCACAAATGAATTAGAGTTCTATGTTTACTTTTGTGTAGGGGAGTTTCGCTTCTACACAAAGAGTTCTGAGTGATTTCTTATGTAGGCTTACTCTTGTGCATGGAAATCTTCTACTCAAGTTTGGCTTTCACTTCAATCTTAGATGCATTGCAAAATGCTTGTCTCAAGGTGTCCAAAGTAGAGAACTCCATTTTTGCATAAATGTAAGGTGATGACTGGCTGAAGTATTTGACCACTTTCTATTGCTCTAGAGTGTTCCCATGTCCAAGCAAAGATTAGTCATTGTACTTGTTGATATATTCTTTAATTAATAGCTACTTCAGCTCTCACAACTATTGGAACTTTGTGTACTTACCAATTTTGAAGGGCAATATTCATCCTATAGACCATTAAGAGAAAAATCCTAGCTCAAAATGTGATTGAGACTTCTCACACTACACATTAGTGTTTGCCACCAATGAAACACTAAAATGGATGTCTTCAATGCCACAAAAGAAATTTCCATTGTCAATGAAGTTGATTGAGAGGTATGCCTTGAGTTGTCAAATCCAATTATCCAGTAATATGATGTCAATCTTGCCTTCGATCATTGGGATGTCCAAATTGATTTGCACTCTACAAGGACTTTGGTCTCACCAAGAAGCATGCTGATATGCAAAGCAATGCAGCACCAATACAAGTTGAAACATAAATTCACAAAACTACCCAAAGAGCTCTTGTCATTGTTTCTCAAACTCTCAAGAGTTCTGAATCATCTTTTGTATGTCTAAAGACATCGAGTGTACATTTCAAACAATCTTTGTTCTATAGTTGTGTGCACATATGTATAGGCACATGTAAATCACTGCTTCGATACCAATGATTTGGATCCTACATGGTTTTAGAGACAATACTATCTTAGGGAAACACAAAACTTTAGAATATACCAAGGAAAATAGAATTTAGTGAAGGAGTGTTTCTTTTCAATGAAGGAATGAATAGGTTACAAAGGACCAAGCTAAAAATCCAAGTCACGATGATTTTTTTGATAATCCTTTTGATGATTGATGAACATTGAAACTGAATCATGTTTCAACTTTCATGAACTACATTTTGTAATTCAGTAATTGTGATGATTTCCATAATTGATATCATTGATATGGTGTATTTGAATATTTTTCAACTATCAATTGACATTTAATATTTATCTTTGGCATTTGGCATTGATCAATGATCAAGTATCATACTATGAAATGATTTAGTTTTACAATTCTGTATATTTCTCTTATTTTTTTGTATATATAATACATATATATATACATGTACCCAAACCCCTAAAAAAAAATTTCACGTACCCACGTACCAGGTTCTCATACTCGAACCCGTCCCCAAACCCGAACCAGTAACTTAGAATTAATTGCAATTGTATATGTATAATCTATTAGGTATTTATAGAGTACAATGATATACTAAGGAAGCTTCTACAGGATGATATATAATAGAAATATGAATAAATAATGAGAAAATAAAGCAAAGTTACAATATAACCCATGTGACACGGTCTTGTCACTCTTGCAACTAAGGACAAGCTCAATTACTTGTAAAAGCTAATGTCCAAGCTTTCCACCTAGCTTTCTAGACTTAGGGGGCCCAAGCCTTTGTGGAGCTTAAAACCCCTTGTACTAGTCCTTAGTTCATAACAACTTAGCTTTAGGCAAGGGTTTGTGACATGTGTAACTTAATTTCTTTGCTCCTCATTCTGGATTTTGTGGTAATGCCACTTCTACTAAATAAATCTTTCCATTTTTCCACAAAACTTAAGTTGCTTGAGTTTTGGCCAAATCCATTTAGGAACAATGTACAAAGGCCTATATATCATGGAAGACCATTTGCAAAGAACTAAGATTCTTAATTACTTGTGGAAAAGTGGCTAATGAAGTATTAGTTGGAAATCATTCACACAACTTTGAGTTACTTTTTGCTAAAATCATGTTGATGGAAATTTTCTCTCTCAAAATACAATGCCATGCTGAGAAGATGATGATGGAGATAGATCATCTTCATTTTGTCTTATACTTTTTGTCCTTATTTAGTCATGATGGGGTGCCCTTTTATTTGTCTCTAATATATATTGTATTTTTCTTCTATTCTTTGTCATCTTCATTATTGACTACATTCTAACTAAGATTTGAACCATTCTTTTCTTGTCTAAAGTTTAAACCCATAGTTAACAAGCTGAAATGTTCAAATGTACAACACATTACATGAATGTATAGAGGGTACATGGAGGACATAGGCTAGAAACTATGGCTGTGATAAAACATAAAGCTTTTAGTGTTTAGAAAGTAAACAAGGGAAACCCTTTTGCACAAATGAAGATTGCCATACATGCAAAGGAGACTAATACTCAAAGATAAGATACATATTTTAGACACACATACCTTTTAAAGGACCAAGGAGAAAACATAAACAATGAGAGTAAACTGTAAAATAGCTTGAGTTTTTAATATCAAGTAGAAATATACTCATATTGATGAGCAAATTTGAGTTTAGATGAGTTGAATACCCAATGTAAATTTCAGATATTAATGGCATTTTTCAATTACTTTTGTTTTATATAGACTCAAAAACTAGCATAGTCACATAGGACTATTTTTGCAATCAATGCATTATTTATTTATGTATTTGATATTTCCTTTAAATGTTTCAAGAAATGAATTATTTTCTTTTTGTAAATGTAATCAAATCTTTGTCAAATAGGATCCTAAAATCTAAGAGAACAATAAGGTCTGAAATTCTGTGTGACAGATTCTAAGTCAAAAAACGATTTGCCAGATTTCTTCTTCTTATGTCGAATGGACTGATTGCAGAACATTAATAAATTTCAATGTTTGCATATCAATGTGGGAACTATGATTAATACCTTTAGAGACTTGCCTCTAAGGGATGCGTCTCTTGAGAGGACGTGTCTCCACGCCCAAGGGATGTGTCCCTTTGGGCGCGCAGGTCTCATAGACAGCCGACTAACACTCGGCTTAACTATCTTAATACATACATCCTCAAATGCATGGCGGATAAGGATTATAAGAATTCCGATTTTATTTAAGCATTTATTTATTTCGAATTTAAGCAAACTCAGCAATTCGATTTACTTATTTTGGAGACACGTCCGCCCAAGGGACGTGTCCCTTTGGGCACGCAGGTCTCATAGACAGCCGACTAACACTCAGCTTAACTATCTTAATACATACATCCTCAAATGCATGGCGGATAAGGATTATAAGAGTTCCGATTTTATTTAAGCATTTATTTATTTCGAATTTAAGCAAACTCAACAATTCGATTTACTTATTTTATTAATCTAGAAATATGTCAAATATCGATCATATATAAATCATGATAATGCTATATAGCAATCATTCTTTATATTCTGACCGAAGCTATATTTCATTAACACTCCCTCTTAGCTAGGGAAGATAATTCAAATCAAATAAGTAGAGATATCACCTTAACACGTGATATCTAAGATATGGTATGATTTCTCAGTATTGTCAAGTCACATGACATTCTTCATAACACATCTTTATTATGCAATACTCCCTCTTTAACTAGGGAGGATAACTTCCATCAAGTAAACGTGATATCACCTAACTCGTGATATCAGAAGATATGGTATGCTTCTGAAAGTGTCAAGTCACATGACATTCTCCATAACACATCTTCATTATTCAACACTCCCTCTTTAACTAGGGAGGATAACTTCCAAAAGTGATATCACCTAACTTGTGATATCAGAAGATATGATATGCTTCTGAAAGTGTCAAGTCACATGACATTCTTCATAACACATCTTCATTATTCAACACTCCCTCTAAGCTAAAGAAAAATAACTTCCACTAAGTAAAAATGATATCACCTAACTCGTGATATCAGAAGATATGGTATGCATCTGAAAGTGTCAAGTCACATGACATTCTTCATAACACATCTTCATTATGGTATGTGCACTGACATCAAGTCACATGATGTCTACCATAATTCATGGCATATCCACGGATATAAATATCCACCATGATTATCTCTTAAGGATCACAATGATCTTCAAATGATATCAAGTCCCATGACATCCATCAAAAGTGTCCAAGAGATACTATCATGACATGTCCACAGATATCAAGTCACATGATATCTATCATGATAGTTTATCATTGTAGAGTCGTCACTTTACAATGTCAAATACAAGTGTTCATTATTAGAAAGATCCTCACCTTTCAATAATGTACACAGGGGGAGCAGGCCCATAAGGTAATGGAGTCACACACATGACAAAAGAGTTTACACATTAAACATCTTTATATATATTAGTACAACTTATAAACAATTTGAATTTCAACATAATATCAAATTACATTTCAACCATACCAGTTTCTTCCTGAAGTGTTCTACCTTGATTCGGGAGAGAGGTGTGGTGAGAATGTCTGTTGTTTGATCATTTGTACTAACATACTCCAACTGGATCACATTCCTTTCTGTCGAGCTTACAAAAAAAAACTGCTTTCTGCAGATCCAAGAGATCATAGCCGATCCTAAACTGAAGCAACATCCTGATGTGCTTTCCCGATCGGTTATATTCCGAGCCCAATCTGAATCAGAGTATCCAAGTTGATCTAGTTGGTCATTTCTGTAAAGAAGACCATATCCAATAGTGCCTGGAAGATGAATATATGTTTTACAGCCATAAGGTGAATTTCCTTTGGCTCACACTTGAACTGGCTTAGAGCATTCACTAGTACCTACCATTTGCAGCAGGAGTGCTTTATCAACTGAGCTACTGGCCCCTTGTGACCAGCCCATCATCAGTCCAGGTGTGGCTTATATCCAACAACCCCCCTTTAAGCCACACTACGGGTGCTTGGGGCTCTTGAAGTTAGATCTAGGGACCTGTCGTCATGGAGTCTCCAAACATGACGCCTCATCTCAGTCTCAAAGATGAACAAGGGCTTTCACCTCATATCTCTCTATCTCAGAGAATTATGCATTACAACAAGTGATGATGTGACTCTCTCTGAAGCTCTAAGTACTTGAGCAATTCTTATCTCAACTGTTGAAGAGGATCTTAGCTTCAAGCCTTGCATCTTCTTCTCCATGAGTCACAGAACTTCCTCTCGATCCCTGCCTTAGAGATTGCAAAGAAGACTTCTGGAAGTGAACTCCCTCTAGTCACCAACTCAATCCCATGGCTGCAAGTTGTGACTTCATGTTTGATCATTTCTTTGGTCAGTATGACTTCCTTACAAGATGCCTCAAGCTTTTCATCACTAAGCAATCTCTCATCACCTTCTTGTTCCTAGATTTGTCCAGGAAGCATTTTAGAGTGAGATTACTAACAGTTTATAACTATCCAAAGAAATATCAAGGCTAGAATCATACAGGGTTTACTATCTCAGGTTATAGCATGAATGCATAAGAATTTATGAACAATATTAAAACATGAATAAATAAATCAATTTATAAGAGAAATATATCAAAAGATCATAATGAAGGGATAAGGAAGCTTATCTTTATTAAATTCTGATATAACTCTTTCTTCCATCTTTTACTCCTCTCAAGAGTGCTAAATTCAGCACAACAAAAGACAATCTGAACAACTACAGATTTCTTGAATGCATTATGCAGATTAGCATGAAAAACCTACCCTCTCCAAGAGTCAAGGCTCTATCACAGTTCATGCATTAGAGAATGATATCGATGTGACCAACTTATCACCATCGAAATTTCAGTTCTCTTTTTATTTCAGAGTCACACTCATAAATCTTCACAACTAGCATGAGAAAATGACTTGCAAATAATGATCCTTTTAAATATTTTGATGGATGCAATTACTTGGACACAGTATTATACGTTGCTCTTGTGCTCAAATCAGTCCACAACCTTCACGGTTTGAACACAGGCTCCTAACAAGGTTAATTTTTTTACAATGCACTCCATTTTCAGCTGCAATCCACCAGATTATGAAACAGATGCAACAAGCTTACTAGCAACACCTAGAGAGTTAGAGATGGATAAGATTATCACTCATAAACTTTATCAGATCTATACAACTCAGCAGACTGAGTTTCACATAGCAACAAAACAAATACTTATCTTGATGAAGTCAGACTCTCCTTTTAGGTTTGCACCTTTCCTGATATAGGGCTTCTCAATTTGCTCTGCCCTTAGCAGTGGCGTCACCTCTTTGTTTAAAGCTTGTTTCGCCTGAACTTTATAGAAATCAACTCAAATATTCCCAGATGATCAGATACCACAATAATATAACCTTAACTCCATGCCTAGCCATTGATATCTCAGATTTCAATCAGCAATTTAGATAATAAGTTGCCAGTCAACCAAGGCGATGAAAGCCTTCAACTCATATATGTGTCTATACTTCTGTTATGAGTATTTGATGGCAATTTATCCGTCCGTTTGTGATGAAATCTTGAGATGTTTGATGATCTTCAGGTTGGCACTGGAGACTCCTGAATGTTTCCGTCTCTTGAATTGGAATCAAAGCACACAGAGAATCGAAACGATCATCCTGCTAGTTGGAGTCACAGAAAACCGAATGACTTTCACACCCGATCTCCTTACTTAATCCGGAACACAAGAAGAAACGAATGAGAAGGAATTGGTCAGCAACAAGGGATTGTGTCCTTGAAAGATTATGCCCCAGAAACTCAAATTCAAGTAATCTTCTTGCATACAAATCCCAATCCTACACACTTAATCGGTTCTGCACGGGCATGGAGGAAGCACCACAAGTGAATCTTTATTTACATCCTTCGATTTTACCGCACCTCATGACTTTACCACACCCCATGAATGATCAACCCTTCTGTGGTGGAGAAGATAGTCTCTTGAGTTGCTCTGCTCGAGCTAGGAGAACACGTGATGGAGCTTTGTTGCCCTTACAGTGGTGTCATCACCTGCTACATGAAGAAGGCAATAACGGTGGAGCCCAAGACATTTCCGAGTATCCAGAATCTCCAGGTCGCAACACCACTCATAGGTCCGACAAGAGGGATCGATACGGTGAGGACGCGATCTAGAGTAAACTGATTTTAGATTTGATTTGAATTCACACAACTTGGCTCTGATACCATGTAAATGTAATCAAATCTTTGTCAAATAGGATCCTAAAATCTAAGAGAACAATAAGGTCTAAAATTTTGTGTGACAGATTCTAAGTCAAAAAACAATTTCCAAATTTCTTCTTCTTATGTCGAATGGACTGATTGCAGAACATTAATAAATTTCAATGTCTGCATATCAATGTGGGAACTATGATTAATACCTTCAGAGACTTGCCTCTAAGGGATGCGTCTCTTGAGAGGACGTGTCCCTTTGGGCGCGCGGGTCTCATAGACAGCTGACTAACACTCGGCTAAACTATCTTAATACATACATCCTCAAATGCATGGCGGATAAGGATTATAAGAGTTCCGATTTTATTTAAGCATTTATTTATTTCGAATTTAAGCAAACTCAGAAATTCGATTTACTTATTTTATTAATCTAGAAATATGTCAAATATCGATCATATATAAATCATGATAACGCTATACAGCAATCATTATTTATATTCTGACCGAAGCTATATTTCATTAACATTTTTCTTTAGGCATAGAGAAATAAGAGACAAACTAAAACCTCTGTAAATGCCCATCCCTTCTCCTTTTACCTGTATTTGCAATTCCTTTTTTATTAAAACAAATGCAAAAGAAAGGATAGGCTATGGAAAATTACAATAAGCATTTGGCTATTTGAAGTTCCATTCTGAAGAGTTGTCTTTGATATCAATAGTATTTTGATAATTTATGAAAGAGTTAGTACAAAAATACTTCTAAAATTTTTGAGCCATATTTGTGAGCACATAACAAGTCCAACAAATAATAAAAAAAATGGGCTGCCCATGCCAGTTAGACCACAAATGGGCAGCCTCATCCCTGAACCTTCATCCACTAAGGACTAACTCAACCAACACATCCACATAATCACTATATTTAAATTCATTCAATTTAGAAGACATAGAAGTCCACAATGGAAGTCCAAGTGTCACCACTTCAAATTTCACCTTAGATGTCACTATGGGATTTGAACTTGGCTCTCCACAATGAGAACCCAATGCTTTCACCAATTGAGCTCAACCATTTTGACAAGTTTACATTTTTTGAACATGTGTAACTAGGTAAATTGTTGTTTCCAAGAAAAAACTGTGTCCTCCACCTTAGTTATGAACAATGAGATTGTTTCAAGGGCCCAACAAACAAAAATACACCAAGCAATTCATAACCATCTGTACCTGACAATTATTATTGGTGTATTGTCCAAGAAAAGCCTTCATCAGAACCATCATTCTCTACCCTACCAGAATAGGAATTTGTCGGTTCTTTCTTATTGTGATATAAAAGCAGTCTGATCCCAAAGGCCTTACTTTCTTCTAATACTTAGCAAATCTACTAGGAAACCTATTGTACGTCACTATGCAATTATTGGGCATTTTGAACCCCAAGGATATTTTAGTTTCAAGTACAAAGGAATAAAATGGTGTATGATGTGAAATGAAAGGTTAAAACAAAATGAATAAGATAACATAACCATCTGTACCTGACAATTATTATTGGTGTATTGTCCAAGAAAAGCCTTCATCAGAACCATCATTCTCTACCCTACCAGAATAGGACTTTGTTGGTTTTTTCTTATTGTGATATAAAAGTAGTCTGATCCCAAAGGCCTTACTATTTTCTAATACTTATCAAATCTACTAGGAAACCTATTGTACGTCACTATGCAATTATTGGGCATTTTGAACCCCAAGGATATTTTAGTTTCAAGTACAAAGGAATAAAATGGTGTATGATGTGTGAAATGAAAGGTTAAAACAAATTGAAAAAGACAACATATGTGAAATTAAACAGGCATACACTTTTACTGTCATCCAGGTATGATATTTTACCTCCCTTAGAACAAAGACATGGTTCAGCACACATATTGGTTCCATTTCATTCAAAGCTGAGCAAAGACTTGTCAACCTTTGCACTGCAGCTTCTAACCTGGCATTTCATTTATCACTTAACTTTAGCACTTACCATAAATGGGTACTGACCACAAAGTGTAAATAAGCACACATATTAGAACATACATTTTAATTGTATCTCTACTTGCAGGCTCACTCTCATTCCCTGGAAATGGTAAATCCAAACTACTTTTGATTGACTTTGCTGATGGCATAGCAACTTTGGCGGCATGATTCATGCGTATCGCTGCTTGCTCTGGCAGAAGCTACCAAAATGCACACACAAAACATATGAAAATACAATTCAAATGAAATCGCATAACCAATACAATGTCCACATTTTTGTAAATTAAACATCGGAAACAAACCTTGTACTCTAACGAACCGAAACCACCTTCAGAATCTAGAATATTGATGAGTCCTTCCAACCCACCCATAATTGATTCTATAAGAGACTCCACATATGAAACTGCATCTCGGCCTATTTTTATAACCTACAATTAGCCAATATAACATGACTTATTTAGAAAATAAAATATCAAGAAAGCTTCAAAATAACATTAAACCTACCTTAAACATACCTAACAAGGCATCAAATAATATCAACTAGGTTAAATATAATCAGAAAAATACTACTGACGTGGATTGTCAACATAAGCATAATTCTTACCAAATTACAAGAACATTATACACTCAATCCATGATGAGATCCTTCAAATTGTGAAATGATGTGGATTGCTAATGCAAAAGAAGGAAAAAATGCTTGAATCAATATAAACCTCCCATCACTCAAAAAACATATCAAAAATCTGGTACAGATTTGAGATTGGCTACAGCAATAGAAAATTCATATAGGAATTTGAGAAGAATCCATGCTCATGAGTGGTGACAATGAGACTGGGTACAAATTATTATATGAATCGAAAAAAATTATTGAACTCTTTATATGTACAACTTGCAATAATGAATTTGTTGAAAATTATACAAACAAAACCCATCAATGCTCCTTGAGATAGTTTCTCAATGACATGCTACTCAACTACATAAAGAAGATGACGATGGTAACTCCAGCCTCCTACCACATGTTAGTGGTTAAGAGACACCTCAACATGAAAAACATTAAATTAGATAGAGCATTAGATAGCGACTAGAAGAGACAGATAACAAGGAAGCATCAGCTATTCAAGCTCTTTGAATGTATGACCAAACTGATTGGAGTTATTATGAAAGCCAAACAGGGAGTTTCACCAGAAAACATCAAAATGTGAGCATGTAATTGTAAAGAATAAGGATGGTGCCTCGTACTACATAGTAGAAGTAAAGAGAACTTTGACCTTGGAATTTGCAGCTTATAACACAAAAGAGAATTTTAAAGATACAGAGATAAATAAGGGCCAACAACTATTAGAACTCTCTATGGAAATAGAGCAAACTAAACAAAGGATTGATTGTGAAACTCAAAAGATGACAACAATTAGCACACAATACATCAAAATGAGAGTATGATAGCCAAATAATAGAAAATTTAAAATGGATGTCATGTAGATATGAAAATCATATGGAAAAGAGAATTCTAGGAGCATGAATAGAGGACTATATAAGCAACACGAAACAAAGCGGATGTGCAATAGAATTCTTCTTTGAACTAGTAGGGGAAGCTCCTTTCAAAACAAATACTAACTTGCTAGGAAACAATATGTACTTGTTATTCACAATCTTTATAGTGGTTTTCTAGGGTCATTCATGTTCATTCTGAGTAAAACTAAAGTATGTCTTTTTGGATTTGTCTAAGGCAAAAGGCTAAGACACTCTTCCACTTAAGGCAAACATTATGTAATTTTTTAACTAAAAATAAATCCTACGGCTAGACACTTGCATTGTTGAGCTAAAAGAAATGACTCAACAATGCAAGTACACAAGGATTGACAAGGTCTAAACATGAAGACACAAACACTTTGGTAAATTAATTGAAGGAATTGGTACAAAACCTCAATTTTCCAGCTTCAAATAGTCCTGCAATACAAAGCTTGCAAATTTTATATAAGCAAATTAATTTACTTCAGCACATATAACAAAACAATTCAATGGTAATTTAAAAGCGAAATAGCCTTAACAACTATTTAATGAATAACAAGTTTTGGATTAACAATAACAAATATTTAGTGAACAGCAATTTCAATAACATGCAAGCATGAGAATTACCATTAGAAATCTAAGTGCAAAATAACACTTATTTACAGTGTTTACAAAGCTATGGCATGAAAATAACTAAAAAACTAATTGCTACTTCTACTCTAAGGATAACAAATTGCATGAAATGCATTTTTTATTACAAAATCCTATTTTCTAATACTAAAATTATAACCATGCAACCTTGAGTTAAGTTGTTGATTGAATTTATTACAAACTATGACTTAATGCACACATCTCTCATATGACAAGAGATTTATCAATAGATAACCTAAAGTAGCTAGCTCAAAGCTATAAATAATAAAAAGCTAAAAAAAGCATAGGGCCCTCATGCTAAAAATAAAGACTACTAAATATAGAACAAGCAATAAATAGCTCCATCGAAGAATAGCAAACCTTAACCTTAGAAAACTTGTCCATTAAAAACATTTTTCTCTAAGCATGACAAATGTCTTTAAAAACTTCATTCCATACTTGCAAAGGTTCATAAAAGAGCCACAAAGGTGAAAAAACAAACAAACTACACAATGAATAATCATGGGATGCACTTGGAAAACAATAAACATCAGCTTTAAACTTCAAAATTTGTATGAGTACGACACTATCAAAGTTCAAATTTGAAATTGAAGCAAACAACAAAGTACCTCCTTAAAGTAGTGTTACAATCATATGACTGTGGACATTTCAAAGAAAATTGTCTATGAATAGAAAAAGACAAAACAAATGACATGGTGTGGACCAAGATACCATGATGATAAGTATTCACATCATAACCCAAATAACCATACAAAAATGAAACAAGGAACTAAATAAGGGGATCCAACTACAAAGTTTTCAAAGATAGAAAGTAGGCTACATAGGCATGTATAATACTCCCAACTAATAAGAAAAAATGCCAAGTTGGGGGTAACTCAAGCCACCATCATTAAAACATCTTGTAAGATTTAATAGTGACACGTCAATATGACAAGATGCATCCGCACAATGAACCATCTCATTGACAATCAATGAATGGTTATTACAAGTACAACCATAGGAATTAACTATATTTCAAAGAGAGAATCAATTGTTTGTTCAAAACTCAAGCTATTAAAAGTAATTCTATAACTAAGTTGCCGAATCAAAATTTTGGGGTTTGGGTATGTACGTAGAAAAAATATATAAAAATCATAGATATATACATATTTGCAATCTAAAAAGTAAAAACAAGAATTAAATTTAGAATACCACATATCATGCATATGCTAAACAAAATTTAGAACTACCATAAATATTACAAATTTGAAATAAAATATACTAATTTTATTTGATATCAATGTAATGTCCCCATTTTTATCACTACATCTTCCAATGACTGTTAGCCTATTCCTGGATGCTCGTAGGCTAGTCAGAGGCAGAATTAGGGTTTCCAGCTACTTGGAGGTTTCTTTTGAGGATTCAAGGGTTCGCATGTTGGAGTTTTGCAGATTGGTTGCAGGATTCTTTCTGGGTTTTCAGAGAGCTTCACAGTGGTATGACATGCAACTGAATCAGAGAATTTTCCCGGACTTACTATTTTTAGTAAGTTACAACAGTTGCATGTTGGATCTTTACAGATCGGATTCTAGATTTCTTATAGATTTTCAGAGAGCTTCGCGACGGTGTGACATGCAACTGAGCCAGAGAACTTTTCCGGACTTACTATTTTTAGTAAGTACGACGGCTGTTCGGATTGTGGTTAAAATGAGTTTGGAAATACTTACTATTTTTAGCAATATGCTATTTTTAGTAAGTTCTATTTTTAGCAGGGTTTACGCAGTTCACTTCAGTGGTTATATCTGGCATGTCAATTTGAGCAATTTCATCTCCAACACCCTTGGTGCTATTTTTGGCAGTGTTTCAACAACCTAGTATTATGGCTATTTCGGGCAGGGCAGTAAATTCAGCCAGTCTCCAGCATTTGAGGTGATTATTTTGGCAAGTTCGATATTTGATGAAAATATTATTTTAAGTGAAACATTTTTACTAAGGCTTGGTGGACGCCCAAATGAAGAGATAAGTTGGTTTATTAAAAAGAGCAAACTTTATAAGGTTTCTCACTTAAGTATTTTGGATGCCATACTTGGAGCAATATTTGAAAAGCATTTCACTTTATTAATTGGGGCGCCTAACATTCCTTTTATTGGCATTTTAAATAAAGTTTTATCCTCCTTATGTTTGGACGCCAAGTTATGGAGAATAAAGTTTGAAATGAAAGGCAAATGTCAAAGCAAATTTGAATGTGAATCTCATGGGGGCGACCTAATTGGAGGGAAAAGGAATTTGAATTCAAGGTTGGAGAAAGTTATAAATAAGAGGCTTTGCTCTCTATTTTAGCATCTTGAGTTTATTGCAAAGTTATGCTACCGGAATGGTGACTGAGTGCTTCGGGGAAGGCATACCCCCTAGCTTGGCTTGACTTCTTGCTTGAAAGATAGCAACTAGTTAAGATAGGATTGTCTTTGGTCTTTGAATTGAGTTTGATGCATGTAGGAGTTGAGTTATTTGCATTCTATCAGATTTGCAGAGTTGTTGGAGTTGTTCAGCTGATTGTAGTTTTTATTCATATCTTGCAGAATAAAAATAGCATCGTTTTGGGTATTGTTTCTATCTAATTCCTTGCAAGGGGCGACCCTTCATGTTAATTCTTAGATTTATTTAGCAAGTATTGAATTTTTAAAGGTAAAATCGCCCTTTCTAGAGGGGCGCACTTTGCTGGGAGTGTCTTGGATTTCGTGCAAATAAATGAAGGTTGTTTGAGTGGGTTTTGATGTCTAGTCTTGGTCACCATTATTATTAGAGTATTATGCATTTTACCTCATGTCTTTTGGTTGGGTATTGAGAAAGTTATGAGCAATTTAGTGAGGTTACATGTTGCTGGTCTGCACAATTTCAGTCACTGTCACAGTCATATCAGGTTATGAGAAGTCATCTCTTGAGTGGGCTTGAGTCTAGGGAGTCAAGATTCATTATGGGGGAGTGCCTTTATGTTATTGCAGCATTATATGACTTCTAATCATGTGTATTGATAGGTTCTCTACTACATTGTAAGTTGAACAGTAGTACAGTACTGTCAGCAATTCTCATCCTTATCTAGCTCTTGCAATTCCCACAATCGTGGAAGAGATTGGCCTCCTCTCAATCTATAGCCTTAAGTTTCCGTTTCTTGCATCACCCGCTGAACAAGTGGAAGAGGCTAGTTTGCTGCCTATTTATTTACTGTATTGCATTGTTCATCATATTGCTGATCGGCTGAGCCGTCAACATACTCCCGCTGAACAAGTGGTCGAGTTGCATCTTTAAATTCAGTAATGTACTTTCCATTTGAGTTCTCCCACTGAATAAGTGGTTGAGTTGATTGTATCTCTTCAATTACTATTTCAGCAGTTTTAGTTGTACTAATGATCCCCTTTCGAATATGCTCTCACCTTGCCCGCAATGGGATCTGGGCTGATCAGAGGAAAGGGTTCCCTTTAGTTGATTGAGTTTTCCATTAACGTTAACGAGTGAATTGAATTGTGAAAAAAATTGAAAAAATTGGCCCGGTATATTTCAGTGGTATCAGAGCCAAAATTTTGCCATCCTATGGAAAAGACAGAGTACAATGGTCAGCTGAGTGACAGAGATATCAGATACTACATATAGAAAGAGATTACTACAAAGAAGTCTATATCAGAGTTGATACATGAACTGTCCACGCTTATGAGAGATCCTGACATTAAAGGGGCATACTCATGGATTGCTGCAAAATCTAAATGTTTGGATGGTAAGGCTGCCTTGACATGTGAAGGATGTGTGGTAGAGCCTGAAAACAATCCCTTAGACTTGCATGTGATGGGTAGTGATGAAGATCTTTTTGGCAATAAGAACAAAACAGCAGTCTTGAATCCTAATTTGGGTTCATCCAATGAAGGTCTTGAGACTAATGACTTCACAAAAGATGATGGAAGTACTGTTGTGTGGGATGAGCTCGTTGAAAAAGAGAACGACGAAGAAAATACTAGTGGTGTCTTGAAACCAGCTTATGATCATTACCATAGTGATGTTGTTGGTGGTGATTCCAATGATTTCATGCAAGATCATGTTGAAGATTTGGTGATGAAGGATTTTCCTCTTGTTGCTGTCACAACTTCTCAAGAGCTTTCACAAGACAAATTTATGTCAAGTAGCCATGAAGACCTCCTTGGTGTGCATTGGGCTGCTAAGGATGAAATCAATAACACACCTACTTATGATTGGTCCATTGAAGAAAGGAATGATAAAACATTCAAAGCAGCCAGCCTTGATGATTCTTTATACAATGTTAGTGACATGGGTGGCATTGGGTTTGGTTATCAAACTACGCCCATGGAGAGAGCTGTTTTTGAAGATATCAGTTTAAGTGAGTTGGGAGGTGACTTGTTCAAAGAGTCAACACTCCAAGAAGGGTACGAAGAGCACCTTCGTGCTGATCAAAACAATCAATCCCCTAGCATTTGGGATCCAAGTGTGAAGGCATTTAGTGATGAGAAAGAAACGGTGTGGGATGAGTTTCCCTTTGATCCTAATGAAGCTAAAATTTTTGCTTTGATCATGGAGACAATGAAGTGGGAGTGGAGCTTGAAGACCATATGGCTTTGGGTGATGAAGAGTTTGAAGGTGTTCTTAAACACAAATCTGATTTACCTATTCTTGAAGTTGGTTGTAAGCAAAGGCTTGAAGAATTAGAAGAACCTGATCCTCTTTATAAAATTGAGCAATTTCAGTTAGTGGGAGGTGAAGAAAAGGAGTCTTGGAGCAGCGATGGGGGCAGCAAAGAAGAGAAACAAGGTTCTGATCTTCAGTTGCAGCCTATCAACAGTTCACCAACCTTGCATGTTCATGAGCGTGAAGATCAATGCAAGGTAAATTTTGAAAAATAAGTGCAAGCTCTATCCCTATTTGATCACACACACAATTTGGTTGAAGATTTCTACTGGAAGGTTCAGCTTGAAGAAAGACAAAGAGGAGTTAAAAATGAAGTTGCTCTTCCCAAGTTGCAACTTATCAGAGATTCCATGGAGACATTGAAATCAGCATACATACACTTGATTGAAGGTCAAGATTATGCCTTCAAAATTGCAAAGAAAACCATTTGTGCTTTCCAAGGAAGTGAGAGAAAGGTTGATGAGCTCACTATGGAACTCGAATCCACAAGAGGCATGTTGAAAGAAACTCAATTGGCTCTAACAGAGGTTGAAGACCAGTTTTCTGACTTCAAACTTTTCAAGGAGCAAGAGGTTGCACGACGAGCTGAAGAGATCGAGCAAGTGATTGGAGAGCTTGATAGTCTTCAGGAGGAGTTTGATCTTGAAAGCATCTCAAGAAAATCAGAAGCTGTATGTGCAGATTTGGAGCAGCAAGACGAAAGGAATGACTTCCAAGTTTTTGACAACCCTCTCTTTGAAGTGGATGCAGAGGAAACTTATGATAACCCTCTCTTTCTGATTGAAGATAAAACATGTGAAGGTCGCAAACTAGTTACTCATGAAGAAAGGGAGAAAGAAGGACGAAAGCATGTTGATTGCATATTTGACAGCCCATCCCTTGGTTTGAGAGATGCTTCGGCTCATTCAAGTCTATCTTGGGAGATGGGTTTGAATACGTCTGTTGTTCCATACTCCATTGTTGTTGAAGCTTTCATGGATAGGCTTCAAAGGTTCACTAGAGGAGATACCGATTTCATGAGGATGCACTTGGTTTTGACCAACACTTGGGGTTGTGTTGAGTTTTCTTTTCAGTGTATTGAAAGTCATTTTCAGTTGGGTATCCATGCTTGGGATCCTCGACAGAGGTTGATGGGGTTAAAAACTTGTGGAAAGATGAATTCATGGAGAGATATGAATCAAATTATCAACTTCCTTGGTGCTGTTACTTTCATTACCAGCCACTTGATGGTTCCGTTTGCTCATCAACAAATGGATTGGAGAGAAACCCCGAGTAGATGCATTAATTGGGATGATGATTTTCAGTATAGCAGCAGTAGCTCATCTTCTAGGATGCTGATTATCTCTAAATCAGATCATAATTCAATCATTTCAGTCATGATGGACAATTGGGATACTTATCTTTTGACTTCACAGTCTCCTATGAGGACTGATTTTTGGCCTCAAATGCAAGAGGTGATGATTCAAAGTAATCTGAATCTGTCTTCGAGAGGTGTTCAGATTGTTCCCAGTGACTACTCCTATGCTATCCCTTGTACTTATACTTGGGGCAGCGAACATTCAATTGCCTTGGTTCATCATTCTGAGGTTCTTGGAGTTAGAATTGTGAGAAATTTCTACACTCTTCAAGGTTGTATCATGATAATTCAATTGAGGCATCGTAGATTCATGTGGAGTCATGAGTTTGACTTTGATGAGCTCTTGCAAAGGATTGCTTTCCTCTTTGCAAGAGAATTCAAAGCGGTCACATTTGCAATTGTGGCTTTGTTAGTTACCTTACGGAAAGATGCTGAGGGTTACAGTTTCGAGTGGAGCAGACTATCTTTCCCGTTGCCCAGGATTGTGATACAAAGTGGTATGGTTGATATTGATGACTCATAGTCTTTGGGCCATGAGATGCTACAAGGTGTTGACTTCAGTCCTTACAGGCTGTTCATGGGTAGTAACATTTGGGAGTCACAAGGGAGGTTAGTGCAGTTTTGGGATGATGCTTTCACTGATGTGATCAGAGTGGTGCAAAATCAGCATGGTGGCTCCTTCTTGAGACAAACATGGGACCTAGGGAGAGTATTCGAGTTGGTATGGATAAGCTTCAATTTTTCTGGGGTTGTGGTGGTATTGCTTGAGGGCAAGCAATTTTGGGAAGGGCGGACTGTAATCTCTCCATTTTTATCACTACATCTTCCAGTGACTGTTAGCCTATTCCTGGATGCTTGTAGGCTAGTCAAAGGCTGAATTAGGGTTTCCAGCTACTTGGAGGTTTCTTTTGAGGATTTAGGGGTTCGCATGTTGGAATTTTGCGGATTGGTTGCGAGATTCTTTTTGGGTTTTCAGAGAGCTTCGCAGTAGTATGACATGCAACTAAATCAGAGAACTTTTCCGAACTTACTATTTTTAGTAAGTTACAACGGTTGCATGTTGGATCTTTATAGATCGGATTCTAGATTCCTTATAGGTTTTCAGAGAGCTTCGCGACGATGTGACATGCAACTGAGTCAGAGAACTTTTCCGGACTTACTATTTTTAGTAAGTACGACGGCTGCTCCAATTGTGGTTAAAATGAGTTTGGAACAACTTACTATTTTTAGCAGTATGCTATTTTTAGTAAGTTCTATTTTTAGCAGTGCTATTTTTAGCAAGGTTTCTGCAATTCACTTCAGTGTTTATATCTGGCATGTCAATTTGAGCAGTTTGATCTCCAACACCCTTGGTGCTATTTTTGGCAGTGTTTCCACAACTTGGTATTATGGCTATTTCGGGCAGGGCAGTATATTCAGCCAGTCTCCAACATTTGAGGTGATTATTTTGGCAAGTTCAATATTTGATGAAAATATTATTTTAAGTGAAATATTTTTGCTAAGGCTTGGTGGACGCCCAAATGAAGAGATAAGTTGGTTTATTAAAAAGAGCAAACTTTATAAGGTTTCTCACTTAAGTATTTTGGATGCCATACTTGGAGCAATATTTGAAAAGCATTTCACTTTATTAATTGGGGCGCCTAACATTCCTTTTATTGGCATTTTAAATAAAGTTTTATCCTCCTTATGTTTGGACGCCAAGTTATGGAGAATGAAGTTTGAAATGAAAGGCAAATGTCAAAGCGAATTTGAATGTGAATCTCATGGGGGCGACCTAATTGGAGGGAAAAGGAATTTGAATTCAAGGTTGGAGAAAGTTATAAATAAGAGGCTTTGCTCTCTATTTCAGCATCTTGAGTTTATTGCAAAGTTATGCTATCGGAATGGTGACTGAGTGCTTCGGGGAAGGCATACCCCCTAGCTTGGCTTGATTTCTTGCTTGAAAGATAGCAACTAGTTAAGATAGGATTGTCTTTGGTCTTTGAATTGAGTTTGATGCATGTAGGAGTTCAGTTATTTGCATTCTATCAGATTTGCAGAGTTTCTGGAGTTGTTCAGCTGATTGTAGTTTTTATTCATATCTTGCAAAATAAAAATAGCATCGTTCTGGGTATTGTTTCTATCTAATTCCTTGCAAGGGGCGACCCTTCATGTTAATTCTTAGATTTATTTAGCAAGTATTGAATTTTTAAAGGTAAAATCGCCCTTTCTAGAGGGGCGCACTTTGTTGGGAGTGTCTTGAATTCCATGCAAATAAATGGAGGTTGTTTGAGTGGGTTTTGATGTCTAGTCTTGGTCGCCATTATTATTAGAGTATTATGCATTTTACCTCATGTCTTTCAGTTGGGTTTTGAGAAAGTTATGAGCAATTTAGTGAGGTTACATGTTGCTGGTCTGCACAATTTCAGTCACTGTCACAGTCATATCAGGTTATGAGAAGTCATCTCTTGAGTGGGCTTGAGTCTAGGGAGTCAAGATTCATTATGGGGGAGTGTCTTTATGTTATTGCAGCATTATATGACTTCTAATCATGTGTATTGACGGTTCTCTACTACATTGTAAGTTGAACAATAGTACTGTCAATAATTCTCATCCTTATCTAGCTCTTGCAATTCCCACGATCGTGGAAGAAACTAGCCTCCTCTCAGTCTATAGCCTTAAGTTTCCGTTTCTTGCATCACCCGCTGAAAAAGTGGAAGAGGATGGCTTGCCGCCTATTTATTTATTGTATTGCATTGTTCATCATATTGTTGATCGGCTGAGCCATCAACATACTCCCGCTGAACAAGTGATCGAGTTGCATCTTTAAATTCAGTAATGTACTTTCCATTTCAATCCTCCCACTGAATAAGTGGTTGAGTTGATTGTATCTCTTCAGTTACTATTTCAGTAATTTCAATTGTACTATTGATCCCCTTTCGAGTAAGCTCTCACCTTGCCCGCAATGGGATCTGGGTTGATAGAGGAAAGGGTTCCCTTTAGTTGATTGAGTTTTCCATTAACGTTAACGGATGAATTGAATTGTGGAAAATTTGGAAAAAATTGACCTAGCATATTTCAATCAATTTGTCAAAACTTGAATGTTACAATAAATATATTGAATTCATTGTTCATTGTTTCAGCATTTAAAATAAAATAATACAATTAGTAATCGGCATCATATGGGTCATCACGAAAATCTACATCAACATCATCATTGACATTAGATGATGTAGGTAAATTAGTAGAACCACATGCAACCCCACTATCACTTGCACTAGAAGCACGTTGGGTATCCAACTCCACAGAAAGAAAAGATTGTGTGGCAACTGAAATATTCAAATTAGTCTGCTCTAGATCTACATCCCACAACTTTGTGCTTCCTTCCTTGTACTCATTCTTTCTATGAGTAAGAAGGTGCAAGTTGTAATGCACATAAACTAGCTCTTCCGCCTTACTTGCTGCCAATAAATTGTGTTTCACTAAGTGGATAAAGCAGTATGTACTCCAATTTCACTCAGATGAAGAGGAACTAGCAACCTATTGAAACAAAGTGAAATGGTTACAATTTTAAATTTGTAAATCAAATTTTAAATTTTAAGTTAATAATTTTATTATTTTTAAAATAGTAAACAGTATAAATTTAGAGAGTGCAATAAAAATTAAGAAACTTACCTGTGATAAAACTTTGATCACAAGAGTTTGGAGGTGTGGTGATATATGACCATTGAGGTACCACCAAGCATGAGCATCCTTCCTATAATTGTCACGAAGAGCAGCAGCAATTTGATTATCAGAGGCTACAAAATCAGCAAACTCACTTGTAACTAAATCCTCCATGATATTAAGTGCTTTCCTACACCCATCACTGACTTATGTATCTTTGTATGGTGGCACCCTTGATGGCATAGCAAGAATTTCATCACTAAAATTTGGGAGTCAATGCAAATGCAAGATGTAGTGGGTTGGTCATTTTGTTCCACCACTCAACACAAATTGTTTGCACCTCCTTTGAAGAAAGTTTCTTCAAGATCTTGCAGTTTTTCATTGATGATGATTTTCATTTTCCCGATCACTGAGTCAATGCCATCGTATACTTCTCCCAAACATGGCTTATCCATGTCGCTAAAACGGATCATACTAATGATGGGCTCAATGAAACTAAGAAGATATTCCACTTTTTCCCACCAAGTGTCATCTAGGATCATCCGCTTCACATTTGTTTCCCTTTCAATATTGGATCGCCTCCATAGGGACCAACTTTGATTGATAATCATGCTAGAAAGTGGCTCCCGCACCTTCACAAGTCGCCTCAAGACAATTGTGTTGGATGCAAATTTGGTTTTGGAAACCTATTCAAAAAATTAAAATATAAAGAAGACATGCTCGAATTTAAAAAATAAGTTAGTAATTAAGTGAAATGTAAAATTTAAAAATTGAAGTGTTTCAATTACCTTCAACTACTCCAACTGTGAAAATGTTCTAAAAATGGCCTGTAATATGTGATGGTTTGTGATGAACATCTGGATCTCTTCAACCTCAACATAAATTTGTTTGATCCAATTTATTTTTCCACCCAACTTTTGTAGCATGAGGTTGAGAGAGTGAACAACACAAGGTGTCCAAAATATGTGTTCAAATCATGTCTCAATCAACAAACCTATAACTCTACAACTCTTTGCATTGTCCATTATTACTTGGACAACATTTTGAGGACCCACATCTGGGATGCATTGTATAAGGATGTTAGCAATAAATTGTGCATCCTTCACCTATCCCTCACAATCCACGGCTTTCAAAAACATTACCCCTTTAGGGCACACTGCAATCACATTGATTAATGGCCAATTTTTGGTATCCTTCCATCCATTAAAAATAAATGACACCCTTGTTTGTTTCCATGAATTTCTAATGGGAGTCAATGCATTGCCTATGTTTTTTACCTCCTTTGCTAGTAAGGTGCTACACACCTCCTCATAACCTGGCCTTGTATACCCTTGTGGAGCCTTATTTACATTTCTCAACATATCCTGCCAATATGGTGATCGAACAACATTACATGACAAACTGTTTGCATATACACATCTTGCAAAGGTTTGATCTGCAATCTCTCTAGCATCATTCTTAAATACTCTCTCTAATGGCCCCTTGCTTCTCTTCACATTAACAGGTTCTTCAATTCTACCCAAAAAAGGGTGGCTCTCTACTATGACATCAGGAAAGACACTATGAGATGGAGAAGAAGGGAGACTCCTTGATCCCCTTCCACTCCTCAAAGGATGGTTTGTGCCACAAGCAAGTCTTGCATCTGCTTCCTCTTGCTCTCTAATAAATTCTACTATCTATCGAGATGGTAACCCGTTACCATCCTTTCCTGGACATGCTTTGGTTCCCTAAAGAGGGATGGCACATAAATGGGTTTTCACACAGCTATATAAGCTAGTACACCTCACATTACAAAAATTGCATATCCAAACAAATGTCCCTCCCCCTTGAACTTGTTCTATCATTTGTACATGTTTCCATAAAGGTGAATTTGGATCGGTTTTGAAGGTGGGTCGAGCAATAGAACTAGTACTGGTTGCCATTATATTCGCTACAAAAAATTCAAAAAATAATTATTAAATTATATACTATTTTAAAAAAATATTATTAATTTATAATTAACATTTATTATTTATTAATTATTATTTAATTTATTATTTAAAATTAATATAATTATAATTTATAATTTATGTTATTAATTATTAATTGTTGAAGTAATACTACTAGCAACATATAAAAATTTCAATTAATTACACCACATTGATTATGTTATAACTATATTAATATAATATTTATTGTTTAATATTTACATCTATTATATTAATTATTAATTTATTGATATAAATCAAATAAGAAAATAATAAAATTAAAAATATTAATAATTAAAATTAAAATTGTTTATATTATGTTGTTTAATAAATTAATAAATTATATTATGTTATTTTATATAAAATTATATTATCATGCTAATTATTAATTAATAATAAATTATAATTTATTATTTAATAAACAATATATTATACTAATCATTATAAAACAATTAATAGTAATAAATTATATTATTATGTTAATTAATAATTTAGTAAACAATATTATAAATTATATAATAATATTATAATAGTTAATATTAAAATTTAAAAAATATAAACTTAAATAATAAACCTGTTAATCGTTAAACAATTATTAATAATTTTATTTTTCGTTTTAAATTTTAATTTTTAAACTATTAAAAAAACTAAACAAAACATATTTACAAAACACAAACCCTACCTACGGTGGATCAAGGGGGACTAGCAATAGTGGCGCAAACAATTTAACATACAGCTGCTTGCAAGTTCCTCGATTGTGACTCATCCTCTTTGACCTGTGACCTATCCTTTTTCGCCCTCTTCAGTCGATGACCAAAAACTTTGAAAAACCCTTTGAAATGTGCTTTTTGTAGTCAGGAATGGAAGCAAGGAAAGGAAACGCTGCAAACCTCAACAAAGAAACCCATGACAATATGTTTTTAGGGTTTTTGCCTTCTACAATGCAAAAATGTCAATAACAATTTCCAAATCTATGTCGATTCTTTTGGAGTCGTGTCAGAAACGCCATGTTGACTCAAAAAACATCGCGATTCGATAGAAAAAGGAAAAACATTTGACATACAAAACATGAAGCCTATCTGATTCCACAAGGTTTCTTGAACGTACCCAATTTCGAGGCGTACAATACCCGAAATTGGCCCTCAATCCTAGCAATTCGGCTACTTAGTTTTATAACAAAAGATATAAATGGAATAGGAACAAGACTCCATATGCCCAACTTAAAACAAAATGAAAAGAGATTAATGCAATATTAAACCCTTTATTCTAAATAACCATACATTTGATTGAGTTAATGAGTGCTTCAAACAAAACAAAACAAATACTTAATACTCTTACCAATATAAACCCTCTTTGTGATGTTGATTGCTCAAAATTGGATTGATGTGATTGTTCAAGGATTTATGCAAAAAAATTGTAACATGTACTTGTCAAGCTGAGGAGGATGATCCCTCATTTAATGAAGGATTGGTTTGGATTTATAGATTTTCAATTGAGGATGTGAATGCTCTAGATTTGAAGATTTATTGAAATGAATGGTTGAAATGCATTAGCTTCTAGAATAAGTTAACTTTTAAAGAAAGCTAATAGATGAATGATCAAGATTGATTGAAAATGAATAGATGAGATTGATTGAGATAACTTTATTAAATGATGGATTGTTAGGGCTATCTTTATGTAAGTGGTTGAGATTTAAAGATGTCGTGTGCAAATGAAAACTAGAGCTATAATATTAGTTTGATTTTTATTTACTAGTTAGCCATGTGTCTAGTTGACATATTTATTTATTTGTGAAAAATGGAGAATGTAGATCATATTTATTTTGGAATTCGAATGGAATAATAAATTTATTTAGTTTATTAAAATATTATTAAAAGTGAATTAAATTTATTTATTTTGGATGAACAAGGGCAATTAGCCTAAGTAATTAAATAATTGAAATTATTTAATTAGTAATGTGGTGATGATATGGTGTTAGGATGTTCTAAAATTTAAGTGTCTACATTTTGCCCTCTTTAAAATGGCATTGCAATTAAAAGTAACGATGTTTCAAACAAAGTAAATATAAATACTTGCTTGAACAACATTGGTGATAGTATGCCCCAATCAATGATGGATTGATAATTTGACTTCATATAGATTGATTGATTGAAGTTGATGGGTTGGGTTGATTGAAATTTTGATAATTCAACACTTGGATGGATATTAAATTTGAAACGTCATTTATATTCACCTACTTGTTTTTTAATTGATCCTACATATCAATTTAACATATGCACTAAGGAGTTTTTGTTTGGTCATGATATTAAGCAATGGGCTTATGTACATTCTAGTGTTTCATTAAATATGACTAATGCAATTTTGATTGAGACCATTGGTTGCATCATTTTACATTTGAAAATTGGCCTTAAGGAACTTCCAATGTTGTGTTAGTCCATCACCAAATAGATTTTCTATGTTGCTTGGCAGACAAAGAACAAAGCAGTGCAAAGCAATTCCTTCCATTTACAGAAATGTGTTAAGTTTTCATGAAGGCCAAGTGGTTAAAGTTGATAGATCTCCATATAAGTCATTATTTAATTTGAGTAATTTTGCATTGAATACATTTTTTGTGAAGACTCCTAAGGAGCCTCCATATGAGCATAAAGATGATATACATGAATTATACAAATTTTGCAAAGAGGAACAAAGCACAAATATGAGAAAAAATCAAGAATTTACAATAGAGCTTATTGTGATTCAATCTAAGGCTACTTATGCACCTTCTTATATTAGAACTTACATAGATTAAAGGCCTAAATAAACTCAAGTTGCATATCCTACCATGTCAAGCATCAAGTTATTTGCATCTACATATCTTCCAATGATTCTTACTAAGAACAAATTACTCCTATACCAAGAAAGCAACAAAGAAAAAAGGAATTATGTATGATAAACCTACATTTCACCCTAGATGCAATATTTCTTCATGGTTACCGAAGAAAGATGTTCTGGTTGAGGAAATTCATGATCTCTCTTTGGAGCGACCTCCAAAGAAACAAGAACAATGGGTAAATAAAAATAAATTGACACACTAAAAGCACCACTTCTTATCAAAATGAAAGCCATTTAATTGAGGACAAAGAATCTGATGTTACTTATTGGGATAAGGATGACCTCATGGATGGTGATCTCTCTAATTTTGTTGCTTGAGACCTTACGCATTCTTATGCATTACCTATTTATCTAGTTGTTTAATTGAGGACCAAGAACTTGATGTTGCTTATTGGGATAGGGATGACCTCATGGATGGTGATATCTCTAATTTTGTTGCTTGAGACCTTACGCATCCTTATACTTCACTTATTTTTTAGTATATAATTTTCCTTTCTTACATGCCCTTATAACTTGGCCTTTTATTTAAACCATGTTATGCATCTCCTAATTTCATTTCACCACCTATATTGTGTCTTATGCTTTCTTTCCACACTTGGAGGCATCTTTCCTTTTGACTCTTGTATGGTTAGCTCTTATGCTTTCCTCTTTTCCTTGTTAGCTCCTATGCTTTCTGATTTGTCCTATTTCCTTCTTGTGTTCCACATTTACCACCTATGTTTTCCATGTTCCTTGCTCCTATATTACATGTCACAATTACCTATGTTTCATCTTATTACATCTAGCTCTTATATTATCCACATGCTATGCCTATTATGATGATCACAATACCTACACATACTTATGATATCATCTTACTCACGTATCATGTTACATACTCATGATTATCTTGTTTATGTCGTAACATGTTATATGTTTATGACATTTCCGTGTTTTCTAATGATCATCAAGCTCAAATCTTACGGTATCATGTTTATCTTATGCTCATATGCCTATACATTATGATCCTTATTATGCTTATATCTTATGATTACATGTTTATGATCTTAATCATGCTTATATCTTATGACTTCCATATGTTTTTGTGATCCTTATCTGGTATTTATGGATATCGTTGTCTTGTTATTTTCCTTCATGGGGGTCAACACTGAGGAGCACCTTATTTTCCCTTGTTATATGTACATCCATGATCACAGCTTACCTATGTTCTTACATGCTTGTGACATAATATCTTCTACCACTTTTACATGTTTTATCATGATCATATCTTTCTCTTTTTATCTCGAATTTCTTGCATCCTTTGTATGCAAGCAATTGGAGGGGAGGCATATATGTCACTAGCGGTTTTTTTGTAAATTGTAATTTGCAATGGCAGGTTCATAATCCTTCCCATGTTGAAGGGAGCTTTATCAACCTTTCAATATTGTTAGAATCTTCCAGTTGGAGTACTACCAGTTTTCTGCATTATCAGCACCTTGCCACTTTCCACTCAAATGGAATCACTTATCCTTCTCCTATTTACATTTACTATTTTGAAGATAGGTTCCAAGCAAGTTGTAGTTAGCAACTATTTTAAATGTGTGACAAATGCTACACGCTGCTTGTTATTTTTGTATTGCAAGTTTAAGATGGAGCACTCATTATGAGGAGAATACAAGAATCATCGTCCATATCCTTTGAGTGTTTGAAATATTTATTTTCCATTATGAAAGCTTATTTATTTACATTCGTAATAGGAGATAAAGTGAGAACAAGAAGAAGCCTTAAGCTAAAGCATGATATATGGTACACAACACAGGGATTACTAGAACAAAACGAAGCTATGACACATTCTTGCCCAGTTTTGGTTCCCCCTTATCCACTTGATCCCTATGGGTTATGGCTTATTGCTTATGGTTCAAGCTCCCAAAAGCAAAGTCCTTTCTAAACAAGGCTAGGCAGGGTGGGGGAAAGAGCTCTCTAAAGCAGCTATTGCTATGTCCCCAAAAGAATCTCCATGGTTGCATGCACATCAAAGTGGTGGCAAAATGTAATGATGAAAGCTACATACCCATGTCCTTTTCCCTTATGTTTTGGACCCACTTTGATTGAGGTATTGTTTATGCAATAACAAGTCTACAAGTAGCATATTCTTACATGAAATTCAGCTCACTGCCTTATTTTATCCTGTCCCCTTCATCACTCATCCCCAAAAGCTAGTCTCAATCCCTAGATCTCCTAGATTCATGAGTGCAGAATTGACCAAACTTTTAGATTCTAAAATTCAAATTTAACCCATTGCTAAACTTTCAACTAGTCATTTCAAGCCAACCTCGCACATGTTTGCATGGATTTGTGTGCTATGTCTATTCAAGGACATTCACCATTTAGTTTGAAATTAAGTAGAGAATTATGGAAAACCCATTGTCATAGATCATTTGTGATATCACTGATACATCAATAGCAGCATTATCAAAGTATATATCAACATATATCATCTTAAGCATCTCTGCATGCTTGACTACTGTTTTCCAAAGTTGTTGAATCAGTCTGCCTGGGGGCTTGACCAAGGGAGAGCAAATCATTTCCTTGCAAGTTGCCAAATGTTGTCTCTAGACACCACCTCGTTCAGACATAGGTACAATGAGCTGAGGTATTCCTGCTATAGTCAATTCCTTGCCTATTCATTTTCATGAGTCCAAGTTCAATTCCACACGCTAGATCAGCTCCCAAGCATGGAGATCAGTTCCACGAGCACAGATTTGAACCAGGGAAAAGTACAGTTCGTTCATAGATTTGGAGGCATTCATCTGGACAAAGTCCTAATTTTCAGCACATTGGCAAACCAATTTGGGGCATCTTCGGCAGCATATTCCTACATCTGGAATCCAGTGCATTGCATTTCATTTATTTAAATTCCATGAATTTAATTCTGCATGTATTATTCCAGTCCCACCTCTAACCCTAGGGTATTATTATTGTTTAAACTTTAATTAAGTCTCTATGATATTTATGTGAAGGTGCATTTGTTTCCTTATAAATTTATAATAGTAGATGTTAAGAAATATGTATGTTGTTTCTATTATAAACATATATATTAATGATTTTTACATTTTTTTTGTATGGACAAACCCAAAAACGAACCCAGCCCCAAAAAAAAAATTCCGGATCCACGAACCAAATCCATGAAACCGAACCAGGATCCGAACCAGAACCGATAACTTAGGTTTTGTTCAATGTGCATGCATGAATAAATCAGCAAATTTGATAATTTTGAAAGTGAAGGTATGAAATTCAATGAATTCCAAACTGAAAGCATAAAAAAAAACCATCTTCTGTTACACAGCTTTTACCTTCAAGACTCAGAATGGGTACAATGTGTTGTTTACTAAATGGGGCTAACAATTATACTTGTGTTAAACTCCATGTTGCCAGTCCTGGTACAGGTTCAGTGATCAGGTATCACAGTTCAGCAATTTCTTTTTTATCCAAGTTCAGTATGGCTAAAGTATAGCCATACAAAAAATATATAAAATTTTCTAAGTTCTTGACAAACAAATCTATATATCTATAATATACATAGAATACAAAATTAACCACAAAAAAGCTACTGCTAACTTGATAATTCGACGATTTTTTTCATTAGGTTTTAGCTTTTATGCTTTGAACATGTCCTTTTATTCCTTTTTTTTCATTGAGGGCCTCAGACTCAAATCATTCAGTCCATGTTCGGACAGGGCAAGCTGTCTACTGCCCAGATACATCTCGGATCTGTCTCAGAAAAACACAAGACATGCCCAGGAACAGCACTGAATATCAGAGGAACAAACGCTGTTCGGATAAGAGGACCAACCTAGGATTTACCCAATCAAATTGGGTCTGGGTATGAAGAGCCTAAGGGAGAATCCACTAACAAAGGCTAATCCCCTATTATTGACAAGCCACAAAGTTAAATATTTTATGATTAATTTTTTATGTATTTTCAAAAAAAAAAGGAATCAAGTTTCTGAACAGAAGTTGATAGAGATATATCCCTGAAAAGTGAAAACTAAAGAAATTTAGATTTCCTAATACATACTTGAACACAGAACACTAAAATTCATTTTTAACCACTTTCTTGGTTTACGTTGCTACTTAGATTGTCACATCAAGCTGTATTTTTCCAACTAATAAATTCTTCCAATCATCTTCATCATCCTTTCATTAAAAGACCCTGTTCATTGAAATCCATATGTGAAGAATTCTTGCATAATAAAACATTCGTTTAACAAGCTTTAGAATTTATCGCAGTGGAAACAGATAATAGCATTATATTTTGCTAATAGATGCTGTCAGAAGATATCATGCACTACCTCTTCAGGCACACTAACAGTAGCATTATCTGGAAAACTACTAGCAATGCCAAGCCATGCACAACAGTGTTGTGGCCGCCCCTCTGGGCCAAACATGGTGTTTCGGAAAACCTGGTTGTAGAGAAGTAGATTAGCAAAAAGATGAGAATTGAAATGTGAAGAATTATAAGGATCAATGTACAAAAGTTAAGCAAAGAAAATAAAACTGGAAAAGATGGTATAGAAGTTAACAATTTGAAAACTTACAACAGTAAGATGTTGGCGATAGTAGTATAGCTGTTTCAGGCAAGCATGTTTAGACAGCTGATCTTCAATTTCATCAACACTCCTGCACATGGAAAAGATGCTTTCCTCACAGATTTTACGTAGCAGTTTGAAAAAGAAACTACTAACTAGTGTATGTTTCCCTCTTCAATTCAATTCCATTCAAATTTGCATATGTTCATAGCTTGAGTTCATGAACATGATAACCCAAAATCCTACACATGCTACTGAAGCTGTTTCAAGCGCTAAACAAAATGGGTAAATTCGGTGTCTTGAATTGCCACAACATGGTATACACTGTTCTTTTCCTGATAATCCTAGTTCTCATGTATTGCTATTATGAACACAGAAACATAGAAGTTGATATTTCAAACAAATAGAAACTTTGGAGGCATTGCATAAATTGAACATGTACCAAGCCATTATTCTATAATAATACCTGGACCAAACATAGGCTGCATTTCCTTCTGACACCAAACCTTCCTTGCCAGTAGAAATTGTGGCCTTCTCCAAGTGTCTAATATTTATTGGTGATCTAGATGATGTGACGACCATCAATACAGAGAGCCAGTCTTTTCGGAAATCCTGCATGGAGATCAGATTCAAAAACACATTGATAAAATTTGACTTGAAAGATACCATTTTCGTTTAAATCTTTCTGCACAGTCAACTCTCATGTAGTTATTATTTATGAAATTCACTAAAGAAATGCCAAAATGAAACATTACAGAAGAAAATAATCTCTACATCAACAAAATAAAATCATATATTCTAATGTCAAAAGATTTTCAAACAAAACAAGATTTGTAAGTACCACCAGAGCTCTCACAATTTACCATGTAGACCAATATTATTTTCGACCACCATGGAAAAGGAATCCCATTAAAACTAAACAATGTTGTGTATGGGCATCCTGATGAGGAATTATTATCAAAGATACCTGTTTTCCAATAACATGTATATGAAAATGATCTTCTTGCCACTATGCTGTTAAGTCAAAAACTCAAGGTCCAGGTTTCCACATAAAGAAAGCACATTACAAAATGTCCATAAAAGCTATTTGAGCTTTAAAACTAGATCCTTCACAGTACGTCAATATGTAAGTCTACTCTGACTCAAGCTGATCCAGAAGACTGTTACCCATTCGAGACTTTATTCATGATTATTTTTTCAAATGATCTACTTTAAGCAGGTTGATGTTTAATTACTCACTAACAAGGATATAAAACCTTCACTCATGTTTATTGTGTTATCCTGATAGTATGCATCTCATGCTTACATCCTATGTTACTTGCATGATATATCTTTGACATTGAAAATGTAATCAAATCTTCTATCAGATTGAGAGACTAAGGGTTCTAAAGAAATTCTAAGTGTAAGAATTCTACTCAAAATTCTAAGTCAGATTTTCGATTTCCAGATTTTACTTATACTGAATGTGCTGATTGCAGAACATTTATTGATTTTGATGTTTGCATATCAATGAGGGAACCAAGTTTAATATCTTAGAGACTCGCCTCTAAGGGATGCGTCCCTTGAGAGGACGTGTCTCCACACGTGGAGACACGTCCGCTCAAGGGACGTGTCCCTTTGGGCGCACGGGTCTCATAGACAGCCGACTAACACTCGGCTTTAACAAACTTAACACATAAGTCCTCACATACATGGCAGACATATATTATATGAGTTCCGATTTTATTCAATGCAGATTTAAATCATCTTTTATTATTTTCGAATTTATGCATGCTTATAAATTCGACTAACTTATTTTTCCATAAATATTAAACATGAAGAGCTTTTGATCTTATATAAACGATGATGATGCTTATAGCAATCATCGTTTATATCTGACCTAAGCTACCATTCATCAACAGACATTTACATGTTTTCTAATAAGTATTATGCTCATATCTTATCATGTCATCTTTATGCTTACATGATGATCCTTATCACGCTTATATCTTACATCTCACTTGTGCTTACATGATCCTAATCCAAAATCTTGTTACTAGCCTTCATTGGGGTCAACATTGGGAGGCCAACTTGCTTTCCCTTATTATATGTGTTTTCATGATCAATCTTAGCTCTGTTCTTACATGCTTCTCACATGATACCTTTTACCACTTTCGCATGTTTTATCATGATCATATATTCTTTATCCTTACCTCCAATTCCCTGCATCCTTTGTATGCAACCTATTAGAAGGCGGCCTATATGTCACTAATCTTCCTTTTGTGAAATATGGTTTGCAATGACATGCTCATAATCATTCGCATGTTGAGGGGAACTCTATCAACCTTTTTGAATCTTCAAAATCTTTTGTTTAGTCAAATTCCAACCATTTTTTCCACTTAGAGTTTCACCACTTTCCTCTCAATACTACTGTAATGTTCGCCCTTAATTTTTTTTAATTTTTGACCAACAATATCAGCACAAGACCACTAATTAGCGTTAACTCCAAATATAAACCAGCTTGTGAAATAACCCTCACCAAGAATGTTCACCAAGATCCCAATGTGGGTGAGGTGATAGCATATGGTGCCAAAGATCATTAGCAACTGGAAAGAAGATACAAAGCTACTGCAGGTGGTTGTCCGACCATGAATAAAGTAATTACAAAGTAGGCAGATAACCGACATGAATTCCGCTCTACCGCTTATTCAGTGGGGGGAAATTAACAAGTGCTGAAAGTAAATTATTAAACTCAACCACTTCTCAGTGGGAATAATTACAAACTTATTTAATGCAGCAAATAAAGAATGACTATTAGTACTACTAATCAACCTTACAAATAAGAGTTTCAGCTGCAAAACATCAAAGAGATATCCTTCCAAAATCCACCATGAGTTAGAGTGAAAAACCTCTAACAATTACAATACAAGATGATATAGATTTCAAGTTCAAACCAACATTATTATGAAACTACACAAATCTAATCAGAAACAGCATAAAGAGAAAATCAGACCGGCAACATTAAAACTCACTGAAATGGACATATCTTCTTCGATATAGCTCGAAACGCCCTCAAACCACAGTCAAAAAATAGCTAAGAGCAAGGCCTCCAACTTCATAACAGAAAATCATGTCCAAACAGCAGTATTATTTCATGGCACGCATTCCAAGGCAGCAACAAGAGGGGGGGCCCTACCAAGGAGGTCGAACTCTTGCCAAAAATCCCACAGTTTGAAATAAAATCTAAAACTTCTCCAATCTACGTGCCCTTCACAGTCAAACAGCATGAGCAAATACCCAAAATGAAATTAAATTCAGTGGCGAAGCTATCAGTGAATCATTGCTTCAGCCATGTATAAAGCAACGGTGAAATAACAGGTTTTACAACAACAACTTTTCTAACAATATCAGAAAATATGCCCAATCTGCACTTCTGTGTGAAGCACAGTCTCAATCAACCACCTAGGAAGCCATAGTTCCAGGCCCGAAGGATGGTGTGTTTGCTACGCTTCCCCTTAGCCAGGTTCTGGATTCAATCCAATAGCATAACTTTACAATAATATTCAAGCATAATCAGCTCAAAGCAATGCCTTCATTTATAGCCTTCAAAGGGCAAACTAAGCAATTTGTAACTCCTCTTCAAGAAACTCTTCAATTACCTCCAGAAGACGCCACCTCTCAACATGCACTTTATTTGAATTAATAAAACATTAATCATCTCCTTCTAGGCGTCCAGTTTAAAGTTGCAACAATAAAACATTTTACATAAACATTAAATGCTCAAAGTGGTTGACCCCTTTATGACCCCTTCTTTAAAATGACTTGAAGTCATTAAGCCTAGGCGTGTGGGTACAACTACAAAACATAAAAATTGACTAAGTGTGGAACTCAGTCCAAGGAGGTAGCCAAGTGCAATGCCCAAACTATAACTGATAAACTACTTGAAATAGTAAACTAACATTAGCCGAGCTGAACCAAGCTGATGATGATGCCATTGCCACAAATGGTCTTACTAAAAATAGCAAATTCTCTAAATAGTAAGTTTGCAAAACTTCATCTGAACGCCAACCAAGCAGTAATCATGACTTACTATAAATAGTAAGTGACCGGAAAGGTTGATAGAATCCGATGCATGTTATACCTTCATGGAGATCTCTGAAAACCCAAAAAAACCCAAAAACCTTTCCTGCATGCAAGGTATCTGCCAAAATTGCATGTCATTTTCTTAACATGCATGTCACCACATTCTGATGCTCTCAAAAAACCCAAAAAGCTCCACCAAACATGCATTAGAAACTCACACATGCAAACCTTCAAAATTGCATCTGAAAGCAAAAACCCTAATTTCCAAATTTTACTTAGCCTACAAGTTTCCAAAAATAGGCTAAACCCAAAAGGAGAGCGTAGAGCTAAATTGGCAATATTACAGTACACCCTTCCCAAAATTGTGTGTCCTCAAGCAATGCAACCACACTCCAAGGAAATAGCTTGATCCTTACTATACCACGTTGGATACCAGGGTCCCAAATCCATCTCTGTAAAGACCCACCATGCTAATGTTACACCACACTGATCACACAACCATATCCAATATTCCAAGACTGCTTTGTCCTCCTTCCAAACATGCAACTTAATCTGACAATCTTGAAAGCACTGAAAACATAACCTTGGAGCATTCCATGACCAAAAAGCTCTGAAGAGTCAAGATCTGCAACACCAAAATCTAACACATTCCTGAGCAATAAGAAAGATAGTCTTCTCAACTCAAAAACATGCTCCACATCATAACTCCTCATAGCGTCAAATAGAGTCACAACAACATATGGGACTCATCTAATACTTCTTGCAACGAGAAGAGCAACTCCTTGCAGAAGTTCCTCCATCACATCCTCAAAATTCCATGAAGATGGATAATGCCTTCTTTGAAACAAACTATTATAACTGAGAAGACTCCAAGAAAAACTTACAAATTTCACCTCAAGAGTCTCCAACTGGTGAACCAAATCAGTTACAAACTCGCTGCCCCAAACATTAGTATAGGAGAAAATACAGAAAAGACCACTGATTAATGTTGGAGAACATCCCATACACGAATTTTGACTGCACGGAATCATTCCCTTTCTCATTTGAGGCCCAAAATCAGTCTTGATAGTAGACTGGAAGGTCTGAAAATGATTACACCAACTACCTATCAGGTCTGATTTAATCATATTGAGATCTGACTTATGAAAAATCAGCATCCCAGAATGTAACCAGCAGCTGTTACATGAAGAATCTTCAATAAAATAGGCATAACTGCTCATGAACAAGGCTGGTGGCACCCTTATCAAAGGTCCTATTGCCACAATAAAATAACTTTTGATCACATAACCCATCCAAAACATCATTTTATGATCAGAAATTACCAACCAATTGCTGATAAAGAAGGTAACAACACTTTTGGTACAAAAACTTTGGCACTTAACACTCCAATATACCTTCCCAACAATGTATTCAGGATCCAAAAATAAAATGCTTAACAGAAAACAATCTCCAACACTCTAGTGAAAGACCATAACACCATGTGTTGATTCCACCCTTTTAATTTTTCTGTTATTCTCTATTTGCTGAATGATGCCACGATCCCAAATCATCGGCATTGAAGAACCATTTCTCAGATGGAGAACAACTCTAACTTGAATTTTCTGATCTACACATTCCATCTGAATCATTACCTCTTAAAACTCCAAGAAGTATTCAACAAATCTGAATTCAAAATCAAAAGTTATGAATTGCTGGAAAGATTCAATGAACCCTTCGTCAATTTCAATTCTAAAATCAGTAACTCTTAAGGAAGTTGGTGCAGTCATAAAATCTGACCAAAATCTAATCAACATCCTCATCAAAAACTAAATAAATTCTTCGTCAGAATGCCAAACAATTCTTCGTTGTTGATCAAGAAGAATTTCTTCATCCCTTGTAGGTTCTTGATTTTCCATTTCCTGCAAAAAGGACGAACTAGGAGCAGTAGTAGGTTCATCTTTATGCATCTCATGCATCACTTTCCCACTAATGGAAAGCATGCTAGAATTTCTCCTTCCATCAAGAAATTTCAGTATCTCTTTAGCTCTCTCTTTATTTTCTTGCTCCCATGAAAATTGAACAACTACTTCTATTAAAGCCTCATGCACTTCTTGCAATTTGGCCTTAGTTTGCTCGTTCCACTCCAATGCCTTGTCAACAATTTTAGCAACTCTGTCTTTATCACGAATGATGAGCAAAAGACTTGATTTGAATTCTTGCAAGGCATTTTTAATTGACTTCATATCAGCAATAGAAATACAGCATATATCTAGACTTTTGGGCACATCATTAATCAGATCTTCTATTTGCCGATGAATATCATTAAGTTTGGATAAGACTTGAATTTCCTTTTCAGCGGTTAATGAATTTGGGCTGCACTCCTCATGATCAGGTTGAGATGATGCAGAGCTGCTACGATGTACAAAGATGTCAAAAATCCTTTCAGCTGTACTTCTAAAATTGTCACGCATCTGATGTACACTTTTCATCATCTCATCTATAATATCTCCCAATTCATTAGCTTTTTGCCTCAACTTGGCTTCAAGCGAAGAGAATTTTGTTTTGTGATCACTAGAAACAGCTTCCTCCATGTTGTCCTCAATGCATGAATTAGCATTTGTGAAGGAAGAATTTCCCACGTTTATCTCCTCAGTTTTTTCTTGGTGTTCTAACCAGAATCCTCCTGAATTTCAAAGATGTAGAAGAAATTCATCAGCTGATAGGATATCATCAACTGAAGACGTATTTTTAGATTCGGGAGGTTCAGCTCTTGATATTTCATCTTGATTCTCCTTAGCAAATGTGGTTGCACCACACTCTTCTGTTGGACGCATGGATTCTCCGTGTGTCTCAAAGACTGTTGTGGTCTTATTGCATTCTTCTCTCGAATGCATGGACACTTCTTGTGTCTCCAAAGTAGATATTGTCTCTTTGCACTCTGCTGCAGAATGCATGGACAAATGCATATCCGTAGATGTCTCCTGAGATTCTGCTACAAACTCAATGGGTTTCCAAATTTCATTCCTCTCTTCGGCATTTGAATTCTCCTCATTATTTTGTATTGTCTTCATCAAAAGAGGCTTCAATTTACCTTCACATTGATGAAACAACTCTTTGATCATTATTTCAGCCGTAGGAGAAATCTGCTCTTCTTACTCATATACGTCTAGAAAAAGAGATTGGATGTTTTGAGGAATGACTTCAACTTCATTAATTGTCAGAACAAGGACATTTCTAACAGCAGTAAATACATCCTCCTCTTGCCCACTCCAAATTGAATTGAAGAGATAATGGAACAAGTGATATATTTCATTTTGCATATCCAAGTCTATTAACAATAAACTTGATTTGATCTTTGAGAATGTCTATAATATAGCAACTCTTCTTGGGTAAAGACTACTTCTTGTTTCATCAAGATCCTGGAAACTTTCAACAATCGTATGCAGCACTTTCTTCATAGTATCATCATCATAAGGCATCAATGGTGCCAAGATCCTCATCATTTCACTAAGACAAGAAGTGATCAGCAGATTAACTTCATCAGGATGCATCAACCAATAAGGTTGATTCATAGAAATCATTGCAGGTATTAATGCCTTTTTAATCATTTTAGAAGGTGACTAGTTCACCCAACTCAAACATTGTTCTAACTTATGAAGAATGCCCACTTCCTCTTCCACTGACTTGCATTCTTCATTGAGCCTTTTCCCTGTTGTATAAAGTGACCTTGCCAAACTCAACTCTTCATTAGAAGCCATGACTAACTATCAACTTCTAACTAAACTCAAATCTGCCCATAGGTGTCGTATTTGTTTTGGTAGATTTCTGATTTAACACATGATAATCAACACACATGTGCAAGGTACTATTTTTCTTCTTCACAAGAACTACTACAGGAGCAAAAACAGTTTCTTGGTTTCTCAAAACCTCTGAAAAAGTAACAATCTCAGGAAGCTAAAACTAAACTTTGTTACCTCTGGTGTAGCACCGGAATTCTCTATCACTCATCTATCACTAAAGCTCGAAACTCACAAGATGACAAAATAACAGGCTCCGATACCACTGTAATGTTCCCCTTTAATTTTTTTTTATTTTTGACCAACAATATCAGCACAAGACCACTGATTAGTGTTAGCTCCAAATATAAACCAACTTATAAAATAACCCTCACCAAGAATGTTCACCAAGATCCCAATGTGGGCAAGGTGATGGCATATGCTATCGGGGATCATTAGCAATTGGAAAGAAGATACAAAGCTACTGCAAGCGGCTGGCCGACCATGAATAAAGTAATTACAAAGTAGGCGGATAACCAACCATGAATTCCGCTCTACCACTTATTTAGTGGGGAAAACTAACAAGTGCTGAAAGTAAATTATTAAACTCAACTACTTCACAGTGGGAGTAATTACAAACTTATTTAATGCAGCAAATAAAAAATGACTAACTTATTCAGTGGGGGGAAACAAACAAAGTGCTGAAAGTAAACTATTTAACTCAACCACTTCTCAGTGGGAGTAAATTTCAAAACTAAATTGCAACAAATAAGAAACGGCTGTTAGTACTACTAATCAGCCTTACAAATAAGAGTTTTAGCTGCAAAACATCAAAGAGATATGCTTCCAAAATCCACCATGAGTTAGAGTGATAAACCTCTAACACTTACAATACAAGAATGATATAGATTTCAAGTTCAAACCAGCATTATTATGAAACTACACAAGTCTGATCAGAAACAACATAAACAGAAAATCAGACCAGCAACATTAAAACCCATTGAAATGGACGTATCTTCTCCAATATAGCTTGGAATGCCCTCAAACCACAATCAAACAATAGCTAAGACAAAGGCATCCAACTTCATAACAGAAAACCGTGCCCAAACAGCAGTATTATTTCATGGAACGCATTCCAAGGCAGCAACACGAGGGGCGATCATACCAAGGAGGTCAACCTCTTGCCACAAATCCCACAGTTTGAAATAAATATGAAACTTCTCCAATCTAGGCACCCTTCACTGTCAAACAGCATGAGCAAATACTCAGAATGAAATTAAATTCAATGGCAAAGCTATCAATGAATCATTGCTTCAGCCATGTATAAAGCAGCAGTGAAATAACAGGTTTTACAACAGCAACCTGTCTAACAATATCAGAAAGTATGCCCAATCTGCACTTTTGTGTGAAGCATAGTCTCAATCACACCTAGGAAGCCATAGTTTCAGGCTTGAAGGATGGTGTGTTTGCTAAGCTTCTCCTTAGCCAGGTTCTAGATTCAATCCAGCAACATAACTTTACAATAATATTCAAGCATAATCATCTCAAAACAATGCCTTCCTTTATAGCCTTCAAAGAGCAAACTAAGCAATTTGTAACTCCTCTTCAAGAAACTCTTTAATTACCTCCAGGAGACACCACCTCTCAACATGCACTTTATTTGAATTAATAAAACATTAATCATCTCCTTCTAGGCATCCACTTTAAAGTTGCAACAATAAAACATTTTAAATAAACATTTAATGCTCAAAGTGGTTGACCCCTTTATGACCCCTTATTTAAAATGACTTGAAGTCATTAAGCTTAGGCGTGTGGGTACAACTACAAAACATAAAAATTGACTAAGTATGGAACTCAGTCCAAGGAGGTAGCCAAGAGCAACGCCCAAACTATAACTGATAAACTGCTAGAAATAGCAAACTGACATTAGCCTAGCTGAACCAAGCTGATGATGATGCCACTGCCACAAATGGTCTTACTAATTATAGCAAATGTTCAAAATAGTAAGTTATCAAAACTTCATTTGAACGCCAATTGAGCAATAATCACGACTTACAATAAATAGTAAGTGATCGGAAAGGTTGACAGAATCTAATGCAAATTATACCTCTAGGGAGATCTCTAAAAACCCAGAAAAACCAAGAAATCTTTCCTGCACGCAAGGTATCTGCCAAAATTGCATGTCATTTTCTTAACATGCATGTCACCACATCCTGAAGCTCTCAAAAAACCCAAAAAGCTCCACCAGACATGCATTAGAAACTCACACATGCAAACCTTCAAAATTGCATCTGAAAGCGGAAACCCTAATTTCCAAATTTTACTTAGCCTACGAGTTTCCGGAAATAGGCGAAATCCAAAAGGAGAACATAGGGCTAAATTGGGGACGTTACAACTACTTTTGAAGATAGTTTTCAAAATAGGTTGTAGTTAGTGCTTATTTTAAATGTGTGACATGATTCTCATTGCTTTTCCTTTTTTGCCAATTTCTGATGCAACACTCATTGTAAGGAGGCTACAATAGTGATCATTTATATTCATCCTCATAATAGTTTTGATGCCCATCAAGGTGGCGCAAAATGTAATAATTTTGAAAATTGCATACCCATGCCCTTTTCCCTTATTTTTTTGGTCCACTCGAATTAGAGTGTACTTTATGCAATAACAAGTCTATGAGTGACACATTCTTGTGTAGAAATCAACTCATGACATCATGTCACCCTATCCTCATCAGTACACATGCTGAAGAACTTGTTTCAAGCCCTAGATCTTCCAAGCATCAACCTACATCAAATCTATAGGTGTGGAATTGACCTAGTTTATTTCTAGTCATAAATTTGAACCTTGGACTTTTAAAATTCAACATTTGAATTCAAACTAGTCAACATCAAGAAGTCATAGGGGAATAATTGGATAGCATTATCATAGAGCATTCGTGATACATTAGCATACATCATCTTAGGCATCTTGGCCATTAAATCAATCTACCTACTAGCTTGATCAAAGGAGAATAAATCCTTGGTTAACAAGTTCCCAAATGGTATCTTTAGACATCATCCCATTTCAATAACTAATACAACAAGATGAGGT
The DNA here is from genome assembly GCA_007115665.2 of Sequoiadendron giganteum. Lineage (NCBI taxonomy): Eukaryota > Viridiplantae > Streptophyta > Pinopsida > Cupressales > Cupressaceae > Sequoiadendron > Sequoiadendron giganteum. Next base: position 409,540,792 of record CM021106.1, read on the forward strand.
AAACTTGCAATAGTCATCAACTTCCAACCAATTGCAATCCACAACTTTAGTTCAAATTCAAGCACCAAGTTCAATTCTGAACTGTTGGAAATTAGTTCCACACTCACAAAAATCAACCAAACAGTTGTACAGTGAGTTCGCAATTCCAAATCCATTCTTCAGAGCCCTATTCATCTAGAAGTAAGCTGACGAGGTTTAATGAATCTAACAAATCTTAATTTTCTAACACCCTGGAAAATCGATTCATGATGTCTTTAGTAGCATATTCCTCCATTCAGATTTGACCTAAGCATTGCATTTAATTCATTTAATTTGTTAATTTCAGTTATACATTTATTGTTCCAGCCGTAGCTCTTAATCCTACACTTGATTATATATATGTATATGGATGTATGTGTACATATGAACTCAAGGATATCAATTTCGTACTTGCCAAAGTAAACCAAATAGTTCTACAGTGACTTTGCAGTTTCAAATCCATTCATCTAACAAATCCTGGTTTTCTAGCACCTTGGCAAATCAATTTTGTAATTTCAGTTCTGCTTTTACTATTCTAATCCTAACTTTTAATCCTACACTTGATCATATGTGTGTGTGCTAATGTATGTGTATGTCTATCTATATGTAAACATACACATACAAATATATGCCATGTCAAAAGGTTCATCTTTGAGTTCATGTTTAACAATGAAAAATTTGAAACAAATTCCTCAACCAAAAAAAATTGAAAAAAAAAAATTGTAACTAAATTTGAATCATATAAATCTGCATTTGTGAGTTATTTAAATATATTTATTAGATTCCCCTGTTCGTGGGGCAGATTGGATTAATTCACCACCAAATCCAAGGATTGCAGGTGCTAGGCTACCCCACCAAAAATCCTGGTGTAAACACAACTTTGATGGTGCTCCCAAAGGAATCCCCCGAGGCTCTGGTTATAGTTGCATACTAAAAAATCATGACAGAAAACTAGTTGGAGCGACTTCAAAGGGGCTGGTGAATAGAATAAATAATGAAGTAAGGGCTTAGGTGCTACTTTTAGGACTGCAAGTATGCAATTGTTTCAGGATCAAAAAGGTGCAAGTGGACAATTCCATGGTTATCATTAATGACACTGGGAAAAGGGGGACACTGAATTGAAAGATAAGTAGGATATTGAGCCAAATTTGGCCACGAATAGATCAATCGGAAGACTATGCAATAAGACGTGTATAGGGAAATTAAGACCCACATGGTAGACTAACAAATTTTGTGATAGATATTGAGAAGGGTTGTATTGTTGGGAAGTCTCTAGATACATGGAAGAATCTAGACCCCAATCTATTTAATGACCCCATATTATTCAGAAAACAATGGTGGCAAAAAAGTTGGGCACACATGCAAGGTGTGTTGTACCCAAAATAAATTTTTGGCATTTTGCTTTAATTGAGCTAAATAATGTAAAAATGTTGTCAAAAGTATGTTTTAGGTCAAACCAAATGTAGGGTTTTTGTGGCTTTATGTCAAGGAAGATACTTGCAAAATTCTGAAAATTTGAAAATTAGGGTTTCAAACCCCTGTTTTTAGGAAAACCCTAAAAAATAGGACCTTTCCAAAAATGATTGAAAATGATTTTGATAGGATAATTTGACTCCACAATCACACTGGTCAAGTCAAAATCACCAAAAACATTGTTTTACACTGGTGGGTCTATTTTCAGTTTTCAGGAAGAAAGTTAGGACCTCTGCAATGGCAGAATGGTCAGTACCAAGCGGCGAAATCTAAGCTATGAAAGCTTTAACAAGGAATCCATGGCAGAAATGCTTGAAAAGATGCTCTGCGACAAAGGGGATTTTCAAAAGTGAAAAATGCTAAAAATTGACTGAGTCTGGAAAATGCACGCATTGCTACCAAGGAGGTTATGTAGTTGAATGCCTTAGTCACTTTTCCAACACCCGTACACACAACACGCTTAAGGTGATTTCTAGGATACACGCATCCGCGTCATCAACGGCAAACTTCAAATCAATCAATTTACACAACAAACGTGAGACGTGAAGAGATGAAGATTTTTCAAAGGAAATGATGCAACTACACCCAAAAGCGCCCCTACTGAGGAAAGGCACACTTGAATTCCAAAGGTCAAAAGTAGTCGTCAAATTTCACCAAGGCAGTCATCTTCTTTGTGTTCCTGCTGGCTTTCCGCCACATCATCAAGCTAAGTCACCTAATTCACCGATCAACGGCAAACACATGCGAAGTCAGGAGATGCTGCAATGTGAGAGCCATCAAAATGGCAGTCAAACATGAGAAAAAGCGCCCCTACTGACCAAGGGCGCCCTTGAATTAGATGGTCCAAATCTCAGTTGTTGAAAAAGCCTGTCTTTGAGTAATCTCTCCAGCATCACCTCAACTTAGCAATGAACCTGTTTGCCAGCCTGCGATACACATCAAACGACGGCAACTGATGATCATTAGAGCATGCCAAATGAAGGCTAAATCAATGCACATGAAGGCAAAAGTGCCCCCCCATCAGTTTGAGCCACCTATTGAGGTTTTAAACAACTGCTTTCTACAAGGCATCTACTCAACTATCTCTCAGCTTCGCGATCAATCCAACTGCACGTTCATAGGACCTATCAGGCGTTCTCAAAAACAGATCAAGCAGAAAGCGCCAAGGATGAAGGCGGAATGAAGAACATAAGAAAATTGAACAAGTGTCAAGGAAAAGCGCCCCTACTGACAAATAAGCACCCAACTTTTTGGGCAACTAGATGCAGTCTCCAAGCTTAATCACCTCCAGGATGACCTTTGTTTTGATTAGTCTCAACAATGACACTGTCAGTGAAGACAATGAACAAGTCAAACATCTGACGATAGAGACCAAGCTAGGGCAATTCATGAAAGTTTTCAAGTTGAAAATCACAAGCCAAAAGGTCAAAAGCGCCCCTATAGGCCAGGGGCGCCCAAGCTTTTAAGGCATCCAAATCAACTTTCAAGATCTGTGAAGTCAGTCATCCTTTCCAAAGCTGAGCTGGCATTACATCCCATGTTCCAACAAGATCATCAAACTCATCAGTCAGTGGTGGATCTCAGATTAAAGCATAGAGGGTCAAAATGGAGAAATTGAAGAACACTCAAGAATTTGACCAAGTCTGAAGCTAAAAGTGCCCCTGCTGGGAAAGGCGCCCTTGAATTTGAGGCGTCAAATTAAGGTTTTTGGCTTTGTAGCTCCCAAGCATACCTCTTCAGAGTTGACTCAACTTGACAGTGGATCGATCAGCAACACTTCAGGATCAATCAAACAATCGGGATCAAGGATCGAACAAAGGCACTTCACCATGAAAAATAATGAAAAAAGTGTTCAACTCCTCAATGGGACGCCTAAAGTCAAAATTAGGCTCAGTTGACTGAAGTTGACTATTTTGAAAGCCTTTCTATGGCTAAAACGTCCCCAAATCGGAGGAAATCGGTGTTGTGAACTCCAGATCAGGCAAAAAGACGACTCCATCATGAGTTGGCACCCAATCTTGATGCCTTCAATATCAGTCATTATATATCAAGCCTAAGCGTCATAATCAAGCATCTTTCTTTGCAGGTTGAAGCCAAGAACAACAATTTTTTCTCCAAGATGTCTTTTCAAGATCTGATAGAGGGGTTTTCACCGTTCTTCATATTTTTGAAGATCCATTGCACAGAAGGACAATTTATCAGAGGGTGCATCAAAAGGCACAATTTTTCTAAAAAGACAGTTGATAACTTTCAATCTTCTTCTTGTCTTTTTCCTCTTTTCTTGTCTTAGGGCTTCTTGCATGTCCAAGAAAACAACAGATAATCACAGATCTAACCAACTGGGTATGGTCATCACAGTTTTTCAGCAAAACCCACTTCTTGAATTTTTCCAAAAATAGCAAACTTGCTGCCCCTATTTTTAAGGATTTTCCGAAATAGTCACAGGTTTGAAATCAAACGAACTAGGTTTGTTCAACATTGAAGCATGAATAATACCCATGTGTCAATTTTTTTCTGAAAAAATACTTCTCGATAGGCATTTTTAGGGGTTTTTAGAAGAGTACCTGAACAGTATCAAGTGCACAGTTGATCTTTAAGTTTTTCAGGATGCAGTTCTCCCAAGTGCAGTACAAGACCAAAATAGTCTTGGTTCATGATTTCCTCAAAACGATAGACACTAACTTGCATCAGGTACACCCAGAGGTCGACTCAGAAGGTTGGAAGGCATCGACCAATGCACATTACAGAACATCGAACAATCCGAATTGTTTGAGGCTGCATCAATCCCCATCACATTACAGAGCGTGGAGTTTGTAATTGCTAGCATTAAGCATCACAACCCTACCACACGAGAGATTCGATTGATATGCAGCCTCAAGCCAAGGGATATTGAAAGGTGTTTTGCCTTCCAAGGCCAATTCAGAGTATTAAACATAGTTGGAACCTTAGGTGTGCAGAGAGTCCACAAGCATTTCCCGCGACTTAGTTCACTCAAACAGAAAGACATTTCAAATGGAAGAATGATCTCTTCATAATGCACACCGTAAGAGACCTTGACCATGAGATGCACATACGTATATCACCAGCAGCCCAAGAGGCAATGGTGGATTGGGCGGATTGGTTCATCCACTTCCCAACTTTCACCTACATACGTGTATATGGATACAACGGTCATCCCGCCATGTTACCCCGCTATCCTTCAGATAGGGTGGTCTTCATAGAATTCTTGCAGCAATTGTCCGAGGTTCATTCTCATCTGGGTCTCAAGCACAAGAATGTCGCAGACTTTCCTTTTGAGATGGGACTATACAAGTGCAAGACAGTGACGAATGCCAAGGCCATAGACCTCAAAATGGTGAGGCTTAATCTTAAGTACCTCATTGAGAGATAGTCGTATGATCCTAGAGGCCGCTATGCAGCACACCTTGAGCAACAATCTTCACACAAGTCCTCCATGGAAGACTATTGGGTGAACTATGAAGATGAGTTCAATGTACGAAGACGAAATTACAACCGATTTAGGCTTCCACAAATTGCCGACTTCATGTCAGAGGACATGGAAGGCCTATCTGATGATGACGGGGAGGCAATTCTCCCTATATTCTTCGTAGATCAAGTAGACTCAAAACCACTTGGAAAAGTGGATTGGTATGCTAAGGAGAGTACAGTGATAGAGGAAAGGACAAGTAGGGTTGTAAGAAATAGCCAATTCTACTTGGACAGCAAGAAGACAGGGAAGGTAGTAATTCCCTGCACAGAGCCGCCACCGGTTCATTCTTCACTACCTTCCACGTCAAGGAAGAAGCCCAGACAGAAGCAATGGAGTAACCCTCCTAGAGGAGCTCGGATGATAGGGCATACAAGGGGAAGAATACATATTGCTGATAAAAATTAGGAAGAGGTACATGTGCAGACAGCCACAAACATACCTGAAATGGTCATGGAAACAACTACAGTTGAGCCAACGATTGAGATCATCATAGCTGAAACAGAGATCATCATGGAAGCAATCGCAGCAGATGCAGCACCAGAGGTGGAAGTTGAACCTCCCACTTCACCATCATCACAGCAGTCACCGATCCCCATTGACTTGGACTCGCCACCACATGACGTTGCAGTGCAATCTCATTCGTCAAGCATTCAAGGTCCTATCTTCCATCCTCCTAGCAAAGCTAGTCAAGATACCTCATGGGTTGAGAATCTCCTGGGGAGGAAAATAAAAAGACCATCCTACCAATTGGACTTCACAGAGTTTGGCCATGTCCCTCAAGACATGCCAGTAAAGAAGCTAAAGAAGTAGGTCCACGTAAGAAAGAATGCGGACAATGAAATTGTCATAGAGACAGCTGCGCCACCTGAGGATAAGAACGCACATGAGGTAGAGGTTAATGAATTTACTTTGTCAAAGGTCAACCCCAGTAAGACCACTCGTCAGGTGGAAGCAGACCTTCTTGGAGTTGCATCAGTAAGTGTCCAAGAAAGAATAGCTAAAGATGGAAGAGATAAAGCAACCTTAAAGGCTGAAAACCAGCAGCTGAGGTTGTACATATCTAGCTTGATACATGGCACACCAAACATCTCTGCCTTGCCTCGAGAGTTGCTAGACCTCCCCATGGAGCAGAATCATCACCAATTGATCTTATATGGAAAACACTTGAGAAATCAAGTGGAAGAATTTTGCATCAGAGGAAGGTGTATACTTGTAGAACTGTATCAATAGAGATGCAGAGCCCATGACCTCCATGCAGAGATTCAGCAATCTGAGCTAGAGGTAGCAGAGAAGAGGCCTGGGGAAGAGATCACTTTCTTTGACTTGGAATTGGCATACCAATCAGTTACCAACGTAGAGAACAAGTGACATATTTTCGCTTGGAAAGAACAGATGGCATACAAGGTGAAAGCCTATGATACCAACTCTGTGGAACTAATTGAGTACCAATAGATTGTCACAGGTGTTATCAAGTTCGTAAGAACGTTGGTGACATCCATACCTTGCAGTTATCAGCACGAAGGAGGTGCCTACATCGAGCTAGTTGAAGTGCAAAAGCAATTCCAAGACCTTATCCACAGTAGTCTCTGCAGTGATCCTACTGGTCACGAGTTGAGTAAGATTGTAGCTATGACGGCCAAGCTAGATGACACAGCTGCAAAGTGTATAGAATATCAGCAGCAACTTGCGAGTGGTGAAGAGATGTTGAAACGCCACATCATCATCCTACGGAGCATTGACTATTTAAAGGTAGAAGAAGTCAACGACTAGATATAAGAATTGTTGCCTGAAGGTGGTGAGGTGTAAAACACCCACTTAAGACATATACCCTCCAAAATAGCATTAATGGCAAACGGGAGTTGACTTGATGCCTCATTCCAAGTTTACTCACTGTCCCACTAATTATGGATATCTATTTCAGATCTCCACTAACTGTGGATCTCTATTTTGGAGGCACTTTTGTAATTGGAGTTGACTTTTAGTTTAGTTTCAGTTAACTAAAGTAGCTTTCCAATTAACTGCTAGGTCACCTACATTTAGACATAGGAATAAATCTTGCAGATTGGTAAGAACTATTTGTTAACTCAAGGAGATTTTAGGGTTGCCTACTCCTTTGAGTCTCTATAAATAAGAACCTTTGCTCTTTATTTTGTAACCTTTATTTACTACGCAAAATTGTTGCGCCATTGTTGCCAACAAGCTTGCAAGTTTGTATTTGTTCACTCTTGGATGAGAGTTGTTTGGTTTGATCGCAATTGTGTATGATTTCGTACCTTTGTTGTCCCAAACCTTTGTAATTCGTTGAGAAAGTTTGAAGATATAAATCAAAAGGCACATGCAATTTGATCCAAAGATTCAAATTCTTTCAACGTCTTGTTCTTATAACTTATTGTTTCAATCTCCCCCCTGGACAGGTGTCGTCACCTCCTTGGGTATTTTAATGTTGATAGTTATCGTTTGATGTTGTGTAATGAGTTGTATTTCAGCCTACACTTTGGACAGGTTTCGTCACCTCCTCAAGAATCCTGTTAGCCAATTCATCGTCCTTTGTTGTTTCTAGTAAGTTGTGTCCCAGCCTATACCTCGGACAGGGGTTCCTCCTCCTTGGCAAGTCTAAGATTCATCTTACCATAAGAGTCATTGCTTGCATAAATACCTTATCCCAGTGTAGATCTAAGAGTTCAGAGCCTCAGATGCATTTTGAAAAGTGATCCAACCAATCCATTCCAACTCCTATGCCCTCATGCTATGTTTATCTTGAGGAGATAGGATAGATTAAAAGTTAGCCTAGTTGTAGTTAGGATCTACAGAAACCAGAGAAAATCTTAGCTATAGTGCATTGTGTTTTACTTTTACGCAAACATCAGCAAACAAGAGGGAGCTTCCCTTCCATAATTTGAAGAGCAGTCATCACACACTATGCATAGCTGTCCATTTCCAATAAGCACTCCAGAGGTGCTAATTGAAACGCCAACAAGGTGAAGGAACAATGTCCTTTGGCAGAGTAGGCTCTAGCACACAATACATCATGGGTAGATATGTAGATAGCTCACATGGCAAGGTTTTAAATCCATCACTTCATTTTCCATGTCAGCATTGCCTCTCTGAGATTATGGATACCATGATAAGATTGGTTGCCAAGAATTGGTAGATAGCCTTTCTAGGTGAAATAACTTATCTTTGGTTGAGAAAAGTATTGAAGATTAGTGCAGTGATCATGATACACATAGTCAAAGTGATGTGGGTGAGATATTTCACTACACACAGGTTTAGAGTTAATATGGACATTTCTTCAATTTTTGTAGCCTTCTTCTTAGAAACAGTCAAATCAAAGGAGGTGACTAGGGTTGTTTTTGAGTCCTTAAGTAGGCCTCTATGATGCCACAGGCTTAGAACCATCTTGGATGATGCTATTATACGGCTTGGTTTTCATCCTAGAGAAGGATATTGGCCAATGTTCAATGCAATCCTAATTGTTCAATGGATCATTTGTCATTTCCACCATTGGATTCAATGATGATTTGTGCAAGCATCAATCTAAGTGGGAGATAGAATTTTTTAAATTTGCCACAAGGGCCACTCCATCCCCGAGAATAGAATTGACCTTTGCCATGAATACATTAATGAAAGGGACGAGGAAGAGAATTCTAAGCAACATGGTTGACAAAATGGTTTGTAATTTGATATTATGATGTATATGCTTATAGCATGGTTAGGATAAGTTGCCTATAATTAATAGTACAAAATGGTAGTACCAACTCTACAAGAGTCTTTTGTTAGGCACCCTACATGGGTTTTTTGAATCCTATACTCCAACTAGGGAATTTCGTTAACTGGTCCTCCATAAAAAGAGCTGCCACAACAACGTAAATTTTCTAGTTCAACATATGGTATGGCCCCCAAGGCTACTTTCATCGAGCAAAACTAAAATATATTTACTAAATTTTAAAAAGTCAAATTTAAACAAATTTAAAAATATTAATAGTAAATGATTTTATATTTAAAATTAAATCATTTTTAAAATATTTAAATTTTATACATTCTAAAATAATAAAAATCTAACTAAATATATCATACATTCATAATATATTTTTTTAAATTATAAAGATTAATAAAAATTTCATGCTTTTAATAAAAAATTACATATAAGTTAATATTTATAAACATAATAATAATCAATAAGCAAAAGTCCTTTTTAAAGGCTTTTTTCCCTCCTGTTTGTAACACTTGTCTTATATGTCTGCGTTTAACCGATAATACGAGGAGGTGAGTCCGTTTCTTAATGGCATTGATTTGGGGATCGCCCCAACACGTAAGTTCTGGGATTCGTTCATTGAAGACAAACTAAGTGTCCATTGCTAAGGAATGAAGATTATTGTATCTCGTGTATTTGCTTCTGTGGGTGTGAAGACAGAGAAACGTTCCTCCGAACTCAAAGGGCTTGCCTCCGATATTGCCATGCGGAGCAGATATCGCCCCTATGTCGACGTCAGCCCTGCCATGGCTGCGTCAGCCGCGACCGACCTATTTTTTTCTTCATATTTTTTTTTTTTCTAATTTAAAAACTATTTAAAAAAGGTTTGCTGCAGATTTAAACCTAATATTTCTCACATACCGTACAACATGGGGACGAATATAATGGCGACTTCAAACAAATTCAAAGTTTTTTTAATGTTCACTGGATTTCGAATTTCTTCTGTAAAATCCGGCGAACTCTGTAACATAGCATATGCATACGTTTGTACGTACATGTGTGTGTCACAGTTTGAGTGCCACCTAAGTATGACAACTCTATGACATTAAATTTCTCATAATTTAGTGGTTTCTCTTCTTCTCAATCCTGTCCATGTTAGCGATTCCTTTCTTTCACCATTCCATTCGCCTACGAAGAACAGCATGTGTAGTATCATTTAAAATGATTCCGCTGGAAGATGACTTCAGGAAAGGATGTCATTCTCCACGCCAAATGATCACTTAATGTTTATTGCTCTATAACAGACCATCTGACATGCAATGTCCGCCCCACGTAGGCACCATTCATTCATATTGTACACATAGGTTATAATGAACAAGTTAAATATTCACTGTATCGAGAGGTACAAAAAAAATTATTTGTTTACTTATTTTCAATTATTATAGACGGTCCGACATTGAAGTTCAGGATCATGATTTCTTTGATCATGACGTGATTTTGGAGCCACCAAAGAAACTTGGGATATCACAAACAGCATACAACAAAGCGAAACGGGATTGTGGGGGCTCAAAGCGAAAGGTGGGAAGAAAATCTGAGGTTGAAAAATTGTGTATTGAAGGAAAGGAAGCTGTGGAGGAGGGATCTCAGTGTACCATGGATGCCCTCTTCTCCGGAAACAGCAGGAAATTGTAGCAGATCTCTGGAGTGTTCCTGCACACTTTTTCTTGTGAGCTTATGTTTGCAAACATGTTTGTCTTTCTGGTTTTCTTCTCTCTCTTCTTGCAGCCCCTTTTTAGGCTCCCTCATTCCTCTTCATTCCTTCGTTCTCCTCTCTTCCATTTTTTCTCTGTCTAAGTGACACTTCGATGTATGGTTTATAAAGGGAGTGGGCCCCAATTCCACAGCTTACTCATCAAAAAAAAAAAATTATTATAGACGGTACTTTAATATTGAGTAATTTTGCGTAACCTTGAACTTCCGTCATAAACAAAGGTATAATTTTCAAAATCAATTTGCAAGAGTATCATATTATCCAAGACACCTGCTGAGTTAAAGATATTCTTTAAAAGTCCATATTAAATGGATGGTAACCTCTATAATAATTAACTCACTAAAAGCATTTTCTATATAACAACAGAACAAAAGCTTACGTACAGAGAGGTCAACCATTTCTGTGGAAACATTTTCACCCTGAGGCCTTGGCAATTTCTCTAGACAGCTAAGAACTTGCTGTAAAAGGCCTCGCAACTCCACATCAATGTCCAGAGCTACCATGCCTGGACTTCCAAGCAAAAAGCGCATCCTCTCTGCTGCAGCTGTTAAATATGCCAAGGCATATCCTCTGATAGCTGCACAATCAAAGTAATTTCATTTGCAATATTTATATTATATTCGTGATTTTCCAGAAACCCCACTTTCATACTAATAAAAACAAAAACAAAAAGAAAAAATAGAAATTGCGTAAGGACGGGTACTTGAGTTTAAAACAAATTCAAAAACTACTAGCATGAATCTGAAAGTTATGTGGAAATTTTAGCAACAATTTCAAGTGAAAAGCTAATTTTATCTGGTGGTATTTTTGGCAGTGTGTTAAATTATGTGATTATTATCAGAATTCAATTGTGTAGTTTGAGTCAATTTCATTGATCCATATTTCATAAGTAATGATTCACAAAAAAACATATCTCATGATCATGAATACTCCACTGAGAACTCATTGCATCTAGGTGATATTCACATAGATGGAGCATCAGGTCTTCCTGAGATCACCCATCCCAGTGCTACTCCATCTCAAATGCACTCAATTTTCCTAAGACCAAACCCACTTAGCTTTCTAACCCATTTGCAAAACTTTCATCAAATTTTGAGACTTATAAACCATTCATTTTAGAGCTCCTTGGTTATGTACACTCAAGAATCTTTATCATGCTATACCATTTGCAAAACCTTCAGCAAGTGTTGTGTCTTATGAACCATGCAATTTGGAGTTCCTTGGTTAAGTGCAGTTGAATGAAACTTCATCATCAAGCTAAGTGGGTTTGATCTTGGGAGAAACTCCATGGTTAAGTACACGTGACTGAAAGTAGGATTAGGATGGGTGACACATCAGGCAGTCCCAATGCTTAACCCATGTGAGTATCATCAAAATGCAATGAGGTCATGCTCATTAGAGATGGCTTATTGTGAATTATGCTCATTAGAGATAGATTATTGTGAACCATTACTCATAAATATGGGTTAATGAAATTGACTCAAACACAACATTGTTGAATCTTGATAAAACATTACATAATTTTAATTTCCATCTTTTAGATTCAATTGTGTAATATTTTTTGCACTGATATTTTGAATCACAGTCAATGATCTATTATACGGATGAAAAAAGAATAGCAATAATGATGGATCACTAAGTATGATCCCAAACAATGATGGAAAAAAACTTACATAATTGAATCCGAAAACTAGAAATCATTTTCATGGATTGGTAAACTGATGACTACTATCACATACTTTAATCTTTCTCAAAATAGAATGGGATTTTCTGAAAGTAAAATGATACTTAGGATATTCTACAGCCTATTTTTTACACCAAAAACAAATTATTAGTAGTACACAAGTACAGTATATACTCAAGTCATTCGTCCTGATATAATGATTCATTATTTGATGCCATCAATCCAAACCTCTACGAAAAAGGTTCTTAGTTTTGGTGTGAGAATGTTAAAAACTTATTTAGAACGTACTGCACGTCTTTGGGAATGCCCTAATAAGGAATACCCTATTTGGTTTAAATTCCAAAACAAAAAATATCATAGAACCAGAGCTAATTTCCTTGCTTCTCTTCAATGCCTGCCACTTGCTCACTCACTTCGTAGAAGTTATCGTTTAGAACCTGAGCTAATTTCCTTGGTTCTCAGCAGTGCCTGCCACTTGCTAACTCACTTCTTAGAAGTTATCGTTCCACATTCAATTCACTTAATAGGGCAATTGATTTCCATTTTTATAACAATAAACTAGTAAACATCTCCACTTCTCAGCAAAAGCATGGAAAGGTGCATGGAACAATATTTTAAGAGTCATATCCATCCTTAACAATTTAGAGCTCCCATACAAAGAGAAATATTCTTCTCATGTTTCAGAAGATTAACTGGTTCTAGAAATGACTGGAATTAATATCAATCATAATCCACATAGTATCCATATTAGAGCACTGACTGCTATGTGTGATTGCAAACCAACGAAAAAATAGATTTCTGCTCGTGGCTCAGAAGATAAACTGTCTCTATAAATGATTGTAATTTGTCAATATCATAATCCATATGGTATCGATATTAAAGCACCGACTCTCTCTAAGGTATGATTTCAAACCAATAAAGTATAACTATAAACAAATAGATGATCACTTGGTAAAACCATAACAAATTAAGACTCTTTAAGATTCTCATAATTAGCCATATAAGACAAGGTCTCATATAAAAGCAATCTGTCTCTCGATCAATCTCAAATATTCCTCACAAAGCAATATGGTGTTCAATCATGAAATCATATAATATCATGCTCATTCAGATATTGCATATCCCAAGAACTTACCAAGTAACAGTCATGTCCCAAAACCAAAATATTATTTGGCACTACAAGATTATCCAATCTATAATGCCCAGGCGTTATCTCTTGCCCCATCCTAGTGATGTAAGATCCTAGATGTTTGTGTCTCATTTTCTTGTTCAGCTGATTTTTGTTGTTAATACTTTACTTGCTGATGATGTTTGTATTACTATTGATGTGTATGGATGTTGTACTTTGGACCCATTTGTGTGAATTTATATGCTTGAACTCTAACTCTACAGTGTTTGAGCTTCATCATTTTCATTGGTATATGTGATTCTCCTATATGATTAAGTTCAACATTGTGATGATTATTCCGTATCTTTATATTTTGATCATGTAGTGTTAGATGATTTTCAGTTAGATGAAGATATTGATGTCATCATTTGGATATTATCTTGTTGATTGCTATATGGTGTGCTCCAGCTATCTTGTTTTATGCAAATATTCGTAATGATTTTGTTGTACCCAAAATTAAATTTTTGCTTCAATAAGGCATTTTGATTAAAATGGTCTAAATCTTGTAAAATTGTCGTCAAGAGTCAGTTTTAGGTCAAACAAAGCATGGGCTTTTTGTAGGTTTATTGTCTAGAGGATATTGGCAAATATTGAAAATTTTGAAAATTTTGAAAATTAGGGTTTCGGGCCCTTGTTTTTAGGAAAATCCCTAAAAAGTAGGATCTTTCCAGAATTGACTGAAAATAATTTGATTGGCTTATTTCACTTCACGATCACATTGGTCAAGTCAAAATCAAGAAAAAGTCAGTTTAGCTCTGGTGGGTCTATTTCACTTTCTCAGGAGAAAAGTTAGGACCTTTGAGGTCAACAATGGTAGATGGCCAGTACCAGGTGTCGAAATCTAAGCCTCAAACACATCACAGAAGATTCTATGGCTAAAGATGCTCAAAAAGATGCTTCACGATGGAAGGGATTTTCAAAAGGTGAAAAATGTAAAAGATATTCTATCTGGAAATGCTACGCCTTGCTACAAGGGAGATGCTTTTGTAGTCAACACCCTAGTCAACTTTGCAGTGTCCATACACGTAAAAATGGTGAATGCAGTCACAATGGTGAACGCACTTGCATCAACAGCAACAATGCTTCAATGCAGTCAAAGTAGCCCAACAACACGGTAATCGTGAAGCATGAAGAAGTTGAAAATCATCAAAAAATGATCAAGTCTGGAGACAAAAGCGCCCTTGCTGGTCAGGGGCACCCTTGAATTTGAGGGGCCAAATGCAGTTGTTAACATTTTCAAAACCAATCATCTTCTCTAAATTTTTGCTAGCTTTCTAGCGAATCATCAAGCGAATCCATCTGATTTGTCAAACATCGGCAAACGACAACAAAGGTAGAAGATGTTGAAGGTCAACAAACATCCAAAATGGCAGTCTGTTATGGAAAATGCACCCCTGTAGCCCAGGGTCGCCCAAGAATAAAAGCTCTCAAATGCAAAGTAACTATCTCCAGACAATCTCTTCGGCTTCAGTCTAGCTTCGCAACAAATCTATTCGCCAGTCCACGAGACGTATCAAACGACAGTAGCAATTCATTCAACGAGCATGCAAAATGGAGGATGAAATGAAAGTCAAAAGGTCAAATGTACCCCTGCAGGCCAAGGGCACCTAGATTTTTGGTCAACTAGATGAGGTTTTCAGCAACTATCTTCTTCAAGAGATCTACTCAAAATCCTTCCAGCTACGCAATGAATCCAGCAGCCAAAGTTCGGGACTTGTCAAACGCCTATGAATGAAGATCAAACATAAAACGCCAAAGTCAAAGCAAGTTGAAAAATGTGGAAATTTGGCTATTGAGAAAAATGCACCCTTCTTGGAAAAGGTGCCCAACTTTTTGGGGCCTCAAATGCATCTTTCAGACTTCGTGACTCCCAAGAAGACGTCTTCAAAGTTGATCAATCTCCGTGATGAAAATCAGCATGAACATTGGAGCAATCAAACTCCCAACAACGAGGGTCAAACTGGAGCATTTCGTCAAAGGTTACAAATTGCAAAATGTATCTCAAAAACACAAAAGCGCCCCTGCAGGCTAGGGGCGCCCTTGAATTTGAGCCTCATAAATCAACTTTCAGATGTTGCAATACTAGTCATTCTTTTCAGAATTGAACTAGTTTTCCGTTCCATATCTCGGCATGTTTGTGGGAGTTGTCAATCACCTACAACTACAAATTGAAGCACAGAGGGTCAAATTTACGAGATTGAAAAGCATTCAAAAAATGGTTGTCTAGTGAAAAAAACACCCTTTTGGAAAAAGGCACGCAAAATTTCAAGCTATCAAAACTAGTTTTTGAGGTTTGCAGCTCCCAGCAACATCTCTTCAGACTTGATCCAACTTCGCGATGAATCTATCAGCTAAGCTTTAGGATCAACCGGGTATCCGAAATTCAAGGTCAAACATAGGCAGTTCGTCACAACGGAAGTTGAAAATCTTTAAAAAAATTCTAACTCCCTCAAGCTTGGGCACCAAAAGTCAAAGTGGGCCCAGTTGACTCTCAGTTGCGATTTTTGCATGCTTCCTCTTTCATATGGAGTCCTAAAATTAGAGGAGAACTTTCAGTTAACGAAGCATGCACAATAATTGAGCCTTCAATTAGGGTTAGCGCATCTAACTGACACTGCCACCTCCAAAATGGAGATTTATTCAAGCATAGGCGTCACTTCTCCATTATTTCTTGCAAGTTGAAGTTAAAATCAGCTATTTTCTCTCCAACACATTTTGAAGGATCTAACAGAGGCCATTTTCAATGTTCTTAGTAGTTCCAAGTTCAGATTGCACAAAGGAATATTTTTCCATGCTTCATCTTTCCAATATGTTTTTGCTAAGAATTGATCAAATTGGGTTTATACAAAGGCGTTTTTCTTGAGGATTGAAGGAGGTAGTTTATAACTTTTGTCTACTCCCCCTCAAATTTCTTCTATCCTGTCTTAGGTTTTCTCTTGCATGTCCAAGTAAACGACAGTTTTTCACAAATTTAGCCATTTGGGTATGTTCAGTACACTATTGGCAACAAACCCACGTGCCAAAATTTTCCAGGAAAGTTGCCCTGTTGCCCCCTATTTTTTAGGGTTTCCAAAAATGTCATCATTTCTAAAAATGGAGAAACTAGGTTTTATCAGCACATTGGTGGCTACAAACCCCATATGCCACAATTTTTTCGGAAAAATAGCCCTTGCAGCCCCTGCAACTTCTGTTTCTAAAAAGTTGTTGAATGCTCGAGGAAAAGTCATTTTTTCGAATTTCTAATGATCTGGGTCGGCTTAGAAATACATTCTTAACAAAATCCCATGTCTCATAATTTTTTAGAAAAATTGCCCCTTGAGAAGCTATTTTTAGCCTCACCAAAAGCTAACACAGATTTGCATCAAGTGCACCCGATGGTTGATTCAGACAATTTGACAGGTGTAGACACTCAAAGTCCAGATGGTTTCATACCTCGTATAGCTGATAGTCTTTCAAGGCTAGTTTAGAGGGTTGAATATTGTTGGAATCCTGGGTGCGCAGTGAGTTCATATGCATTTTTCATAGCTAGAGTGTTCACAGTCAAAACTTCACAGTTTCATGATGCAACAAACTTCCATTGAGAAGAATCGAGAAAAGATGCAAAAGAAACAGAGATCATCACTCCAGATACAGAGCCGCCAAATTTACCAATCAGTGAACTGCCAGTTGAAGTGCGCAAATATTTCCAGGATTGCTCAAATAGCTAACAAGCAGTAAATTGATAGTTGAGGCATATGACGATCTCCAAATGATGAGGCAGTTGACAACTTCTTGGAGGAGTTGATTGCTCATGATCACAGCCAATGAACTACTAAGACAGGACGTCCCACCTTTTCCAAATAGACATTAGACACAACAGTTAACTTGATGCCTCTTTCCAAGTTAACTCGTTGTCCCACCAATCGTGCATGTCTATTTTGGAAATACCTATGTACATATGGAGTTCTAGTTTAGTTTAGAATCAGTTAACTGAGGTAGTTTTTCCAATTAACTATTAAATTACCTGCATTTAGACATAGGAATAAATCTTGCATATTGGCAAGAACTCAATGTTAACTCAAGGAGATTTTAGGGTTCCCTACTCCTTTGAGCTTCTATAAATAAGAGCAACCTTGCTCATTATTGTTTAACTTTTGCTTGTGATAACAAATTGTTGAGCCATTTCGCCTGCAATATTGCTATTCAATACTGGTTCACATTGTGTAAGAACAAGATTGTATGCTTACTTGTGGCTGCAAATCATTGTTTAGTATATTGTTTAATGTCATGTTATAAAGCTAGTTTGATCGTCTATTGTGTGTTTGTTTCATGATACAATTTTCTATCCCAAATGTGCTATTGTTGTTCAAGAAAGCTTTGAGGAAATAAATCTCACATCTTTGTGCTTTGATCCAATGTCTCATTTCTTCCAGTAACTAGCTTTCGTAATCTCTATTTCAGCTTACAACCGAAAGTACAATGAGTCTTCGGGTGAATGTTGGATGCAAGTTTATTTGAGCTTTTGTGTCAGAAAATCATACTTGTTTACTTTTAGTTTCTCTTGCTTTGAGTTTACTTGAGAAATTAGAAGCGTTTTAGCGTAGGCTTAGTTGTAGTTGGATTTGCGAAACCAAAGAAAATCTCAACTACGATACGGAGAGTTTTATAAACCTTGTGCTCTCAAGCTGAGAACAAAAGATCGGCCATTAGTTTAGTTGTTTCTTTTAAAAAGCATAATCAGTAAAGAGGGAGCTTCCCCTCCAAATTTGAAGAGCAGTTTATCTATGCATAGCTGTTTGTTTCCAATACGCACTCCAAAGGTGTGAATTGAAACGCCAACAAATTTCATTGAGTGTGCAATAGTGTTTTATTTCTGTTGCATTCAAATTCAAGCTATAAGATGCATCTTGTGTGACCCGGTGAGCCTGAATCCAAATCAATTGATTCTATATTCTTGAGTCATGTGGGAAATCATAAAATGTATTTGCATGTTTTTCATAGGTTGCTTGACTCTTGTGATTATTTGCATTTAAACATTTTCTATATTCTGTTGTGTGCTTGTGAAATGAATTTATACTAGTAGTGGATAAAGTTTATAGTTTCATGTACCTTGCAATGTGCTAATATCGTAGAGTGGAAAAAGCAATATATGATTTAATCGGAAAATTAAATTATTGTTGTGCAAATATATTTTATATGTTTTCCTATGTTTGCCTTCATTGAAATAATCAAAAGATGCGAAGCATCAATTTTTAGGAAAGTGTATTAGCAAATTGGTAATGTTCATTTGATGATTTTAGAAATAGAAAAAAATTGCAAAAGTTCACTTCAAAGATTTCAAAGCTTTATTTGTATATAAAAATAAAAATGGGGAATAAAAGTGAAAAAGAAAAGCAAAAGGTCATTTCATTTAAAATATCTTGTATTATGTGGTTTTGAGTGGTAAATGGAAAAGAGGACTTTCTAAAAAGTGAAATTATTGCCTCTTGTTTGCATTTTGTTCTCCATACTTTCCTTGTGTGCTTGTATTGGGAATTGGTTTGGATTTGAGTGGAGAATTACTTGCTTGGATTGTTCGCTTCCATTTTAGTAAACAATTCTTTGCTTGGTTTGGATTGAAGGTAAGGGTTTCATCTCTATGTTTTGAAATTGAAATTATTTCTGCTTTTGCCATTCCAACCTTAAGTTGATGCATATCGCATTTCATTCTATAGAAATGAATGTATTGGTGGAAATCAATTTGACAACGTTAATTTCGTTTTTCTGAGACTTTCCATTTTATGCTAGAACTATGGTGATTCTTTGAAAACTCATTATGTGATTCAAAAAGAGTGTGTTTGGTACCCATTGCTTCAAGAGGGTACTATTGGAAAATGAAACTTTTAATATTTGAAAATTTGAAGGGATTGAAATCTTACCATTGAAATTTGTTAGTTTTATATGATCAGATGTAAATGCACAGATTTTAATTCAAAATTAACTTACAACACAGCAAATACCCTGGGAAAACCCTCCAACCTGAGGGAGAAAAACCCAGCCAATATATCTCTTATATATTGATAATAATGAGAGCAGAAATCTGCTTACACAATGCTTGTACAAAACAATGAATAGCACCTCTCCTAGATGCAGAGATACAAATGAATATGTTTCTCCTTAATAGTCGACCTGCTGCTGTAGATGATGATCTGCTCATAAGTGCGAACTTCTCCTTCTACTCTTGAGAATGCAAACTTGATTGAATGAACTTGATGATTAATGTGCTTCCATCTCCTTGTATTTATACATGCACCCAAATAGAAAGACACACCCTTTTGGAGAGAGGTCGGCCCAGCCAAGAGAGATGTCTCTTAAAAAATTGTGTCTCTACTTGGGTCGGCCCTTAATAAATATATTATTATTATTTAATAAATAAAAGACATTTCATTTAATTGCAAATCAAGGCGCCACTTTAATTATATCACATATATAAAAATTTAAATAGCCATTGGCTATATTTAAATTTATTCTTCTATTGATCTGATTTTTCTCACGCAGCTGTATCATCAACAAAATTGAGTTCTTGGAAAAAACTTGTTTTGAAAAATAAAAAATTGAATTTGCATTTTGTGGAAATGAAACTCTATTATGGAAACAGGATGGCAGTTCATATGGGCCTGTGTACAATGTTCAAACCTCGATTTTCATGCCATGCATTTTTCTATGTTTTTGAGCACATGGCATTAGGATGTGAGGGCTTTAGCTTAGGATGGGGTAGACTCCCACACACATTTGCTTGTATAGTAAGCTAAGATGAGGAAACGACAGGTTAAGATCTAAGTTACTGGTTCCAATATGGCTGCAGGTACAAGTATCAGTACTCAATACAGCAAACAACAATTCCTTGCGTATGTGTACAGGATACATCTGTATGTATATATAGTATATACATATTTACGTGTGTCTGTGTATGTATAAAAAAATTTAAAACTATATGATATAAAAATAGTGATACACATAATTTATTAATTGCTAATAAAAAATATTCAAATACCTCATAATTTGCAAAAATCAAAATACTCATAAATTCATAATTCAACGATTTGTAAAATGTCAATACACAATGATAATTGCAATCAATAGTTAATAATCTTCATATTGCTCCTCATCAAAAGCATCAAAGTCAATATTTGGTTCAATTTCACTTGAACCACTGAGTTACAATGCCACTTCCAATAGCCATGTATTGTACAAGTTGCCACATCTAAAGATATTTTCTAGCAAGTTGTGCAACAATGACGTCTAAGTCAACACACTCGAGAGTTAGTTCCCAATTCCTCGTCACCTCCTCACTGTACTCAAGTTTCCTACATGACAAGAGATCCTAATAACTAGAAGCGGTTTGGGAGTGGAAACCCTAATGGGGTTGAGGGGCAGCACCTCTCATGGGAGTTTGGAGGCAATGCTCCCAACGAGACCTACAAGCAGTGCCTCTCATGGGGGTCTAGGGGCAACACCCCCAGCAAGGTCAAGGGGCAAAGCCCCTACCACCAAACCCAAATTAAGGCCTTTGAAACCACACAAACCTTCATAACACACACCATTTTCACAATTTTATCACTTAAGGGTGAAATTATGTATGCAGACACTTTTTTGTTTATTCGGCCCAAGTCCACCCAAGGTCCCTCTTGACAACTCGAGGTGCCTGGAAGGAACCCTAAGCAAACTCAATGGGGAACCAACTCGAAACCCAAGCCCGAACTGTACCAATACAAGTACAAAGGGGGTTTTAGGGGAGCAACATAGGTTAAGATAAAGCATTAATTAAAACAATGGGAATTACCCAATTAAACATTAACAAAAGTTATCCATGAGAAACTTTCATATACCCAAGAGAATAGATGGAAGGATTATGAAAGACATAGGACTAGTCTTTCATTCCATTACCATTGTCAATGAAGATCCCCATAGGATGGAGGTTTACTCCTAAAACTCCATGTGGTTCATGAAACCCATGATGACACTCCACTAAACGCTACATTAACCCTCTCCTCCTTTATGCATTGGATTATATGCGGTCTCTAGTATATCCTTTGATTGGCGTGTTTTTTCCAATCTCGCATGTGTTTACATTCTTGTATCATGTATTTGATATCCCATGCATATGCATGGATTGTGTTATTAGAAACCTCATGTGAACTTGGTATTCCATGGATTGAGGTGATATCCATGTGTTTTGCATTGATTGGTATTGGTAGAATTCCTTATATATGTTTTCTTAGCATTCTAAATATTGATGTGATTGGCATGTTCTTGTAGTGATTAGTGATTATGTATCCATCATGTATGTTTGCTTAGCATTCCAAATATCGATGTGATTGGAAGTGTATGTGTTCATTGGTGATCATGTATCTGTAATGTACACTTCGCTTGGAAGTGCTATGCATGAGATGGATTAGCATGTGTATGTTCAACCACTTTGTTTTGTGTTAGTATTATTGGACTACCCAATAAGTTGCTTCCTAGTTTAGAGGGGTGAGCCTAAGGGGTGGCATTCAAACCACCATTGGGGACCTACAAATCCTTTAGAGAAGCTCAAGTGTGCATGCAAAAGGATTTTCATCCTTTAATGGTGTAGCTTTTCATTTTTATGCAGATTGAAGAAATGGATAATTTGGGACATTGGAGTGTCCACATTTGTAATATTCTAATTATTATTTTGAAATTGTTTGAGTTTAAATGCAATCCTCCCACATAAGTGGTGAAAGCTCTATCTTTACTTTTGGCACATCTCAACATTGGTGTTATATGTGCATCACATTTTGTATCATCTTCAAGTTTAGCTATGTGATAGAAACATGATTAGATTATCATAGAATGAACATGCAAACTACTGATGATGTAATATGTGTTATGTACGACTGATGCAATTGAATGATGTAATGAACAATTTAAAACGTTATCCCATGAGGTAGTTGTATCCCTAGCTTACTTATTGTTCCTATCATATGTGTGTACCCATGTATGTAGGTGAATAGAAGTATTTTGGGTTTAGAGATTTGATTAAGTATTGTGAATTATTTGCTTGTCCTATCCCTAAATTTGGATTCTATGCTTGAAATGCTTGTGAGCTATGATATTTTTGGTTTTGAGAGTCATGCCTAGTATCAAAAATTAGGGATACCACAAAATTCATACCATTTGTAGGGAATTAAATACCAAGAATACATCATAAATTATGCCCAAAAGCAAGCAAATAAAAGTATCTCTACATAACTGACTTTGAAATGATACATGAAGGGAAATATTGGAAGCTAGTGATTGTAGATATCAAGGAATTGATCTCACAGAGTACACAAATAAGGATAAGTCCAAACTCAGAAATCTAATAAGATGACAATGTAAAATGTCAACAATCTAGAGTTGGGGACACCTTATAACCCATGCCATAAATAACACTTTAGAAATATTTCCACATCTTTGACTCCAAAAAATGTATAGAGATTATCGAAATTCATAATCAAGGATAATAACTCATGCCACAAGGTGAGCAAATAAAAGGATGACTGAAAATGCAACTCCAAAATAGCATAGTGAAAAGGATCGGGAATCAAGAATTGGGGATTGAGGATACGCCACACCTCATGCCCAAAAGTAATAAAATAGAGGTAGGTCTGCATCTCAGACTCCAAAATGTTGGAAGTTGGGGATAGGAAAAAAGCTACCAAAATGAGAAAGTCTAAAACTCTAACAAGACAAAAGGCATAAGGCAAGGGGTCAAAGGAAAACTATACCTAGATGGAAAACTTTGAGACTCAAAAATTTGCCCACATTTAAAAAAATGATCCAAAAACCACAAATTAGAAATTTTTGGACTTTTGCCACTTCCAACACATGATGGGATCATGGGGGATGAAGTAGAACAACACTTGGGCAGATTTTGATAAAAGGGGGGCCATTAGTAATTATCTCAAATCGGTTATAAATGATGGGAAAAATGAGGCCAAATGCAAAAAGACATTGGGACTCAAACATTTTTTTGTATTATCAAACTAGATGCCAACATTGACTCTAGTTGGTGATGAGTGTCTCTTGTAGGCACAATGAGATACCAAATATCTTTGGGATGTAAATGAAAAAAGGGGAAGGCAAGAGAGACACGAACAAACAACAAAACACAAACAAGAAAAAGAAAGACAACTATATGCATAGGCCTACGGAGAGCCTCGACATGAAGAGAAATATTACTTATCTACAACTCAATAGGGTCCAACCCATAAGGCTTCAAATTTTCCATGCGTTCCTTTATCTTCAAACCTAGAGTTTCACATGAGGACAATGTCCCCAACTTGAAAATCTCTTTGAACAACCTTCTTACCAAACAAATACTTCATATTTTGCTATCGTAGTAGGTTTCTTTCATGGACAACCCTTCTTGATTCTTCAAGTTCAATCAATTCATGCACTCGTAAGGAAACTTTTCATCGGCCACTTGACATTTTCCAAAATTCTTTTGTGGAATTAAAGTGTTTTCCATTTACATTGCATATTTCTACGCATATCAAAATCAATTTTGTTGTTTGTGATGCCCCTACAAAAACATAGCTTTTTAGGTGCTGATAGATTAATTATAGTTCCTCCATTTGCACTATGGTAACATTATAATTTGTTTATTTCAAGACAACATAAAACAAAATTGTGTGTGAGCTAAAACCTCTCTTCATAATGTACCGAGAAGCTCCCTAAGATCTAAACTAGCCCTAGAGACTAAGCTCTAGACAAAATATATTGTTATTAATAGTACAATATTTTCTAGGGGGTTGCAATATTGAAATAAATATTTGCCTATCTTTTTCCCTTGGGCATGAGTGCAAGATTTGTAATAGTTCTTGTCTCACAAGTGAGATTTTATAGATTTTATTAATGATAGTTGATTCTAAACTCAACAACGCCTTACTACTGGCCAAACTAGAAACCATTAATTCAATGCACCCAATATTTTTAAGGAAAACTTTGACAAACAATGCACAATTCAAAAAATTGAAAAGCAATAATGTTTCCAAATTTACAACCTAGGTAAACAGAAAGCATCAAGCTTTTACTATTAACTACTTTCATCCCTAAGTTACTAGTTCGCCCCCTGGACTAGATGATTCAGATTCAATTCGGCCCAGATCCCGATTTGGATTCAATACGGCAAGGGTGCAAACAAGGTTTGAGAAGCTTCTCGTGGGTTCGTGTGGGATGGTCCCGAGCAAATCTTGACGAACTTAAACCTTTTTTTTGCTCCCACAACAAACCCACCATTTCCTCTATAAATCACCTATACCCGTATTTTGTGCACTGGCATTTCTACTTCCTCTAGATTCAACACTTACTGTTTCAGGATAATTGGGGTCGCAACTTCTTTGGGCCTATCACCTTGATGGTGGCTAAGTCGCAACATTCCCTTTATTGAGATCAATCGATCCATCACCTCCCAAGTTGAGTGAGCAAGCCCATTCTCGTTGGAATGGATTAATGTAAATAGATTGAATAATTCATTAATATTATGATTAATAATAATAAAAATAGTAGTTAAGTTAACTAATTTTTTTAAATAATAATATTTATTATTAATTAATATTATTTTTTATAATTTTATAATTATATAATATTATATATTAATTTTCTTATTACATTATATATTAACTTTATTATCTATTAATATTTAATTCTTTTATAATATTAATTTTATTATTTTTTAATATTTACTTACTTTAATAATATTAATATCATATTACATATAAATTTATTATTTATTAATATTAATTTTATTGTTATATTATAATATTATATAAGGATTATAAATATCATTACACACTAAAAATAGTAAAAATATATATTATGTCTAGTAATCTTGATTTCAAACTGTTATATGTTTTTGTATCGACAAACCCAACCCAAAAAAAAAAATTGATCAAATCCGTGAACCCGAACACGAACCAATACTAGGACCGATAACTTAGTTTCATTCAATTTTTGAAAGTACAAACACAAACACAAGAAAACCAAATTGAATGATAACCTCAGCAGCATAAGTGTAGCATCAACTACCATTACAAATTCTCATGCTCCAAGCACTTATTTATAAGCTTACAAAATACAGTTTTGGGGATCCGGAATAATCATTAATTAATGCCACAAAAATCACTATCTTTAAATCATACTCCCTAAAGCAACTAAAAAGAGTAAAGAACCTTAAAGTAAAAAAACTATTCTACACAAAAACTAAGTTAAAGTTAACTAAAAGCAACTTAAAAATAGGACCTCAACCTTATGTCCAAAAACAGGACCTCTGATGAAAACAACTGCTAAAAATAGCAGTCTGATCTTTCCTGTGATTCTGACATAGCTCCTTGCTTTGAATCTTTTGAAGAAATTTGTAACCCTAGGTTCTGTTGTTGACAAACTCATAAAGAAATTCTCTTCTGCATAACATTTTCACCCAAACACCCTACCTGTTTGATCAAATCTGCAAAGTGAGAACTGCTACCTAGGATTCTGACAAAGTTGAAAAATAACATTGAAACCATAGGACGGCTGTATGCAAAACTCTACCCTCACACTTGACAAAAATGATCAATCAAATATGCAGAAATATGTAATGCAAAACTGCTGTTATATCCTCTTCCAAACAGCTGAAAAATGTCACCTGCAAACTACAGAGAAACCCTGGGATTTTTAACTTGAATGTCATACAACATAAACCCTAGGCAGCTGGAAGAAAATGCCAATATAAGTTCTCCAAATGGCTAAAATTGCCCTGAAACAATAATGTTTTGATCATAAAACACCAATATGAAACCCTAAGTGATTGAACCTGTGATTGAATGTATCAGCAAAACCCCAGCACTGAACCTCGATGTGGTGCCTTAGTTTGGATGAAAGAGTTCCACAAAATGCAAACCCTAATTCCACTTAAACAAACCCTTGATGACACCTTGAATCCTTTAAGAAAATCTGCTGAGACTCCTCAAAACACCAATGGCCCCCTAGAAAAGGATGACAAACTGTTTGGATAAGACACAAACACTTTAAGGCATTCCCCCTCAAATAGATAAACCTTCCTACAAAGCAAGCACCATCAAATTCTGCCATCTGTGCTTCTAAAAAGACTGAACCACTTGAAACTAGCACATTGATGCTTAGCACACTCCTAGATGTAGGAAGCCACTTAAATTTTGGTCTTCTATCGTAAAGCACACTTCACGAAGATGTCTACCACTTAAAAGTGGGCATATTCATCTCAAGCACACTTTTCTACCTTCCCTCCCACTGCTTGTCATAAATTCCATGAGCGCACTTCTCTCCTATTATTGCCACTTAATATTTACAAATCCTCATCAAGTGCACCTCTTAACTATCTTGTCCACTCAAACATGACACAAAACACCTTGGAGAAATTTTCACTTGTATTTGCCACTTAAAAATGGATGACATATCGTAAAGCACACTCCATGATGGTCTCAACCACTTAAGCATTGGTTTAATCCTCCTAGGTGCACTCTATCCCTACCATTACCAATTACACTTATCAAATACATGTCTAGCGCGTTCCAAATGGTATAAAAATATGACTTAAAACATGCAAATGCACTCTTGGTTGATCTTAGCCACTTAAAACACTAGTGATCACCTATTTGGCATGCTTACAGGCTCTTTCTATCACTAAATACTGCTTATCAACAACAAGGTGTGCTTCTCTAATATCCTTGACACTCTGACTTGGACAAACTATGCTAGGCACATTTCTCATACCTCCTCACCAATTCTTCAACACCTATACCAATTTCATAATCTTAGACTACATACCATTAATCATGGTTTGGATTTCATGCATGGCTCAGCCAATGAACAATACAACTTGAAAAATTCAAATTTCAAACCCATTTTCAAAATGGAGCAAGCAACAAATATATTACAGATGAAGTCATGACATATGGATTTTAGACAACATTTCAACAAACAAACTTCACGAAACATATAAGGACTGTCATGCCCATTTTTAACAAGTGACAAATGCCACAAAAACACAACCAGTTTATGCTTTTAATAAGCATCATTAAAAATTGCAAAGTGACACAGGCACACAAGTGTCATCCTCAAAGCAACTTAAAAAATTACTACAGTTCATTCAAGGAACTCCAATCTTAGGTGAGGTAAGGATTCTTTAGTATAACTGATCGATAAAGGCTATGCTGATTGTGCATTATCAATGACAATGGGATCATATTGTTTATTTGCAATTTCTGAAGTCACACTTCGTACTTTCATCAATCTACATCTCACAAGGACTATCACACTAAAAGTTTCGTAGGAGTGCAACACACTACTTGGTTGTTCAGCAATTTAGATGTTGTGTTAGTAAACCCTTGACTGACTTAAGTTCCCACACTTTAAAGGCTATCTTTCGACAAAAGGAGTACCTTACAAGCACCAACAAAATGACTCAGACATGCCTTGCAAATACATTTTAGATAAAACAACTGGATGAGAGTCTGCGGTTTGAAATTCTAAAATCAATGCTATAGAAATGAAAATTCAGATCCAGGTATAACCTGCTTAGATTAGAAAAGTACACACCTCAATATCATCTTATAGATATATATTTTGGTCGCTTTATTTCACCCAGGAAGAATGTGCATTATACAAGCTCAACATGTTTAAATAAACTAAAAGCTGCATATGTGCATAATCAGTTGCACTATCCTATCCTATTGTTCCATTGTATGTTATCTCTGAATGGAAGGCATAAGCTGGTATAGAAATTATCATGAACAATTAGTCTGTTCTTTTTTAAAATCTCTCAATGCAATACGATTGGACCATATCTGAAATGGAATGGTTATTATATTTCCAAATGAAGGCCGGTTGAAGATACAAGATTTACGCTCCCATTACAAATTTATTCATAACAGTTTTCTACCTGATACATATTTTCGAATCAAGCAACAAAGTTTGTCCATCCCATCCAGAAGAAAACCAATAGTTGGATCACTTGCATCCTGTTATCACAAAGCAATTAATTTTATTTTTTGAACAAATCTGCATTTGATCTTTTCAATACTTCATTGAATTTGTCTCTTTCTCAAAACTTTACCATGCTAATGCAATTCACCATCATAAGTGACCCACCTATTTCAAAGAAATTCAAACACAATAAATAAATCACTTACTATCTCTACAGATACGGTGCGTGTGGATTTGGATTTCACTGACACAACACCAATGTGTTGGAAGTACCACATAACCTCGGACCGAGCCAGAGCTAAAGCTGAAAAAACCATCTGAGAAAACAAAAAATTATAAATATATGGAACCATATCCAACACAAAGGTAGTAGGAGAAATAATGCAACTAAATAAACAGAAGGAAAAAAAGAAGGGAGATAAATAACGGAAAAAACCATCCGAGAAAACAAAAAATTATAAATACATGAAACCATATCCAACACAAAGGTAGTAGGAGAATTAATTCAACTAAATAAACAGCAGGAAAAAATGAAGGAAGATAAATAACATAGCAACATACAAAAGCACTGTCAGCATTACAATGTGCATCATGTTATCATAAAATGGCTCTTGCAGTAAGAAACTAATGCAGAGTTCAAATAAAAATTAATTTTAAGGGGATAAAATAGACTTGAGGAACTTAAAAAACAAAAAGCAAGGATCTAGATACAAACTAGTCAGGTACAGTTGCAAATTTTACATTTCAACACAGGAAAGTTTCTTACTTTTTCTTTTTTGTGAGCGTATGTGTTGTTTGTGTCTCTGTGTGTGTATCTACCATAGTTACAAGACTTGCCCAGAGTCAGCAAGTACAGAGGCGAGTGAGCCTGGGTGAGTCACAGAGACTCAGACTTGGCAAAGACTTGGCTCCCTTCACAACTGGTCACCCTAACTATGGAAAACCCTAAAAACTCGTTATTCCTTCTCCCAGTGACTGAAAATGATGCCTTCCACGTGCAGACATATGAAATGTGACTGAAAAGAACATGACTGCAAAAGATGAGTGGAAAATCCAAATCTGAGTCAAATATCAGCCAAACGGATCTAAGCCAGTCTGAGTCTTGTAAGTTTGTAACACTAATGTGTTGGCGTTTCAATTAGCACCTCTGGAGTGCTTATTGGAAACGGACAGCTATTGCAAGTGTGTTAGTACATGCTCTTCGGATTATAGAGAGGAAGATCTCTCTTTGCTGATTTTCTACTGTAAAAAAGGGGTGTACTAAGATTTCCTATCTTTTTTACTCAGCGGCAGGACACAAGGGTGCATAAACCAATGCGCCGTAGCTAAGCTTTTTCTCTGGTTTCCACAAATCTTAACTACGACTAACTAAGCCTCTAAACTATCCTACCTCCTCAAGATAAACAGAGCATGAGGGCGTAGGAGCGAAATGGTATGGTTGGATCACTTGAATCCTCTGTCTCAATGGAATATGGCCGAGACTCTGAACCTTCGGATATATACCAAGATAGGGCTCGATACAAGCAAACACTCATTACGGTAAACTGGATCTGAGACTTACCAAGGAGGAGGAACCCCTATCCGAGGTATAGGCTTGGAAGCGGCTCACTGGAAACAACAAGGAACGATGGCCTTTCTAACAGGATTCTCGAGGAGGTGACGACACCTGTCCAAAGTCTAGGCTGCAAGAGAGATCATTAAACAACATCAAACGATAATGATCGATGACAAAATATCCAAGGAGGCGACGACACCTGTCCAAGGAGGAGATTGAAACAATGCACTATTTAAAAACAAGACTTTGAATAACTCAAATAATTAGATCAATCAAGCTTGCACCATCTGATTTATTTCTTCAAGGTTCTTCAAAGAATTACAAAGGTCGGGACAGCAAAGGCACGAAATCATGCACAATTGCGATCAACCAACGAACTCTCATCCAAGAGTGAACAGATATAAACAAGCGAACTCTGGCAACAGTGGCGCAGCAATTTTGCTAGCAAATAAAGGTTAAACAAATAAAGAACCTAAGGCTCTTATTTATAGAAACTCAAAGGAGTAGGCAACCCTAAAATCTCCTTGAGTTAACAAACAGTTCTTGCCAATCAGCAAGATATTATTCTATGTCTAAAAGTAGGTGAGCAAACAGTTAACTAGAAATCTACCTCAGTTAATTGAACCTAAACAAAAGTCAAACTGGAAGTCTACCTCAGTTGACTGACACCTAACTAAAAGTGAACTTATGTTACAAATGTGTCTCCAAAATAGACATCCACCTTCAAAGGAGATCTGAGATCCACAAATCGTGGGAGTCAATTAGACATCCTAGATCAGTGGGATCTGACATGCATGATCTGTGGAGATCTGGAGTCAACTTGGAAAGGGGCATCAAGTTGACTTCAGTCATATTTATTGCTACTTTGAAGGGTAGGAAGTCCTTCTTGAGGTGTTTGACACCTCATCACCATTGGTCAACGGTGCTTTTGTTCATTTGTTGACTTCTTCATACGGAGACCGTTACATGTCTGTCAATCGTCAGCTTACCGCTTGTCAGCAACTTGATGTATGTATCTCCTTCATTCTGCTTCCCTTAGGAGGGTTACTCCTTTACTTTTTGTCTATGTTTCCACTTTGACGTGGAAGGTAGTGTAGTATTAACCGATGGCGGCTCTGTGTTGGGAATGACTACCTTCCGCGTTCTTTTGCAGCTTGGACGTTTTCCTTGATCTTTCTCAATGGAAGAATGTCGTGTGATGAAACCGCGAAGCTTGACGATGAAACCGCGAAGCTTGACCACGATCACTCCAACCGTGAGAAATGCACATGAACTTGCTGCATGTGTAAAATTCCAACGGTTACAATCCTCTAAACTGGCCTTGGAAGGCAATTAGATATACGAGGTGAAACCATTATGGAACCTGTGGACTTGTTTCTATGCTTGTCAATCTGGCTAGATTGACCTCTGGGTGTGCCTGACGCAGATCGGTGCCAGCCGTTTTCAGAAAATCATGGAGTAAGACCATTTTGGTCTTGTATTCATCTTGGGAGAACTGCGTTCTGAAAACCTTGAAGATTGACTGTGCACACGATGCTGCTCGGACAACTTTTTCTGGAACTGCTAAAAATAGCCTTGCCGAGGGTAATTTTTACGAAATATTCTGAGACATGGGTTTTGTTGAGAATAATTCTCTAAACAAACCCAGATCGTCAGAAATTCGGAAAAACGAGTTTTTCTTTGGCATGCAAGAGCCCTTCGGTGGCAGAGGCAGCAGGGGCACCAGAAAGTGATTTTTCTCGAAAATCCAACACATGGGTTTTGTTCGTTCTTCAAAGCTGAACAAACCCAGTTTGTCCGTTTTCCAATATTATGACTTTTTCCGAAAACCCTAAAAAATAGGGGCAGCAAGGCTACTTTTTCTGGAAAAATCCAACATGTGGGTTTTGTTCGTGCTTCAGAGCTGAACAAACCCAGTTTGTCCGTTTTTCAATATTATGACTTTTTCCGAAAACCCTAAAAAATAGGGGCAGCAGGTCTACTTTTTTTGGAAAAATCCAACATGTGGGTTTTGTTGAAAAAGCTGTGTTGATCATACCCAGTTGGCCAGATCTGTGATTATTTGTTGTTTCCTGTGACATGCAAAGAAATATAGACAGAAATAGAGGAAGTAGACAGAAGATGGATTGGAAGTTATAAACTGCCACTTTGCAAGAATTATGCCTTTTGATGCAAACTCTGATAAATAGTCCCTCTGTGCAAGCAGATCTTCAAAAATATGAAGAACGGTGAAAACCCCTCTGTCAGATCTTCAAAAATGTTGGAGAAGAAAAATATTCGTTCTTGAGCTCCTCAACCTGCAAAGAAATAATGAATAATGGATGCCTAGATGCTTTGATATGTCAATTTGGAGTTGCAAGCATCAATTGGGCATCCAACTCATGATTGAGCCTGATTTGGAGTTCAAAAAGGTGATTTCCACTGATTGTGGAGTGTTTGGCCTCTTTTTGTCTCCAGAATTTGTTAACTCAAGTCAACATTTGCTTTTGACTTTCTTAGGCTTCCTTTTTGGAGTTTTGATCATT